>CM066315.1:0-600000 GCA_033807775.1 Saussurea involucrata
AATCTATATAAACATGATGAAAACTCTTGAATTCACTAGGCGTTAGTCTAACCTTTTTATTTGTCAGCATGTGCAGCAGTTCTGGGTGGGAAAATAGTTCTAGCGACACTAGGAGTTTGAGTTTTATGCTCGAGAGAGAGAGAGTAGCCTTTTCTTGTGGGTTTAATTTTCTACGTCGAGAATATATTGTGTAAATATCTAGATCATTGTTATCCGCATTTGTTGTTGGGTTTATTGTGCATTTGGATTTCTACTCGTTTTGAGACCTTAGAAATCATTCGTGAGCTTCTTGTATTTTCTTTGGCACAATAAATTTTTCCTAACATAAATGACTATAACAGAGTTTCTCGTATTCGTATTAACAGCTACTATAAGAATAAGAACTAGGCCCCCGCCCAAACATGAGAAGAAAAGCCTAAACACACAAACGATCACTTGCTTTTAGAAAGTAAGATGCTGAGCTGAAAAGTAAAATGTCAATGATATGAATTTGCTTGCAAATATCAACGTAGGGCTATATAATCATACAAGTTGGTTTTTACATTCACACCTATAAATCGTAACGCTTCTTTCAGTTTTTGCCACTTGATTAATTACAGAAAAAAAAACAATACGAGTGAAAAGAATGAAGTAGCAAATATCAAACATCAATTTGCAAAAGACTGGCAATGGTCGGTTGGCTGTTGTACCTTGGCCTCTTTCCTTGGGAACATACCAGTCTGGAACATGTACTTCCTTCAATATCCATGCTGGAATATAACAAAAATATATACCTATTATCCATCAGCAAAATGGTCTAGCAACGTCTACCTCAGTCATCGATGTCTTGATTCCATGCTAAGTCTGTCATAGAGGCCAGGGCATGATCAGAGTTAGTAAATCCATTGAGACTCCAGATATCCATTGCTAATAGCTATCAATATATTCATAGATATACAACAAGTAAGCAATGCTAAATTAACAGAACAAAAATAAATACAGGACACTCTTTTCTATGAACAAAAACGAGCGACACTTTTAATCATATGATAAAAGAAAGAGGTACGTTTAACGAATAACAAACCTAGTATTATGTTTGTGTATATATTTGTTTGTTTGAGAGAGAGAGAGAGAGAGAGAGAGAGAAAGAAAGACCTTGAAGCACAGATCCTACTACTGCACTTGGCACAAGAAGCCCAACAATTCGCTGATTATCTGTTGTTGTCTCTATGCGCACGACGCGTAGTCGTCTATGGCTTTGGCGGGCCTGTATTCAGTATAGCTGAAACTTAGGACTACCGAATGATAAGCATAAAATAACCATAATTACAAATAGAACATGCACCCATACACACACAAATATAAGAGATGAACAGACTGGATAGCACCATAACAAAGGCAAGTGATGCCTTCCTTATTCATGGAACTTCATAATAAAGGACAATGTTTTTTGAAAGACTACCCAGTAGGGCAAACTATATATATATATATATATATATATATATATATATATGTGTGTGTGTATGTGTGTGTGTCAAGCATTACAGATAAATCAGCAATCATTATAACATATACCACATGGCCATTCATCAAGGAATTAAACTTGTATACCTGCTTCAATAGAGCCTTCTCAATTGTTCCCCAAATTGGGAGAATAAGACCACCAAGTACATTTACTTCCTGTATTCTTCGGCCAACAGTACAAAAGCTTCCAAGCTTACAATTTGGACCATGCATGCACTGCAGGTGATCAGATCAAAAGAACTCACAGTCAAACAGTCAGTAAAGATGCCCACAAAAGCATTACTAGGACAAATGTTTACGGAAGTTCCATTTATCACAAACGACCATGTGTATGTCAGAGAAGACAAAAGGCCTAAAAGTCCCAGTATGGTTCGTTTACAAGTAGGGGTGTAAAACAGACGAGACAACTCGTGAACTACTCGAGTTCGACTCGGTCAAAACTCGGTCAACACTCGACTCGAATAGGCTCGACTCGATGTACTAATGAGTCGAATCGAGCCATCTGATACTCGACTCGATAAGCTCGTGAGATACTCGAATATATTTTATATATAATTAACTATTATATTATAATTTATAAAATATAATGTGAATAAATTATTATTTTAATATGTTATAATTATCTAAATAAAATAAAAAAACAATTATTATAATTATTTATATTTCAAAAGATGGGGAAGTAGAAAAAGAAAAAATAGTAATGAGTTATGACTTTGGTGAGAAATCCCATCCCACATTGGTGGGATTCACTTCCAAACCCATTGAGGTCTAACTATATATAGGTCTTTACCCTCCCATTTTACACCATTTAACTTGCTTAGTGGCTTGAACCTAAAGGCTTGTGCCTAAGGGCTTGAACCAAATGACTTTTTCTATATGGTGTACCCTAGTGAGTGGTTCATCTTTAGTTCTTTTAAGATTTTTGTTTACTTCTGTTATCATTTTACTGATTTGAGTTTGACTCGAGTTCGAGTTCGAGCTTGATTCGAGTTTGAGTTCGAGCTTGAAACGAGTTCGAGTTCGAGCTTGGGAATTGACTTTCGAGTCAAGTTCGAGTTTGGATTTTCACTACTCGCGAGTTTTCGAGCTCGAGTATTTTCTTTCGAGTTCGAGTATAATGATACTCGAGCTCGACTCGCATCATTTACACCCCTATTTACAAGTATCACGTTGTTCAAATACTTTGACGGTCAATACATAAGAATAAAGTTTTCAGATACCAGCATGCAGGAATGGCCAAGTTTATTTTTATGTCGGGACATGTTGGCAGGAAGAAAGTGAAATGTTGCATAAATGTATCTAGCCTGGATGACAGGGGCGATGCTGCTAAATAAACACAGTTGCTACATAATGGAAAGATTCACAAGTTTGCCAAAATCACAAAAAAAAATACAGTGAACATGTCTCTGTGCTAGACTCTCCCTTTTATCTACTCCCTTATTTTAAGCATTGTACAACTTGTGCCTAAATTACATGTATTTTGGTTGTGCACACCCACTCATACAATCAACTTAATAATTATGAACCTATTCATCACCCCTCTAGATCATACTTTCAAAAGCTTGTTGAGCGACATTATCAATCATGACAGGTCAGTCTCATAACAAATTTTAATTGTTCATTTCCTTCCGTTGTTATTCTGCTGACTTATTTTCCATTTCCTATCTGGAATGTTGTTATTTTTTAACTGAAGAGCCAAGATGGGTCCATAACAAGGTTTTCACCATCGTATCGAATTGTGGAAGTTAAGTTAAATTTTAGGGTCTGACTTGTCAGTTCAACAATATGGTAATGCTAAAATCAATTATTTGGTCCAGGTTATTGGATCCAAAACCTATGCTGATAGGGATAAATTGTCAACGGCTTAGAAAATATGATATGAGTGTGAGAGCGCCTAATTAAAACAGCAAGTTTCATAGAGGCAGGGTGATGTAAGACTGCTATGTCTGTTACTTCGGAAGTCCATTATTGAAAGTAAAAATGTTGGAGTATCAATTCTAACCAACTTGATGCACAATGCCAGAGTGAAAAAGATAATTAGACCAAACTTTGATACCCTTCGATTGCCAAAAGAAAGTGCCTTCTTCCAAGCCATTCTCTCTTAGATTCATAAAATCCATTGGCAGAAGAGCCAGACACATCTCTTAAAAGACTACACAGACTAAGGGCCTGTTTGTCAGTAGCTTAATGAGCTTAATGAGACACATAGCTTATTCAGTCAGCTATACATGACTGTTTGGTGGTGGCTTAATGATATAGAAAGTGACTTATTTATTAAGCTTTTAGGATGGAGCTTTATGCAGAAAGCCAACTTTATTCATACAGAACTTAATGGAAAACCAACCAAACAGCCCCTAACACTGTGCAATTCAATAAAAAAATGTATACCTCCCGAGTAATGCCACGATCCATAACAAACGTAAATAGCACAGTGGATGCCCCAGACATATGATCCCTATAGACAGTCTGCCAAAAAATAGAAGTTAACATACATGTTACTATGTGCAAATAAGAAGAATACACAAAGTGTAACCTTTGGGCTTCCTTGTAGCTCAATAGTGTTAGCTTTCATATCAACAATCCCAGTATCTAATTGTCCTTCAAGGCGTGCATTTTGAAGGAGATGATCAAGGATGCTAACAAACAACTCAAAGAGCCTGCAGTTAATTACTAGTGCTACTAAACACCACAAGACAAGGCAGAAAACCCAGATAGTAGATGTTAAAATGCATAACCTGTTTTGGATCTCAGGTGGCAGTCCTAAAAGCCGATTCAGAAAACGCCCCACATCGTGCATATCTGAATCAACTATGCGGCCAGAGAACTTTCCAGAATCTTTACCATTACCTGTAGCAAAAAATGCAACAAGAAACTGACTGGAATAACACTAAAAATATTTGGGTAAATATACTAATGTGACAGGTGCATTAGAAACAAATACAATAAAAACTATAAAATGAACTAACAAGACAGGTGTTAAATATTCTTATTTAAAAACTACAATATTCATTTAAAAACTATATACTAATGTGCCCTTTCAACCAAGACAGGTGTCTTTAGTTTTGGTGTGTTATTGCTTGAAATTATAAGCAGCAAGATGAATCATAGAAGCTATGATGTGGAATGAAACTGGTTGTGGGTTTGTTATCTCTTACTATTAACAATGAGGAGAACCCTCAATATATACACAATACTAGGTTCCTATTCTTAGGCCTATGGGCCTTACACTAATGGACTAGAATATACATAAGATAAACTTGGTAAATATGTCTTGTGTGTATTGTGTAATTGGCAGAATACAAGGGTATATATAAGAAGGACATTTACAAACTACACCCTCTAAGTATACAAAGTTTGTCTAATATTCCCCCTCAAGTTAAGGCCGGGAATCGACTCTTAGCTTGGACTTCAAAAAGAGAAAACGCTCAGATGACAATGGCTTTGTGAAGACATCGGCTATTTGATCATGTGTTGAAATGAATTGAACCGACAGTTTTCCTTGCGCAACTTTTTCTCGAACGAAGTGAAAATCAACTTCTACGTGCTTTGTTCGCGCGTGAAAGACAGGATTAGCAGACAGATATGTGGCTCCCAAGTTATCACACCATAGAGTTGGAACCGATTTCATTGGAACACGAAGTTCGCGTAACAGGGTTTCAAGCCAAGTTAATTCAGCCACTGTATCTGCGAGTGCCTTGTATTCCGATTCTGTAGATGACCGAGATACAGTCTTTTGTTTTCTAGCAGCCCACGAAACAAGATTAGATCCAAGGTATATCGCATATCCGCCCGTGGATCGACGGTCATCGGGGCAGCCAGCCCAATCCGCATCAGAAAAGGCACACAAGGAGTTGAACGCAGCATCAGTGTAAGCATGCAACACGGAGGACGATGAACGAGAGATTAGGAGGCCATGACTCGCCGTACCGTGGAGGTATCGTAAGATACGTTTGACCGCAGACCAATGATTCGTAGTGGGTGAGTGCATAAATTGACATACCTTGTTAACTGCGAAGGTAATGTCAGGCCTTGATAGCGTAACATACTGCAAAGCACCCACCATCTGTCTATATTTCACCGGATCATCAAACGGAGCACTATCACCAAGAGACAAGTTTGCGCTGGTGGTGCACGGCGACGGAACGGGTGTTGATCGAGAGAGGTTTGCTCGAGCCAACAACTCGTGTATGTATTTCCGTTGAGAGAGAATGATATCAGAATCCCGACGTGCAACCTCAATGCCCAAGAAGTACGATAAGGGCCCCATGTCTTGGACTGCAAATGACTTCCTCAGGCTATGAACAATGTGGTTGATGGCTTTGTTGTTGTTTCCTGTCAAAATAATGTCATCGACATACACAAGCATATACATAAGAGTACCATGAGCCGAGTAAATAAATAATGAAGGATCCGTTTTGGAACCCCGAAAGCCAAGAGAGATCAGAGCAGAAGAAAGTCGTTGAAACCAAGCTCTCGGGGCTTGTTTGAGGCCGTATAGAGACTTGTGAAGCAGGCACACATGATCCGGCCGACGTGGATCAACGAAACCTTGGGGCTGTTGTAGATACACGGTTTCCTTCAGATTGCCATGTAAAAAGGCATTTTGGACATCAAGCTGTCTGAGAGACCATTGGTTGGTAACCGCGAGTGAAAGAACAACTCGGATAGTGGTGGACTTTACCACTGGACTGAAGGTTTCGGTATAATCAATGCCCGGTTGCTGGTTAAATCCTTTTGCAACAAGACGCGCTTTGTAGCGCTGAATCACCCCATGCTGATCTCTCTTAATCTTATAAACCCATTTGCAAGCTATCACATTGGCTTTGGGAACACGAGGAACAAGCGTCCAAGTGCCATTTCGGATTAAAGCCGAGAATTCATCTGCCATAGCTTTACGCCAGTTCTGATCTTTGTTGGCAGCGGCAAAGGTGGTGGGTTCTTTGAATGAGTTATTGGTGGATGTGTGAAAGGCTGATGGGTCGTATGGTTTCGTCTTTTTTGGATTTTGCCGAAGATGGGCTGGTCTTGAGGGCTGTGAATGAGGGATGGTAGTAGAGGTGGAGGACTGTTGTTGGTCGGGTATTGGATGGATAGGTGTTGGAGGAGGGAGTGGATGGGTAGGGGCTGCTGGAGTGGTGGTGGTGTACTTGTCAAAGGCAGAAGTTGTGGTGGTATGAGGTTCGGTGGAGGTGCGACGTGAGTATGTGTGAGTTGGTAAGGGGGTGGTCGATTGCGGAGGAGTAGTATGTAGGGGAAAGTTAGGTGGAGAAGAGGAGTTCGGTGAGTAAGTTGTAGGAGTAGGTGTGGTGGTTTGTGTGGCAGGTATGGACGTAGGATAGGAGGAGATATAGGGGTTGTTGGGAGAGAATGTGGAGGGTTCGGGAGGAGGTGTAAAAAATGGGAAAGAATTTTCGTTGAACCGAACGTGACGGGCAATGTACAAGCGTTCGGTGTTGGGATCAAAACATCGATATCCATGATGTGCGGTGCTATAGCCAAGAAAGATACAAGAAGTGGATCGTAGATCCATCTTGTGGTGATTATATGGGCGAAGATGGGGGTAACATTGGCATCCAAAGACTCGAAGAAACGAGAAATCGGGTTTGTGTTTAAAGAGATGTTCAAAGGGAGAAATGGTTGAGTTTGTTCGTGACGGCATTCGGTTGATAAGATAAACCGCGGTTTCAAAGGCAAAGTGCCAAAAACGGTTTGGGACATGAGATTGAGTCATGAGGGTGAGTCCGGTTTCGACAACATGACGATGACGTCTCTCGACAACCCCATTTTGTTCGCTGGTGTGAGGGCAAGAGAGACGATGAATTATGCCAATAGAGGAGAAGAACTGTGATAAATTTCGAAATTCACCCCCCCAATCGGTTTGGACTGTTTTAATGGTGGTGGAGAATTGACGTTCAGCCATGGTGACAAAACGTTTAAACACATCAAACACATCCGATTTTCGTTTTAAAGGAAAGAACCACATGAATTTGGAAAAATGATCAACACATAAGAGAAAGTAGTGATGACCATCAAACGAGGTTACCGGTGCGGGACCCCAAACATCACAAAAGATTAAATCTAGAACATGAGAACTTTTATAATCAGCTGGCAATAGATTGAGTTTGGAAGATTTCCCAATCAAACAGGAATTACAATGAAAATCAAAAGTCTTATTGGAAATAGGTAAACAATATTTGGAAAGCATAGTCTGAAACAGCTGGGAATGTGGATGCCCGAGTCTTTGGTGCCAGGTGGTTGTGGTGGCGCGGGCTGTTGAGAAAGCTACTTTTGGAAGAGGTTGAGTTGTGGGAAGGTTGATTGAGTAGAGTCCACCGTCACTTGGACCCATGAGGAGGGTAGTGTGTGTTGACTTGTCCTTAACAGCAAAAAAGGCGGAGTGAAATTCAAAATAGACATGATTATCGTGACAAAATTTTTGGACAGACAAAAGGTGTTTCTTGATTTCAGGGACGTGAAGAACATTGTTTAGGTAAAAGGTTTTGTTTGGTGAAGAAAGACGTGAGGAACCAATATGTAGGATAGGGAGGGCCTTACCGTTACCAACATGCAGACTGTCATCCCCGTAGTAGGATTCGACAGAATCAAAACTCGTCATATCCGGTGCAACATGGTTGTTTGAACCTGTGTCCGGAAGCCAAGAGGTGGACGCTTGTGAGCGAGAATCAGCAGAATAGGCGGTCGGTTGTCTCGTCCGAAAGGTAGTTGGGTCGCGGTTCGGGCATTGGGATGGAACATGTCCAATTCCACACCTGTTACATGTGCCATAAACTGTGTTTTGGTTAGAAGCCCAACTAAACTGACCTGGATTGCGATTTCCTCCTCCTGATCGGTTTCGATTAAAGTTGTTACCACGACCTCCACGACCACGGCCACGGCTGCTATTAGAAGGACCAGATCGGTTTGTGTAAAAAACCTGAGAAGCCGGTGTGGATGATATAGTGGAACCCGGCTGTAGTTGGAAGCCAAGGCGTGAAACAAGTTGTTGCAAGGCTTGAACCGTATCAGTTTGGAGAGAGGAACCGGCTGCTGTAGCAGCCGTGAACGCTTGAACAGGGGTAACGTCTGGAACCGGTTTCCGTATCAAAAACTCATGATCGGCCAGAAGTCCAGAAAGTTCTGAAAACACAGCCGTGAATTGTCTTGCAAGGAGACTTTGTTTGACTCCGTTGTATTCATCCCGAAGACCTGCAACCACAAGCATAACGATGTCTTTTTCCGACATAGGCTGCCCGATATTAGCAAGAGCAGTGGCATACTCTTGTGCCCTAGCAAGATAGGCTGAAGAGGTTTCGTCACCCTTCATTTGTATTTTTAACAACTGAGTTTTCAACGTGAACTCTCTTGAAGAGGTATGAGGTGCGTAAGCACGTTCAAGAGTCAACCAAAGATCACGAGAAGTAGTACCTTGAACATGTTGAAAAGATGCCTCCGAGATGGTTGACATGAGTAGCATACGGACGTGGGCGTCATTGGATATCCAAATCGCGTGACTAGGGTTTGGCGTAGCGGCTGCTCCTTCTTTTTCAGATGATGCGATCAGCGGCATAGGGCATGGGATGGTGCCATCAACGTATCCAAATAAATCGTTTGTAATGAGGAAAGGTTGGATCATAGCCTTCCAATATCCATAATTTGTAGGGGACAACGTGAAACCAAACTTGTGAGAGTTGTGTGTAGTTTTCTCAGCAGAAGAAAAGGCTACGAGAGGGGCTGCCATTAGGACTGACTGCTGCTGCTATCAGTTTGAGAAGATGGGGAGGTGAGAGAGATTGAGGACGGCTGTTGGGTTTCCCTGGCTCTGATACCAAGATAAACTTGGTAAATATGTCTTGTGTGTATTGTGTAATTGGCAGAATACAAGGGTATATATAAGAAGGACATTTACAAACTACACCCTCTAAGTATACAAAGTTTGTCTAATAACATACTACTTTAACACTCCTCCTCAAGTTGGAGCATATATGTTAATCATGCCCAACTTGTTACAAATGAAATCAATCTGAGTCTTCCGGAGAGGTTTAGTAAGAATATCCGCAAGTTGAAATTCTGTCTTGACATATATTGGTTGAATGGATGGAGGATCTGCTTTAGTCCCTACTACTCGATTTCTGATTAAATGACAATCAACCTCAATATGTTTTGTCCTTTCATGAAATACTTGATTCTTAGCGATATGCATAGCCGATTGACTATCACAGTATAACCTCATCAAGTCGTCAGAAACAACCCCGAGTTCTCTAAGAAGACGACGAACCCATATCATCTCTGACGTGACATCTGCCATGGCTCTATACTCTGACTCGGCACTCGATCTGGACACCGTGTGTTGCTTCTTACTCTTCCAGGACACAAGATTTCCACCAACAAACACACAATACCCAGTCGTAGATCTTCGTGAAATAGGACATCCTGCCCAATCTGCATCTGAGAATCCTGATATCCGTCCATCCCCCTTCTCTCTAAATGCACCCACACGACAGTGACCCTGATCAGAATATAATATCCCTCGACCTGGTGTGGTCTTGAGATACCTCAATACACGAAGAGCAGCACCCCAGTGTCCGGTGTATGGTGTGGCCATGAACTGATTCAGAACACTAACCGCAAATGATATATCCGGTCGAGTGACTGTCAAATAATTAAGTTTCCCAACCAGTCGCCTATATCGTTCAGGGTCCTTCATCGGACTTCCATCCTCAGGAAGGAGTTTCCCTGTAGGAAGCATTGGGCTATCAGCTGGTTTGCAACCCAGTAACCCACACTCCGTCAACATATCAAGGACATACTTCCGTTGAGAGAGAAGTATTCCTTGTGGAGAACGTGACACCTCTATGCCAAGGAAATACCGAAGTCGGCCTAAGTCGGTAATCTGAAACTGAGACTGAAGAAACTGTTTGAGTTTGGTAATGCCAACCTCATCATCTCCTGTGATTATGATATCATCCACATAAACTACTAAAATAATCCTTCGTCCATGGAGATGTCTGAAGAAAACAGAGTGGTCATATGCACTTCGAACCATGCCAAATTCTCCCATAACATCAGAGAAACGCCCAAACCATGCTCTGGGACTCTGCTTAAGGCCATATAGGGAGCGACGTAACCTGCAAACTTTTGAAGCCTCCTCCTCGACAACAAATCCAGGTGGCTGCTCCATATATACCTCCTCCTCAAGAACACCATGAAGGAAGGCGTTCTTGACATCAAGCTGGTGGAGCGGCCAATGATGAATGGCAGCCAGAGAGATACAGATGCGGACAGATGGCATTTTGGCAACTGGAGAGAATGTCTCGTCATAATCAATGCCGTAAGCTTGAGAATAACCTTTAGCAACCAAACGGGCTTTCAGGCGATGTAAAGATCCATCAGGGTTGAGTTTAACAGTGAATACCCAACGACAACCAATAATCGGCTCAAGATCCCACGTGTGATTTGCTCGAAGAGCCCCTATTTCCTCTTCCATAGCCTTTCGCCATCCTGGGTGATTAAGAGCTATCATCACATCCTTGGGAACTGGGTAGGAGTCAATGGCAGTGGTGTAGGCATGGGATGCACGGGAGAGGTGAGCATAGGCAACATAATCCTGAATAGGGTAACGAGTGGAATGTCTAGATGCTTTACGGAAAGCTATGGGTATATCGGGTTTCGGTGCACCGGGTGGATCATATATAGGTGTATCATCTGGTGGCGGATCAGGGGTAGAATGAGTAGTGGCGGGTAAGGGTATATCAGGCTCAGGCATCGGTGGTGGAACTAAGGATGTCCCCGTATCAGGATCCGGTTGTGAATCAAGTGTCGGTACCGTCTTATCCTTATGTCGTCGAGCATATGTGAAGACCAGTGGTGGAGGCATTGTAGGTAGGCCAGATGTGTTACTAACAGTATCTGAGGAATCTGAGACCGGAGAGGTGGATGTAGATGGAACAAAAGGCAGATCAATCGTGTGAGAATCGGGTTCGGGTTCAGGATCGGGAAACAAATCAAAAGGTGGGGTAAGAGACGTGGAGAAGTAAGGACATGACTCATGAAAAGTGACATCAGCACTTGTAAAGTATCGATGAAGAGACGGACTGTAACAACGATACCCTTTTTGAACACGAGAGTAACCAAGGAAGACACATCGAATAGCTCGAGGGTCAAGCTTAGTAAGACCTGGACGATGATCATGAACGTACGCAACACACCCAAAAATTTTGGGTGCAAGAGAAAATGGGTTACCTTTAGGGAATAAGACAGAGAACGGAGTCTGACCCTTAAGAACAGATGATGGCATACGATTTATCAGGTAAGCAGCAGTAAGGACAGCATCACCCCAGAATCGGTGAGGGACATTAGAGTGAAACATGATTGTGCGTGCAACATCCAATAGATGACGGTTCTTGCGTTCAGCAATTCCGTTTTGCTGAGGGGTATACACGCAGGAAGACTCGTGAACAATGCCATGTAGTTTCAAATGGTTAGAAAACTCGGTGGATAGATACTCTTTTGCATTATCAGTGCGTAAGGTTTTGATAGATGTGTTAAATTGATTTTTTACATAAGAATGAAATTCACGAAAAATGGAACTAACTTCACTACGAGATTTCATCAAATAAACCCAAGTGGCGCGAGAATAATCATCAATAAATGTAACAAAGTACTGAAAACCCAATGTAGATTTGGTAGGGCAAGGACCCCATACATCAGAATGCAAAAGTTCAAACAAAGTACTGACTCTACTAGACACTTTCGGGGGATAAGGGCGCCTAGTATGTTTACCAAGCTGACATGACTCACAATGAAAATCATAAGGAATAGGAAAATCCGGTCTCATTTGCCTCAAAACCGCTATAGAGGGATGACCTAGCCGGCAGTGAGTCTCCCTCATACTGGAATCACATATGTTTGCTGTAGGGCGTGACGGTAAGGATAGACGGTAGAGGCCTCTTGATTCAAAACCGGTGCCAATCAGCCGGTTCGTCCCTAGTTCCTGAAAAATACAGTGAGTAGGAAAAAAGGTTGCAGAACAGTTATTTTGTTTTGTAATTTGACTGACTGAACAAAGATTATCAGGAAATTTAGGAACAAACAAAATAGAGGAGAGGCGTAGGTTTGTCGAATTGTTAATGGATCCAATGCCCTCAACTGGGCATGAAGATCCGTTAGCAATTCGAACGGGTGGATGGAAAGCTTCATGTAGGCTAGAAAGGATACCTTGATTCCCAGTCATGTGATGAGTAGCTCCAGAATCAATAACCCAAGATGAATCAAGACTAGAAAGTGTACCTGAATGGGCAGAGTTGACTTGTGCACTATGGCTGGCTTGTGCAGTATTGGCTTGTGCACTGTGACTGGTTGTCTGTGAGATCAGTAACTGTTGGAGCCGATTATACTCCTCCTGGCTGAGCATGTAAGTAGGGGCAGTTTGCTCAAGAGGCTCATCAGTAGTAGCCATTTTGGCTCTAGGACGGGGAGGTGGCTGAGATCCAAGGGGGCGATTTGGACAATTGTACTTCGTGTGTCCATCCAGTTTGCAATAGTGACAAGTAATACCATTACCTCGGCCAATCCCCTTCCGCTGAGCAGTATGAGAACCTCGGCCAAAACTTTTACCAACGGATGAAGCAGTAGTGGTATACATGGCAGAGGTGTCGATGGATCCAGGAGTCGTCGTGTCGGAGCCGTACATCTCTCGCAGGAGATGATATGTGGATGCCACAGAGGAGATAGCGGTAGAGTTGCTCAACAATAGGTGTCGAGCACTAGAGTACTTAGAAGATAGACCAGCAATGAACATCATAACATCCATCTTAGTATTGCTCTCCTTCTGAACTTTCAAGTCAGTAGTAGGTGGGAACAAAGTATGTAGCTCATCCTGAAGTTTTGAGAACCGAGTAAAGTAATCCGTGAATGACGAATCACCTTGCTCGACTCTCGTATATGCCTGAACCACAGAATAAGCATGAGACAATGATTCCTTCGCAGAGAAGGATGAAGAGAGATGGTTCCACATTTCTTTTACAGTAGAAAAGTTTTGCGCGATAGCAAGTGTTTGTGGCTCCATTGCATTCCATAGAGCCATTTGAATACCACTATCATCAATACGCCATTCACGGGTAATAAGATCAGGAGGGTCTTTAGTCAGATGGTCTTCTTTGTCCAAACTTGTAAGACCCTTTTGGACAAATAGACTCCACGAGTTCCAATTATCAGAATTAAGTTTAATCGGAATACGTAAAACTGATGTGAAGTTAATTATACCCGGGGCAATATGACTTGCCTGAACTTCCTTAGGCTTTCCGTCTCCCATTTAAGTGAGCAGAAAAGTGAACAGTAATTCCGGCGTGAACAGTGGCGGCAGCAGGTTCCGGGCGGGAACAGTGGCGGCAGAGGTTCCGGGCGTGAACAATGGCGGCAGAGGGCGGGAGCAGGTTCCGGGCAGATTCTGGCGGCGTCTGGTGGCGGCAGGCGGCGGCGGCGGCAGCAGGTCTGGATGATTCCGGCGACGGCGTCCGGGCAGATTCTAGCGGCGTCAGGTGGCAGCAGAGAGCGGCAGCAGGTCTGGATGATTCCGGCGACGGCGGCTAGGGTTCCGGCGACGGCGGCTAGGGTTTGTACCAAGAGTTAGGCTCTGATACCATGAAACTGGTTGTGGGTTTGTTATCTCTTACTATTAACAATGAGGAGAACCCTCAATATATACACAATACTAGGTTCCTATTCTTGGGCCTATGGGCCTTACACTAATGGACTAGAATATACATACTACTTTAACATGGAACACCCACTCAACCTTCTAGGACTCGTTAAGTTCCAATACTCGTTTTGTTCTTTTGATACAAATAAAAGGTTCAACCAACAGTAAATTGTTTGAGAAGAAAGCATTGACATGTTGCATAAATGCTAACATTGATTCATGCATGGGAACTGTGGAGCGAAGGGAGAGGTTTGGAGTTGATGGATCCAATACTGGAAGATTCATGCACTCCCAAAGAAGTAATGACATGCATTCATGTGGGTCTCTTGTGTGTTCAAGATCATGCCACAGACAGATCCACCATGTCAGAAGTTGTTTCAATGCTCACGAATGAAAATATGAATCTACCAGATCCAAAGCAACCAGCTTTCTTCATTGAGAGACATGAGGCAGAGGCAGAGGAAGATGCAGCGGCAGAGGTGGCAACAGAGGTGGCAAGAGATGATAATTTGGGAAATGGATCCGTAAATGGGTAATCTCTTTCAATTGTCGTGGCAAGCTAGAACGCCTCAAAAGAACATATGTACTATCACTACTTTATTTGTCACTGGTTCTGTAGATGCCTTGAAACTTTATTTCATGACCCCTCTAGGATTTTTGTTTCAAGTAAAAGGGAGATTTTACATAATGGGAAACTGTTGATTCAACTTGAAACTTAGGTGGGGCTTTGCTGTTGTTGTTTTCTTTTTAATTTCAATTTATATCCTTATCATGTATTTATTTATCCATATAATTTGTTAAATATTTAATATAAATATACAAATTATTTATAATAGCATTAGAAATGTTTAAAACCGTACTTTAACCAGTCCTAAGTCACTATCACGTAATCAATCCTAAATGGGCTTCAGGCAGGGCCTTAACCAATCCTTTTCGCCAATATGTATTACGGATCCTTAACCAAGCTCTGTCCTATAACCATTCCTAACCAAGCCTGGTTTGATTTTCAATCATTCTTGTTTTATATATATCCATGTATATGGATGTAGGGTTGAATTAATTTAAACTTTTTGTGGATGTTTCTATTGTTATGCTTAGTAGTCACAACCTCGGTTTTTGGTTGTGGTGTGACAAGTTGGTATAGAGCCATGGGTTTAAGAGAATTAGGTTAGAATATCTAGCCTAGGCTTAAACTTGTAGATTTTGGAGACCTGTGAAATTTGAGGAGGTAGCCCTTATATGCGTTTATTAAGATATTGATATTGTTATTTATCTTGTGAGTAACGTGGCATCTCTGTCTCTTGTAGAACCATGATACTTGTTATCCATACACGTAGCATCGAGTTCACTAACCGTTGCGAGCAAATGGAGAGGAACCAACATCTTGCGGCAAGATCCTCGAAACGGTCATATAACCAAACAGACCCCAAGATAAGAGGAAAGCCACAAAGGCAGACCCAAATGAAAACACATATCAAAATTGGGCTGCATCCAATTCAATATGCATGCCTCTTTTAATATCAAGCCTCCCCTCATTTTGCTGTTGATGATCCAGATCCAACAGCAAATAGTTCAAACCAGAAATAAGAGCAGCAAAAGAAGGTATGTAAATCTTGATAAGAATCAGCATCAAGCCACCCACTAACTTACCCTAAATCAGTAACAGTCCAATAAGTAATCCCAGAAAATCTTTCAAGAAGGATACCAAGCCATTAAGCAAAGAGCAAGAGCAGGATTAAGAACCATCCAAAAATTGGCTATGAGATACGTCAAAACCATCATCCCCACCACAATTAGATTCCACAGGTTGAATGTCACAATGGGCATAAACGCAACTGATTTCCCTTAATTTTCATCAGGCATTTGATCTTCTTTGAACCTCTGTCTCAAATAGGTGCTCATTAATTAATATGCAATATGTTCTATGACCTTTAACATCCAACCCATTTCTTATATCTTCCAATACCAGATTCATGTTCTGGTTGATCAAACACACTCATATATATATATATATATATATATATGTGTGTGTGTGTGTGTGTGTGTGTCTTTTTGGTATCATCACCATACTAATATATCATATTATCTTATTTCACACATGGAAGTCATTTTAGTTGATCCTCAATGTAATAAATCATATATTAGTAGTAGATCACCCTCAATTTTAGCTTCGTCCACGTCCATTACATCATTTTGATCACAACTTCCCAATCATACATCTTTTGAACCATCAAATTACAGAATACTTGCCTCTTCAATTACATAAAGTTTCCTTAAATCTGCATATGATCTTATATTATATTACAATAGTCATGAACATTGAAAATACTATATTTGATCATTCAACTAACACTTTCCTCTAAATCCTACTTTCACATTCAAACTAAAGTTTTCATACATGTTTTTCTTTAAAATAATTCAAATCCATCTTCTAGCACATATGGGTATCATTTTTCTCAACCCTCAAAAGTTCATGGTAAAACACTATCGACCACCCATCCATAATACTTCTCTTATGCACAAGTATTACCAGCTCCTTAATTACTACCATCCCCTTTTATTCTTTTAATTCATTACCGCTTAATTTCTTATCCTAAACCATAAACCATCTTACAATAATTTTTATAATTTGATCCTTAAATCCGTCAATTCTTGCATAATGATCTGAGCACATACATCGGCATCATAACGGTCATCATGATCACCTTCCATAATCTTTTCACTATAACTTTGACTTTACTTAGCTACTTTTCCTCTTTTTTACTCGTGCTTCAGTTGTCCACATTTTGATCATAAAAAGGGATGACTTTATTTAGTGCTTAAACATCTAATATCATTGTTCTTACAGTTCCTTAACAATATAGAACAAAGAAACAAGATTTGGTGTCACGAATACCCTTGTAAACTTTATACTTAAGCTAATACTAATCAAATGTCACCATTTCATACACACAACTATATCATGCACCCTATCATGAGTTTTTACTTAATTATCGTCTAATCATCATTCCTTGATTCAATAGATGCATCCTAAATTGACCTGCCAACTTATACTCAACACATCATTACCCTCAATTTCAACCTACCATGAACCTATACCCTTTCATTTTTATAACATTTCTTGTCTAGTTACAGTTCCAGTATGTAGTCCCTTGATGCAATTTACCCTACCTCCCCTAAACAATTTGGATCAAAGAAGCAATGCATTTCTTGTTAGATATGTGTATATCATAACCATTTCACACTCCAGGGTGTTTATCATACCTTTCTCTTCATCATGTCTACTTTGCAAATTACTGCTTCCAAGAGAATCAACACATGCATCCTTAAATGACCCAATTAATTGGATCCTCACCAAGAATCGCTAATGAGCTAAATTGTGGGAAAAATTTGTGTTAAAAAATGACCCAAAACCATTACTTGATCATTAAAATTCAATGCCCTAAAATATTGAGTTGAGGCTATCCAAGTATAATTTTTTGGGGGGCTTATTACTTACATAAACTACCACCCGTAATAAGGTAGGCATGGGATCATGGGATCACGCTTCTCACCAAATTTGGCACTTCTCACCAGAACCCAACCCTAATAAAGTAAACCTCTTAATTATTAGGAAATTCATACATTATTTGCTCGTCTCTAAGTCCTGTCAATAACACGTCAAGTTCCCGTTGATACACCTGTCTTCTAATACCTCTCGACCATAAGTTAATCATGTCTTATTTGTAGTTATCCTCGCATCATTTGCACATGTTTATAATATCTTTCTAATATCTGATTATCAATTTGATCAGATAAATCCAATACCTCCAAATTATGCGCTTGTTTCCTCATATATGCACAACAATGCTATAGTTTTCACAGAATACAACCTTTACATTCAAAGTCTAGTTATTATACTTGTTCTCTTAATAAACCTTGAATATTAGCTTAGAGAGTTAGATCATTACATTGCTAACATCCAACAAATACTTATTAGTGTCATTGATTTCTCTTAATTTCATCAATATTGAATATTCTAACTTGTCCCACACCATCATTACTGAGTTATTAACAACACATCCTAAGAAATTTAGAGCATCCATAACCCGTTCCATTGCTCTGTTAATCTATTAGCTTCAAGTTCCTAAACATCTTACATTTACTTCATTTCATGACTACTATTTTTCCATCCTTGAATCCATTTATTTTGGTATAATGATGCACAAGTCTGGACAAACCATAGACTAATCATGTGTTTGTAGTTGTCCTCAATCCTTTCGCACAAGGTTTAACAACATTCATAGACAATCGATTTGATCACAACATCCCAATCATCCATCTGTTAAACCTTCGAATTTTAGGCTAGTTTCCTCATATCTGCATTTGATCTTTATATTACAATAGAAAACACAATAAAAACTCCAATATTTCACTAATCGTGAACATTTAAAATACCATATCGATTTGATCACAACATCCCAATCATCCATCTGTTAAACCTTCGAATTTTAGGCTAGTTTCCTCGTATCTGCATTTGATCTTTATATTACAATAGCAAGCACAATAGAAACTCCAATATTTCACTAATCGTGAACATTTAAAATACCATATCTGATCATTCACAAATCAACAATTCCCACTAAATCCTACTTTCACATTCAAACTCACGTTTTCATATTTGTTTTTCTTTAAAATCATCTTTGTCAAGCCTCCAAGTAATAATTTAGTAAAAAAAACTACCAATCACCCTTCATTTTTTGCTTAAATACAAATTCTCTATATCTTAAGAGAATTACTACACTCGTAATAACATTGCTAACATCCAACATATACCTATTTGTGTCATTGATTTCCGTTAAATTTCATCAAGATTGGATCCTCCAACTTGTCCCATAGCATCATTGTGCAGTTATTAATAATACATCCTATGCCTATTTAGTATCCTTACATTGTCCACAAAATATCCTAGTGTATTTGTAATCTTGTACCCCATGCACCAACTTACTTTATATATTAAACTCATAACATTGCTAACATCCTACGCTAACTCATAGCATCATTGATCTGCCATGAACCTCTACCTCAAATAGGTGGTCATCGCACCGTTTTTGTCATTAATATACAATATGATTCTATGACCTTTCTATGACCTATAACGTCTATATCTTCTGATTCAATGCTCCAGTAGCTTCAAGTTCTGGTTGATTAAAAATAAACACATTATATATTTTTGGTATCATCACCATGGGTTGGTTCCGGTGAGAAGTGGTTATTAACCGTTGGATGAGAAATGGACGAACATTAGGATGAGATGCACCGAGATAAGATGCACCGGATCAATTCCCTTTTAAGCCGCAATTCATGGGAGAGTCTTTGATTAAAAGTGATCAACGTTTTAAAAGTACTTCTCACACTTCTCACCAAAAATGACACTTCTTACATGATCCCATGCCTCATCACCATAATAGATCATATATTAGTAAAAGACTCGAGATCACCCTTCAATTTTGGATCCATACTCTGTTATCTATGTCCTACACTCATATAACATTTCTATGTCCTACACTTATCGATGTCATTGATTTCTCTCAACTTCATCAAGATCTAGGATCTTCCTCTGAAAAGTACACAAAATCCTTGATTACCTCCAACTGCCGTTTGATGACTTGACTATTTGACTACTAGATTCTGATACCAAATAATAGACACTCAGATGAAGACAAAATGAAATTGATATTCCAATTGAATGATTAATGGTTTCCAGCAATTCGAGAAGTTGGGGACTCCCTAGGCTCATGCCAATATTAGTGTTTACAAACTAGATACCCCCGCATACTAACCCCTCATCTATTTAACGTACGTCTCACTACTATTTTCCCTTTTTTACCCTTATATGACAAACTACTCACAATTCTTAAATTTCCCTTCTTAACTACATTACTGCATTAATAAAGCGACTACCAATTTTACTCAACCATTACTCCTGCCAACAAATCTAAGTGCCAGGGTATAACAGATTCACAACAATACTTTGATGCACTAATGTTTAGAAGGATCGCCTCATTTTGTACACTAGTACACTCGTAACATTACAAACATCCAAACAAATACTCATCACGTTTGTTAGATTCTCTTTTATATCTTCAGAGAACTTGTTACATTCATAACATTGCTAGCATCCAATGCCTACTCATAAGTGTGGTGAGTTCTCTTGATTTTATCAAGATAGGATATTCCAACTTGCCCCATAGCATTAGTTATTACCAACACATCCAATGAAAACCATTTGATGAATTGACTAACTAGTCCCCAAAATATTCTAGTTTATCCAAAATCTCGTACTTGTGATTCACAATTTTCAAGCTTTGCTTTTCAAGTTCGTAGCTTTAATTAGCTTATTTAGTATACTACACTCATAACATTGCTTACATCCACAACTCATATTATCATTGGTTTTCCTTAATTTCATCAGCTTTTGAGTTTGGATGATAATTGCTCCTTTGATTACTATATTTACGATTAGTCATCTTTCCTAGATTAAAGACATGCATATCCTAAATTGACGTAATTGGGTCAGGACCCAAAATCACTAATGAGTAATGACCTTTTAATATTTAAAAGCAAAGGTTGTGGCCTCATAAAGTAAATATTCATCCCCATAACATGGTAAACCTCTAAATTGTTAGGTAACTTATGCTTTATTTCATTGTCTCTAAATATTATCGATAACACCGTCAAGTTCATGGTAATACACTTCTTTCCTAATCATTTTAGTCAATTCTTCAAGTTCATGGTAAACAATATCGACCACCCTTCCATAATACTTCTCTTATGCACAAGTACTACGGAATCCTTAGTGCTATCCCCTTGCTTTTCATGCCTCTTATACCTAATTTTCCCCATTTTCGTTTAATTCTTAATCCCTTGATATTTTTACTAAAACCATCTTACCATCATTTTTATCTTCTGATCTCGGGTCTTCAACTTACTCATATCACAACTACTAGATTTTCATCCGTAAATCCGTCAATCTTGCATAATGATCTGAACACATACGTCGTAATCATCATGCTCATCATGATCATCCTATTCCAGAATCATCTCACTACAATAGTGACTTTAGTTAGCCATGCTTCAGTTGTCCACATTTTGACCATAAAAAGGGGGGCTGACTTCAATTAGTGCTTAAACATACAGTAGAATCATTACTCTTACAGTTCCTTAACAATATAGTACAAAGAAACAAGACCTGATGCCATGAATACCCTTGTAAATTTTTGTTCTTAAGCTAATACTATTTAAATATCACCATTTCATACACTTAATTGTATCACGCAATTCTCCTTAAAATGAATTCTTAGTGAGTTACCATCTAATCATCATTCCTTGATTCAATATATCCATCCTTAATTGACCGGCCAACTTATACGCAACATGTCATCACCCTCAAGTTCGAGGAGCCAAGAACCTTCACACTTCTATTTTTGGATTATAATTACACTTCTAATACATGATCCCTTGACGCAAATTTACCCTACCTCCACTAAACATTTTAATTCAAATAAACAATGAGTTTCCTGTTAGACATCTGCATATCGTCCATCATAGAGAATCAACACATGCATCCTTAAATGACATAATTGGATCCTCATCAAGGATCACTAATGAGCTAAATTGTAGCCTACTTCAAAAAAATGACCCAACCCATTACTTATCATTAAACTTCACCGTCCTAAAATATAAACCCTATCCAAGTATATATATATATATATATTTCTTTGGATTTTTTGGGCTTATTACTTACATAAACTACCTCCATGACAACGTATACCTCTTCATTATTAGAAAATTAATGCATTACTTGATCGTCTCTAAGTCTTGGCAATAACGTTGTTAAGAGTCCTGATAATAGACTTGTCTTCTAATACCTCATGACCATAAGCTAATCATGTTTTATTTCTGGTTATCCTCACATCATCAGCACATGGATATAGTCTCTCATGATGAATTTCATCACATAATCCCAATACCTTCAAACTATGGGCTTGTTTTCTCATATATGCATTTGATTTTATATTTTTGTAGTTTAAGCAACCGAAAATCCCGAAAGTTTCGCTAATCATGAACATTTACAATGTTGTAGTTTTGACAAAATACAGCTTTACATTCAAAGTCTAATTATTTACTTGTTCTTCTCTTAATAACCCATAAGTATTTACTTGTTCTTCTCTTAATAACCCATAATTATTTACTTGTTCTTCTCTTAATAACCCATAAGTATTAGCTTAGAGAGTTAGATCCATAACATTGCTAATATCCTGCACATACTTAATAGTCATTGGTTTCCCTTAACTTCATCAATGTTGAATATTCTAACTTGTCCCATGGCATCATTGCTTAGTTATTAACAACACATCCTAAAAATTTGGAGCATCCTTACGTATTTACCACTAATTCTTTCACAAAATAATACTTTTATGCTTTTCAGATTCCTAGGGTCTATCTGCTTATTTTATATAGAACGGTCATAACATCCTGTTGGATATAGTGTCCAGAGTCATTAACTATTGGTAATATTTCTAATAATAGCAGGGTCCTTTTGGGTTGCCCTTAAAACCCAAAATAAACAATCAGAAGAATAAAAGGGAGTTAAAACAATTAGTTCAATTGATGATAAGCTGCAATATAATTAATTAGATTAATTATATAAAGTGCAAGGACTAATTGGTTAAAATAGTTTTAACAAGCTTATCGGTGCAAGGGGGCTAAGTGTAAAATAGAGGGTTATAAATAAACTGCTAGGGGTTAAACCCTAATGAGTTTTTCCATCTCTCTTGGAGCCGTCGATCTCCCCTCTCCCTCTCCCAAAATCGTAAACCCTAATTTAGGGTTTAGTGATTAAGCATCTTCTTGTTGTTGGTATTTTGGTGTTCTTAAGTGTGAGCCACTAGAGGGATTCATACTATTGGTCCTTGACATCCAAGAAGCGAGATCAAAGGTTTGATTCATCATTGTGGTTTTCGACAATCGCAATAAACAAGTAAGTGTTTTGATTCAATCTTTTGTAGTTAATTATCTAGAACGCATGTATTCATATAGGTTGATAGTTTGTATAACCATTGATGATAAAAATTAAAATATGCTTCCGTTGCCTATATCATGTGGTTGTATGTTTACTCAAAACCTTACAGTGGTATCAGAGCCAGAGCCAAGTTCTTAGATATTATCTCAAAAGTGTTTCAATTTGATTTGCAAAACTGTTTATGTTGGATTAGGGTTTTTCGAAATTTTAGGGTTGAGGTTACAAAAAAATCGATTTCAAATTTTTGTGGCCATTGGATTGCTTAATCCCTAAGTTAGGGTTTCATGGTCATAACCTCAAAACATAATTTTTGGAAACTAATTTTTTACTTGCATAAAAGGTTTGTATTATTAGCGATTAAGTTTTATCGAAATCCCTAAAGGGTATAGGGTAGTCTTTTTTATGCAATGTTATACCCTAATTGTTTTTGGCTAGTTTCCTAACTTGCCTAAAACACAACAATAAACAATTTTGGCAAATATTGAATAGATAATCTTACATATTATCTTATCTTATATAAATATATTTAAGTTGAATAAAATTGTAAGATAAACATTAACATTATTTATATAGTGAATATAAATTGTATGTCAAATATTTACATTAATTATTAGCATGTGTCCTCACATGTTTAATTGGAATTAATTATGGAAACGATTATATTAATTATTAAATGTGCCCTCACATGGTTAATTAGAATTAATTAGATAATCATAATTTTAAATTGTTTAAAATTCCATTCAATTAATTATGGAAACGATATATTAAATTAATTATTAAATGTGCCCTCACATGGTTAATTAAAATTAATTAGATAATCATAATTTTAAATTGTTTAAAATTCCATTTAATTTATTTATATATATATATATATATATATATATTAGACCTTAATTATATATATAAAATTAAATTATACATTGATAGTCAAACCGAGACTAGGCGTACTCACTATAAGCACTCTAAGGGGGTTTAAGGAGGTTACCTATAATATGGTTGCCAAATGAGTCAATGGTTTTTAAAACGCCCTGCGTTACCATGCTCACCGCCTCTTGTGTGGACTAGTGGAATTACCGAAAAGGTTTGATAGGTCAATGTGACAAGTTAAAAGTATTAACTATGAAGTATAAAAACAAAATCCCGTTTAGATATACTAAGAAATGTGAAAGTCTTATGCTACCCATGAAAAGAACACACATATTCTTATAGTTTGTTAACGGAGCGTGTGCGGTTTGCCGGCACGTTAATGTGAAACTATAGTCGAAAATGATGTGGCGCTCGTGATTCTCAAGCGTACTTGAGCCGAGGAGTCCATGTGTTCTTGCATGGTCGATTCACCATCTAGTTTGTGATCCTCGGCATCCCAGTCACAAATAGACGATAAGCATAGTCGAGATTAACATGCCATTGACATAAGTCGGTGAATCTCAAAAGAACTAGGAGTTTCATAGTGAATGAAATTAACAAATAGCATTTGTTTACCTAAATAACTTTATGATGTGATTACGGCATCCCTTTTCACATCATAGAGTAAAATATGGATCCTAGCCTTGTTAAATAATTTTGGATAATTGTTTTTTAAAGGTTAAATTTCAAACTAACTAAAATAAAACTATATCTACAGATGGCTGAAAATATTCCTCCTCCTCCTCCTCCTACTCACTCAACATCCAACCTTACGTTACTCTCTATCCTAAGTAAAGATAAGCTGACTGGGCCAAATTACTTGGATTGGATTCGTGCCTTGAGAATTGCCTTGAGGTACGAAGACAAAGAGTATTTGCTCGACGAGGATCTTCCTATACTTAATGATGATGCAAGCCCTGAAGCAGTAACTGAATACAATAAGCAATTCGCGGAATCTACAAAAGTCGCGTGTCTCATGTTGGCGTCCATGTCCCCGGAACTTCAAAAGAGTTTCGAGAACATGGGGGCGTTTGAACTAAATGAGCAGCTTCGTGAAATGTTTCAGGAGCAAGCGAGGCAAGAAAGGTTCCAAGTCGTAAAATCGCTTATGGAATGTAAGCAACAGGACGGTGCCCCTGTATGTGCGCATGTGCAAAAGATGAAAGCGTACATTGACAGGTTAGGCAATCTAGGTGTCGATTTCGCAAGAGAGCCTGCCATTGACATGGTGCTAAATGTTGAAAATATAATGACAAAAAACAAGTAATTAGTGTAATTAGTAAAAGTTTATGTAGTTAATTGTAAATTAGGCAAACTTTGAAAAGTTGTATCTTTTCAACCAAACGGTGGCTACCATAAAACTGCCACCGGATAACCACCACCGAACCATCACGTTGGTTCAAAAGGCACCGGTTGGTATACTATATATATGTATCAAATGTACAGATTTTGATGTATCGAAATTCATAGAAATTAAAGAACAACTTTGATAGATTATCTGTTTATTTTTAATTTCGATCCCAACAATTGGTATCAGAGCCAAGGTTATTGGTTCTCATCATCTACCACCATCCGGCACCCACAACCGAAAAGGGGACTTACCTGATCGGAGAAGACAACCGGAGCAACCGGAGAGAAACCAAATCGGAGGCAGGGGAGTACCGCCATCCAAATCATACAAGAAACCGAGATTTTTTAAGCCAATTTCTTTGAAACCAACCGGGGAAACCGATTGGAAAAGGGAACCGCCGCCATCATCACCATCGGAAAACACAGAAAAGGTGTGCGCAGTTTTCTTTTTCCCCAAATCATTTTCCGACCTAACTTGGTCAAAAGAATCAACTTTATAAAACTTTTGTTTTTTAAAATCTTTAGATTTATTAAACAAATAAAACAAATAAAAAAGTTTTTTTTTAAATTTTATAAATTGGCCGATTATAAAGAAATTAAAAATAAAAAAATCAAAGGAACAGATAAATTATGACGGGGAAGGTAGACACGGAACCTATAGATAGTTCCAAGATCAAGGAAATTGGGTCAAATACCCATTTTCAGTGTCCTATGTTGAAAGGATCAAATTACAACATTTGGGCAATTCGAATGCAAGTAATCATGGAAGCAAATGACCTTTGGGAAATGATTGAACCACAACAAGGAACTAAAGCGGATACAAAGAAGGATAAGACCGCTATAGCATACCTTTACCAATCACTACCAGAAGATCAGTTGCTTCACATTTCAAAATATAAGACCGCAAAGGCAGTCTGGGATGCATTAAAGATTAGACACATCGGAGTAGATCGTGTCCAGAAAGCAAGACAACAAACACTCAAATCGGAGTTTGAGATGTTACGGATGGAAGAAAATGAATCAATAGATTCATTTGTTACAAGGTTGATAGGTATTATCAACAAAGCGGCAAGCGTCGGATTAGCATATGAAGATTCTACTCTCGTAAGGAAATTATTAAATGCCGTACCGGATAGATTTCTTCAAATTGTTGCGTCTATCGAACAATACTCGGATTTAGATACCATGTCTCTAGACGAAGCAATCGGGAGATTGAAGACTTTTGAAGAAAGACTTAAATACAAGAATGACAGACCGGTGAACACTCAGGAAGGACTATTGTTCACACGACATGAAGATCAAGGCCAACAATTCAGAAGACGTGGTCATGGTGGATTTAACCAATCACGAGGCCAAGAAAATAACAGATTCAGATCAGAAAGGAAGAATTGGGAATCATCACAAAATAATTTCAAGAAAGAAATAGACAGCAACTCAAATAAATTTACTCATGATAAGAGTAAGGTGTTATGCTTCAAATGCAAGGAGTATGGGCATTTTGCAAACAAATGTCCATCAAAGAAAGAAGAACAATCCAATCTCATTGAAGAAGACTTAGAACCAACATTACTTATGGCAACTGTTGAAGAAGCACCAGAAAGTTTCATTAACCAAGAAGAATCACGAATCAAGAATGGAAGGAAATTCCATTCATCTTCAACTTAGTATCAAAATTGAACAACAAGGAGTTGGTAGTGAAAGCTTGGATAGTGGTGTAACCGAAAGCATGAATCAACCTGGAATTAAGGAAGATATATACGCTGCAAGAACTCTAATAGGAAGACAAAGTGTTGGTGGTATAACCAACCAGAAACATGATCAATCAGGATTTATGAAAGATCACAACAAGGTGGAAGTAACCGAAAGCAATGATCAACCTGGACTTAAGGAAGATCACAACAGTAAAGGTGGAAGTAACCAGAAAGAAAAAAAATTGATCCTACCTGGATGTAAGGATGATCACAAGCACTACAAGAAATTACATGGAATAGAATAATTGGTGGAGTAACCAACAAAACTAATGACCAGTCGGGATGTACGATTGATCAAAGCAGTAGTTGCTCAGATGGTGGTTTTAACCAGAAGCAAGGATCAGAAAGATCAGAACACTACAGAAATTTCAACACCAGATCGGGGTTACCGAGGTGACAAAAGGCATAACTCAAGTGACAATCAAGATTGAAGTTTGAAGACCGAAGATTAAAGAATTAAATGTTTTTGTCATTAGGGGGGAATGTTGAAAATATAATGACAAAAAACAAGTAATTAGTGTAATTAGTAAAAGTTTATGTAGTTAATTGTAAATTAGGCAAACTTTGAAAAGTTGTATCTTTTCAACCAAACGGTGGCTACCATAAAACTGCCACCGGATAACCACCACCGAACCATCACGTTGGTTCAAAAGGCACCGGTTGGTATACTATATATATGTATCAAATGTACAGATTTTGATGTATCGAAATTCACAGAAATTAAAGAACAACTTTGATAGATTATCTGTTTATTTTTAATTTCGATCCCAACACTAAACTCTCTTAGTGGGGCATATAAACAGTTCATAGTGAACTTCAATATGAACAATATGGACAAGACCTTGATGGAGCTCCATGGCATGTTGAGATCTGCTGAAGCAAGTATGGGTAAGACCCAAAGTGCTCACTCAACTGCTCCCGTCCTGGCCATTAGGGAAGGTGGCTGTAAGAAGAAGAAAGTTCTCATCCCAAAGGGAAGGGAAAGGCTAAAGTTGTTCCTAGCAACCAAGGCCATAAGAGAAAAGCTGGTTCTTCTGACATACCACCCATAAGTGACCCTAAAGAGGCCATATGCTTTTACTGTCAAGAAAGGGGCCATTGGAAGAGAAGTTGCCCAAAATATCTGGAGGACTTGAAAATGAACAAGGTCAAAGGGTGTGGCACCTCAGGTATTTTTACAATTGAACTCCATAGTACTTCGATTTCTAACTCTTGGGTCCTTGATACGGGATGTGGTACTCACATTTGCTCTAATTTCCAGGGACTAAAGGGAAGTAGAACGTTGAAGCATGGGGAGCTGAATCTGATCATGGGAAACAGGATGACTGCCGCTGTTACCAAGATTGGAGATTTTGAGCTCATGCTTAGTAGTGGTTTTTCAATAAAGTTATTAGATTGTTGCTACTCACCAGAAATGGCTCGAAACATTATTTCTTTTCATGCATTGTACAAGGATGGTTTTGAATTTCAATTTGATAATAATAATGGTGGCATTTTGGTTTATAAACATGGTTGTTTTTATTTTAAAGCCTCTCCTTGTAATGGTGTGTATGAAAGTGTGATTTGTGTTGGTAGAAATAATAATAACTTAACTTTAAATGTTGGTTCCTCCAATAGTGAATTGGATAAATCGTTGTTATGGCATCATCGTCTTGGCCACATAAACAAGAAACGCATCGCCAAGCTCCAATCGGATGGGATCTTGGAACCATTTGGCTTAAAGTCGGATGGAGAATGCGAGTCTTGCTTACTTGGCAAGATGACAAAAGCACCTTTCAAAGGAAAAATGGAAAGGGGTAAGGATCTGTTGGACTTAATCCACACAGATGTATGTGGACCGTTCAGATCTGCCACGAGAAACGATGAGAGATACTTTGTTACCTTTACTGACGATTTCAGTAGATATGGATTTATCTATTTGATGAAAAACAAGTCGGACACCTTTGAAGTGTTCAAAGGATTCAAAAACGAAGTAGAAAACCAACTGGGCAAGAAGATCAAGATGCTCCGGTCCGACAGGGGTGGAGAATACTTGAGCCATGAATTCTACGACTATCTAAGGGATTGTGGAATAGTTCCGCAATTATCTCCTCCCAGAACACGACAACTCAATGGTGTTGCTGAGAGAAGAAATCGAACGCTACTTGATATGGTTCGGTCCATGATGAGTCGTGCTACACTTCCAATATCGTTCTGGGGCTATGCCTTAGAAACTGCAGCTCATATCTTAAACCTCGTTCCAACTAAGAAGGTTGCAAAGACACCCTCTGAAATGTGGACTGGGACTCGTCCCTCGTTAGCACATATAAAGGTCTGGGGTTGTGAAGTCTTCGTTCGGCGTGAAACTAACGACAAGCTAGAACCTAGAGCAGAGAAGTGTCGGTTCATTGGTTATCCCTACAAATCCTTTGGATATATATTTTACAAACCTTCTGAGAACAAAGTGTTTGTAGCTAGAAGGGGAGTCTTCCAAGAAAGGGAGCTCATTTCCAAAGAGGATAGTGGGAGCAGTATTGATCTTGAAGAAATTCAAGAAACAACCAATGATGAACCTATAGTTGACACTAGCCCTCAACATGAGGTTGAACCACCTGTTGAGGAAACTGACATACCTCCACCACCTCTTCGCAGAACTAGTAGAGATAGTAGAGCTAATCAATCTCCTGATTTTTATTATGGTTTTCATATTACAAAGGAAGGAGATACACTAGTCAATGATAAAACATTTGATAGTGCGGATGAGCCATCCAACTACAAGGAAGCGATGGCAGGCCCTGAGGCTGCCAAGTGGAAAGAGGCCATGGAGAGCGAGATTCAATCTATGTACGATAACCAAGTTTGGAAATTGGTTGATCATGCACCAGGTCGCAAGACAGTTGGGTGTAAGTGGGTCTTCAAAAAGAAGACCGACATGAAGGCTAGGCTGGTTGCGAAAGGTTACACTCAAACTCAAGGGATTGATTATGATGAAACCTTCTCACCAGTAGCAAAGATTAAGTCTATCAGGATATTACTTGCCATAGCTGCATTTCATGACTATGAAATATGGCAAATGGATGTAAAAAACCGCTTTCCTCAATGGAAAACTTGATGAGGATGTGTATATGGCACAACCTGAAGGTTTTGTACATACCGAGTATCCAGATAAGGTGTGTAAGCTTGAAAGATCCATTTATGGACTTAAACAAGCGTCTCGTAGCTGGAATCTTTGTTTTCATGAAAAGGTCAAGGAGTTTGGATTTTCTCGAAGCGAAGATGAGTCCTGCGTATATGTTAAGGCTAGTGGGAGTAATGTTGTATTTCTAGTCTTGTATGTTGATGACATACTACTCATAGGAAACGATATTCCGATGTTGCAAGATGTAAAGGTCTGGCTCGGGAAATGTTTCGCTATGAAAGATTTGGGAAATGCAACATACATACTTGGAATAAGAATTTATCGAGATAGAACCAAGCGTTTAATTGGACTTAGCCAAAGTACATACTTGGATAAGATATTGAAGAAATTCAATATGAGTGAATCCAAGAAAGGGTATTTGCCCATGCAACATGGCATAAGGTTGAGTAAAGATCAATGTCCTAGCACTAGTAAAGAACTGGACAGAATGAGTCGAATTCCATATGCATCTGCTATAGGATCGATCATGTATGCCATGACATGTACTAGACCTGATGTCTCATTTGCTTTAAGCATGGTGAGTAGATATCAAGGGAACCCAGACGAAAGTCATTGGACGGCTGTAAAGAACATTCTTAAGTATCTTCGGAGGACTAAAGATGTGTTCTTAGTCTATGGTGGAAAAGATGAATTACGAGTAACAGGTTATACTGATGCGAGTTTCCAGACAGATCGGGATGATTCTCGCTCGCAGTCAGGATGGGTGTTCTTGTTGAATGGTGGGGCCGTGACTTGGAAAAGTTCCAAGCAGGACACGGTGGCGGAGTATCATACTGAAGCCATAGGTGTTAGAATTATCAAAATACCTTGAATGTTTTAGTTGTTAGTTTGATGTATTGAAAACGTAATAAATTGTATTTGATTTGGAGATTATTATATGGAGATTATAATATATGCTGGATTGCGTCCATTTACATTTAATTTATTATCGTGTTTTCGTTTTGCATGTTTAGAACCAACTTCCTGAGTATTAATTTACTTAAACCTCCACAGTCAGTCATACTCCTGGAAGTAAGTAGTGATTCAAGACTGTCATGGAGTGTTAGAAGCATAGAGAATGCAACTAACGCTCATGAGTACTTAATGGTGATTTAGGTATTGGAACAACCCGCACTCAAAAGTTTACTTCATGGATTAAGTAAGAGTAATTTTGAGATGATAATATTTTATGTTCTTCAAACGGAGATACATAGAGTTTTGCTCTAGGATTCTGTTATGCTTTGGTGTGCTCCAACGTTGACCGTAACTGGCAGCTATACAGGGTATGTCCATGTGTAATATGATGAGTAGAAATGAACTGTGTAGTCAAAGTTTATTTGTTCCTTCTGCCTAAACAGGAGAAGCGATATCCATGGGCCCCTCGATGATTTGGTGTTGACATTAAGTGTTTGGCCAAACCTGACTAGAATTGATGTGTTCAATTGAGTAGTCTGATGAATTCAACACATATCGAAAATGGGGAAACATAATCTTGATCCATGAGATAGACATTTATCCATGTCTCAGGTTCATATGATATCTTGTAGAACAAAGGAACATTAAATCACTTATCTTAGGACCGAATCTTTATCAGAGTTCGGCAGCTGCATTGGATGGCTTGCTCTCTGCTGATTATTGAAAGTGTTAAAACCAAATAGAGTTAATAACTTGTCCAAGTGGTAGACTGTTGGATATAGTGTCTAGAGTCATTAACTATTGGTAATATTTCTAATAATAGCAGGGTCCTTTTAGGTTGCCCTTAAGACCCAAAATAAACAATCTGAAGAATAAAAGGGAGTTAAAACAATTAGTTCAATTGATGATAAGCTGCAATATAACTAATTAGATTAATTATATAAAGTGCAGGGACTAATTGGTTAAAATAGTTTTAACAAGCTTATCGGTTCAAGGGGGCTAAGTGTAAAATAGAGGGTTATAAATAAACTGCTAGGGGTTAAACCCTAATGAGTTTTTCCATCTCTCTTGATGCCGTCGATCTCCCCTCTCCCTCTCCCAAAATCGTAAACCCTAATTTAGGGTTTAGTGATTAAGCATCTTCTTGTTGTTGGTATTTTGGTGTTCTTAAGTGTGAGCCACTAGAGGGATTCGTCCTTGACATCCAAGAAGCGAGATCAAAGGTTTGATTCATCATTGTGGTTTTCGACAATCGCAATAAACAAGTAAGTGTTTTGATTCAATCTTTTGTAGTTAATTATCTAGAACGCATGTATTCATATAGGTTGGTAGTTTGTATAACCATTGATGATAAAAATTAAAATATGCTTCCGTTGCCTATATCATGTGGTTGTATGTTTACTCAAAACGTTACACATCCAACACATACTTGCCCTAAGGTGATCATTACTCCTCTAATTTCTCTACGTGTTCTAAATATCTTCCAATGCGATACTCTAGTAACATGTTAGCTTCAAGTTCCACTTGATCATATGTCTCTTTGATGTAATCATGTTAATATAAATATTATTCTAGTACCCTTAACCATCCAACGTGTTCCATTGCTCTAGTAATCTCTTAGTTTCACTACTACTAGTTTTTCATCCTTGACTCCATTTATTTTGGTATAATGATGTGTTTGTAGTTGCAATTGTTTTGGATGGCTGTGTTTGTTATTCCTGCGAGTGTTATACACTCTTTGGAAGCTTTATTTAGAGAGTTTTTATGGGCGCATGGTGATAGCTCGCGTGGGCGGTGTCGTATTGCATGGGATGAGGTGTGTAAGCCGACTGTGTATGGGGGTCTTGGTCTCAAAAAATTAGCCCTTTGGAATAGAGCTCTTCTTACTTCGCATATTTGGGATATTGTTAGAAGGAGACCTACTCTTTGGGTTAGGTGGATTCATCGTTTTCGTGATGTTCAGTTTTGGCGTGTTCGGAAGAAAGATTCTTGGTCTTGGGTGCTTCGAAAACTTCTTGATCTTAGGCCTCTTGTGCGCCGTTTCTTTATGGCTAAACTTGGAAGTGGGGAACAAACGCATGCATGGGAGGACCAATGGCTTAAATGTGGTACGCTTAGTTCCTTTATCTCTTATCGTTGTATTCGTGATAGTGGTTTTATGGTTGATTCAACTGTTCGTGATGTTATGGACACTTTACATGGGGCTTGGCCGAATGTTTGGAGGGAGCGAGTGGTGGGTCTTAGTAACGAACCTGTTCCCACATTACAACCGATGTCACAGGATTTGATTATGTGGAGGGGAAGGAATAACACATTATTGCCTTTCACGGTTCGAGACGCCATGGTTTCGTTGGAAGGGGAACATGCTTTGGTTCCATGGTTTAATGTGGTGTGGTTCAAGGGTCATATTCCGAAGCATTCCTTTTGTATGTGGCTTGCATGCCGTTTACGTCTTCCCACACAGGATCGTATGGTGGCATGGAATAGGTCGGGATCGGATCTGTCGTGCTCGTTGTGTGATCGATGTATTGACTCTCACGATCATTTGTTTTTCATGTGTACATATTCGATTGAGGTTTGGCATGGGGTGAAGATGGAGGCTGATTTTCCTTTGTTCCCGGACACTTGGGGGGGTATTATGGCTCGTTTGGTGAATACTAATGGTACTCCACGGCGTACTCTACAAAGGCTTTCTCTTGCTGCTGCTGTTTACTATGTCTGGCAAGAGAGGAATCGAAGACTTTTTACGCAGCAAAAGCGGACGGCAAGTGAGTTGATTAAAGTTATCAAAGATGTGGCGTTGTTGCGGATGGCTTGGAAGTTTGGAACGAACGCTGAGAGGACGTTAAATGTGGCGACGTGATTTTTATTGGTTTTTGGTGAGCGTGCTGGTTGTGTTCTTGCATGCGTGGGTTATTTTCTTTTGTATGATGTTTGAGTCTGTTTCTCTTTGTCTTTTTTGGTTGTTGGTAGCTTGGTTTGGTGTTACCTCCAAGTTCTTGTGTTTTGTTTGGTTGTGGCTTGGCCTTTGAATGCTTTGTTCGTTTTATAATTTTCGCGTGTCTTTTATATTATTGCCTGGAGTTTCTCCTCTAAAAAAAACATCTTCCATTTACTTCATTTCACTACAATCACTTACGACTCATCCATCCATGGATCCATTTATTTTGGTCGATTTGATCACATCATCCCAACCATCCATCTTTTAAACCTTCAAATAATAGGATAGTTTCCTCATATCTGCATTTGAACTTTACCTAATCTCCAAATTTTCATTAATCAACTATATTTGATCATTCAACCAACAATCTCTTCTATATCTTGTTGTTCACATTCAAAACTCATATTTTCATACTTGTTTTTCTCTAAAACATTGATATTGTCCCTACAGAATCATGAAAATCCATCTTACTTTTACTCATGAAGTCGTTTTAGTCAATCCTGATAGTAATCCATCATGGATTGAGATCATGCTTCTCATTAACCTTAGATCCACACTTTGTTATCTCTGTAGTACACTCATTACAGTTCTAACATCCAACGTATACTTATCGATGTCATTGATTTCTCTTAACCTCATTAAGATCGAAGATCTTCCTACTTTGCCCTTCGAAAAATATGAAGTACCCTTAATTACAACCAACTGCAATAATCTAGCCTATTCAACAATCTCATGATTCACAATAATACTTTGATGCAATATTGTTCACAGGGTTTACCTTATTTTATATACCACGCTCATACCATTGTAAACATCCAAACACATACTCATCACATTTCTTATATTGCCGTTATATCTTCAGAGATTTGCTACACTCGTAACATTGCTAACATCTGATGCCTACTCATAAGTGTCTGTGAGTTCCCTTAATTTCAGATTGGATCTTCCAACTTGTCCCATATCATTAGTTATTACCAATCAACTTCATTAATCAACTATATTTGATCATTCAACCAACAATCTCTTCTATATCTTGTTGTTCACATTCAAAACTCATATTTTCATACTTGTTTTTCTCTAAAACATTGATATTGTCCCTACAGAATCATGAAAATCCATCTTACTTTTACTCATGAAGTCGTTTTAGTCAATCCTGATAGTAATCCATCATGGATTGAGATCACGCTTCTCATTAACCTTAGATCCACACTTTGTTATCTCTGTAGTACACTCATTACAGTTCTAACATCCAACGTATACTTATCGATGTCATTGATTTCTCTTAACCTCATTAAGATCGAAGATCTTCCTACTTTGCCCTTCGAAAAATATGAAGTACCCTTAATTACAACCAACTGCAATAATCTAGCCTATTCAACAATCTCATGATTCACAATAATACTTTGATGCAATATTGTTCACAGGGTTTACCTTATTTTATATACCACGCTCATACCATTGTAAACATCCAAACACATACTCATCACATTTCTTATATTGCCGTTATATCTTCAGAGATTTGCTACACTCGTAACATTGCTAACATCTGATGCCTACTCATAAGTGTCTGTGAGTTCCCTTAATTTCAGATTGGATCTTCCAACTTGTCCCATAGCATTAGTTATTACCAATACATCAGAGGAAAATTTGCAATGTCCCAAGTCCCTAAAATATTTTAGTTAATCCATAAACTCAAACTCATGATTCACCACAATATTTTCATGCTTTGTTTTTCAAGGTCTTAACTCTGATCACCTTATTTATATACTATACTCATATCATTGCTCACATTTAACACATATTCATGCTCATACCATTGCTTACACCCAACATATACTCATAATGTCATTGTTTTTCTTAATTTCATCATTATATTATCTCTTAAACATTAGTAGTTTCAGTAGTCCATAAGAAAGCGTTTGAATTCAATTAGTGCTTAGTTTTCCAAGATTATCATCCTAACTCCAATCACCCTTCTAGTTTTCTTCGATTATTATACCTTTAGACCATAAGCTAACCATGGCATATTTCTAATACCTTCAAATTACGCACTTACTCCCTCGTGTATTCGTTTGATCTATATATTTTTTGTAATCCCAAAACATTAAGATTGTTCGTGCTAAATCTTGAAAATCCATCTTATCTCACATAAGGACATCGATTTAGTCAAAACATCAAAGTAACATATTCGTAAAAGACTCCCCCAATCACCCATGAATTTACCTTAGAGGTCCAAGGCCATTATATTTATAAAGTATTTATTGCACCCATAATATTGTTAACACCAACACAAACTCGTTAGTATAACTGATTTCCCTTAATTTCATCAAGATCAATATTCCAATTTGTCGCATAGTTATTAACTAACACATCCTATGAAAATTTAGATTATCCTAACATACTACTAAATACTAATCGCTAATTAATCATTAAATATCCTAGTACATCCGTAATACCATACTCATGATTTGCATAATATTTTTTATCAACTTTTCCTTCTTTCATTAGCATCTTATTTAACATAACATTATGACCTTTAACATCCGGCCCCTTTCAAATGATTTCTATTACTCCCTTAATCTTAGCTTCAAGTCACTTAATCAAATACATATTTACATACCTATCTCACTTTAAAATTTCCATATCATGCCTTACACATCTACTAATTCTTGCATTTACTTCATTTCACTACTACTAGTTTTCATCCTTGAATCTTGTTTATTTTGGTATAATGATCTTAATGCAGCCTTCCAATCTTAAAATGGCATGTTCCTCATAGTTGCATTTGAAACTATATTACGATAGTCTTGATAATAACAATCCCCAAATTTTCACTAATCATAAACGGCTAAAGTACGATATCTAATCATTCAATAAACCATAATCCTCTAAATCCTTTGCTTTTTACCTTCTAACTTAGGTTCTCATAGTTGTTTTTTCCGCTAAAACACCAAGATTGTCCCCAAAAGATCTTGAAAATCCATCTTAACTCACACAACGACATCATTTTAGTCAATAATGATCTTATTGAATCTTGTTTATTTTGGTATAATGATCTTAATGCAGACAATCAATTTGATCACAGCTTCCCAATCTTAAAACCTTCAAATTATAGGCATGTTCCTCATAGTTGCATTTGAAACTATATTACGATGGTCTTAATAATAACAATCCCCAAATTTTCACTAATCATAAACGGCTAAAGTACGATATCTAATCATTCAATAAACCATAATCCTCTAAATCCTTTGCTTTTACCTTCTAACTTAGGTTCTCATAGTTGTTTTTTCCGCTAAAACACCAAGATTGTCCCCAAAAGATCTTGAAAATCCATCTTAACTCACACAACGACATCATTTTAGTCAATAATGATCTTATTGAATCTTGTTTATTTTGGTATAATGATCTTAATGCAGACAATCAATTTGATCACAGCTTCCCAATCTTAAAACCTTCAAATTATAGGCATGTTCCTCATAGTTGCATTTGAAACTATATTACGATAGTCTTGATAATAACAATCCCCAAATTTTCACTAATCATAAACGGCTAAAGTACGATATCTAATCATTCAATAAACCATAATCCTCTAAATCCTTTGCTTTTACCTTCTAACTTAGGTTCTAATACATGATTTTTCCGCTAAAACACCAAGATTGTCCCCAAAAGATCTTGAAAATCCATCTTAACTCGCACAACGACATCATTTTAGTCAATATTGAATGTAATATATCTATAAAAGACTCTCGATCACCCTCAGTTTTAGCTTAGATCCAAATTTGTAATCAATTTGACCAGAACTTCCTAATCATACATCTTTTGAACCTTCAAATTATATAATGTTGCCTATTCATCATACGACAGTTTCATTAGCTTTCGATCTACCATGAACCTCTAACTCGGATGATTATTATTCCTTTCATAGTACACCATACTAATATATCTATAAAAGACTTAGATCTATAAAAGACTCTCGATCACCCTCAATTTTAGCGTAGATCCAAATTTGTAATCAATTTGACTAGAACTTCCTAATCATACATCTTTTGAACCTTCAAATTATATAATTGTTGCCTATTCATCATACGATAGTTTCATTAGCTTTCGATCTACCATGAACCTCTAACTCGGATGATTATTATTCCTTTCATAGTACACCATACTAATATACAATATGATTCTTTGACCTTGAACTTCCAAATATCTATCGTTACTTCATAAAAAATACATATATTTTTCACGTCTAATTTGGCATACGACGAGTCAACGACATTACCAATATTTTCATTAAACATCAGTGGCTTTAATTAGCATCAATTGTCCACATTTAACCATAAGAAGGCGTTTGAATTCAATTAGTGCTTAAATCATGCAAGGTCATCATCCTAACACCAATCACCCTTGTAATTTTCTTAGATTGATATAGTTCTCCTACCTAACCCCCTTAATGCATTTTACCCCGCCTCTAAACTATTTAGATCAGAGATACATGACATGATGTCACGACTACCCTAGTCATCTTTCCTATATTCAACACATAGACATCATTTTTGTCAATCCTATAAAGTAATAATTTGATAAAACTGAACTCCCAATCGCCCTTCAATTCTTGCTTTGATACAAATTCTTTATATCTTACGACAATCACTAAATTTTAAAAATCCATCTTATCTCACATAATGACATTGTTTTAGTCAAAACATCAAAGCAACATATTCGTAAAAGACTCCCCCAATCACCCATGAATTTTACCTTAGAGATCCAAGGCCATTATATCTATAAAGTATTTATTGCAACCATAATATTGTTAACATCCAACGCAAACTCGTTAGTATAACCGATTTCTCTTAATTTCATCAAGATCAATATTCCAATTTGTCCCTTAACATCATAACATCATGGCTTAGTTATTATCTAACACATCCTATGAAAATTTAGATTATCCTTACATACTTATAATCACTAATTAGTCATAAAAAATATCCTAGTACATCCGTAATACCATACTCATGATTTACATAATACTTTTGATCAACTTTTCCTTCTTTCATTAGCATCTTATTTAACATAACATTATGACCTTTAACATCCCGCCCCTTTCAAATGATTTCTATTACTCTCTTAATCTCGTATCTTCAAGTTACTTAATCAAATACGTATTTACATACCTATCTCACTTTAAAATTTCCATTTCATGCCTTGCACATCTACTAATTCTTGCATTTACTTCATTTCACTACTACTAGTTTTCATCCTTAATTCTTGTTTATTTTGGTATAATGATCTTAATGCACACAATCAATTTGATCACAACTTCCCAATATTAAAACCTACAAATTATAGGCATGTTTCTCATAGTTGCATTTGAAACTATATTACAATAATCTTGATAATAACAATCCCCAAATTTTCACCAATCATAAATGGCTAAAGTACGAACTCAAATCATTCAATAAACCATAATCCTTTGCTTTTATCTTCTAACTTAGGTTCTCGTACTTATTTTTTCTGCTAAAACACCAAGATTATCCCCAAAAGATCTTGAAAATCCATCTTTAACTCACACAACGACATCATTTTAGTCAATATTGAATGTGATATATCTATAAAAGACTCTCGATCACCCTCAGTTTAGCTTAGATCCAAATTTGTAATCAATTTGACCAGAACTTCCCAATCATACATCTTTTGAACCTTCAAATTATATAATAGTTGCCTCTTCATCATACGATAGTTTTATTAGCTTTCGATCTACCATGAACCTCTAACTCGGATGATCATTATTCATTTCATAGTACACCATACTAATATACAATATGATTCTTTGACCTTGAACATCCAAATATCTTTCATTACTTCGTCAAAAGTACATATATTTTTCATGTCTAATTTGGCATACGACGAGTCGACGACATTACCAATATTTCATTTAACATTAGTAGCTTTAATTAGCACCAATTGTCCACATTTTAACCATAAGAAAGGCGTTTGAATTCAATTAGTGCTTAAATCATTCAAGGTCATCATCCTAACACCAAATGGCTGTTGTAATTTTCTTAGATTGATATAGTTCTCATACCTAATCCCCTTTATGCATTTTACCCCACCTCCAAACAGATAAGATCAAAGAGACATGACATGATGTCACGTCTACCCTAGTCATCTATCCTATATTCAACACATAGACATCATTTTTGTCAATCCTCGAAAGTAATAATTTAATAAAACTGAACTCCCAATCGCCCTCCAATTCTTGCTTTGATACAAATTCTTTATATCTTACGACAATTACTAAATCTTGAAAATCCATCTTATCTCACATAAGGACATCGTTTTAGTCAAAACATCAAAATAATATATTCGTAAAAGACTCCCCCAATCACCCATGAATTTTACTTTAGAGATCCAAGACCATTATATCTATAAAGTATTTATTGCACCCATAATATAGTTAACATCCAACGCAAACTCGTTAGTATAACTGATTTCCCTTAATTTCATCAAGATCAATATTCTAATTTGTCCCATAGCATCATGGCTTAGTTATTAACTAACACATCCTATGAAAATTTAGATTTAACCTTACATACTACTAATCACTAATTAGTCAAAAATATCCTAGTACATCCATAATACCATACCCATGATTTGCATAATACTTTTCATCAACTTTTCCTTCTTCCATTAGCATCTTATTTAACATAACATTTTGACCTTTAACATCCGCCCCTTTCAAATGATTTCTATTACTCTCTTGATCTCTTAGCTTCAAGTTACTTAATCAAATACATATTTACATACCTATCTCACTTTAAAATTTCCATATCATGCCTTACGCATCTACCAATTCTTGCATTTACTTCATTTCACTACTACTAGTTTTCATCCTTGAATCTTGTTTATTTTGGTATAATGATCTTAATGCAGACAATCAGTTTGATCACAACTTCCCAATCTTAAAACCTTCAAATTATAGGCATGTTCCTTATAGTTGCATTTGAATCCATATTACGATAGCCTTGATAATAACAATCCGCAAATTTTCACTAATGATAAACGGTAAAGTGCGATATCTAATCATTCAATAAACCATAATCCTCTAAATCCTTTGCTTTTACCTTCTAACTTAGGTTCTCATACTTGTTTTTTCTGCTAAAACACCAAGATTGTCCCCAAAAGATCTTGAAAATCCATCTTAACTCACACAACGACACCATTTTAGTCAATATTGAATGTAATATATCTATAAAAGACCAGAACTTAAATCCAAATTTGTAATCAATTTGACCAGAATTTCCCAATCATACATCTTTTGAACCTACAGATTATATAATAGTTGTCTATTCATCATACGATTGTTTCATTAGCTTTCGATCTACCATGAACCTCTAACTCGGATGATTATTATTCCTTTCATAGTACACCGTACTAATATACAATATCATTCTTTGACCTTGAACTTCCAAATATCTTTCGTTACTTCATAAAAAATACATATATTTTTCACGTCTAATTTGGTATACGACGAGTCGACGACATTACCAATATTTCATTTAACATCAGTAGCATCAATTGTCCACATTTTAACCATAAGAAGGCGTTTGAATTCAGTTAGTGCTTAAACCATGCAAGGTCATCATCCTAACCCCAATCACCCTTGTAATTTTCTTAGATTTATATAGTTCTCATACCTAATCCTCTTTAATGCATTTTACCCCGCCTCCAAACAATTTAGATCAGAGAGACATGCCATGATGTCACGACTACCCTAGTCATCTTTCCTATATTCAACACATGGACATCATTTTTGTCAATCCTCGAAAGTAATAATTTAATAAAATTGAACTCCCGATTGCCCTTCAATTCTTGCTTAGATACAAATTCTTTATATCTTATGACAATTACTACACTCGTGTCATTGCCAACATCCAACATATTCCTGTTAATTGATTTACGTTAAAGCTAATCAAGATTGGATCCTCCAACTAGTTCTGTAGCGTAAGAAGTTTAGAGTCTCCTTGCCCATATAATATTCTATCATATATCGTACTCAAGATTCAGAATAATACTTTCATACATCAACTTACTTGATATACTACATGCATAACATTGCTAACATCCAATGCCAACGCATAACGCAATTGGTTTCCTTTAATTCATTAGGCATTTGATGCCATTAACCTCTACCTCAAATAAGAGAACATTGCACCTTTTGTATCATTAATATGATTCTACTCCAGTAGCTTCAGAATTTGTTTCGTCAAATACATTTACACATTTGTATGTCTTCTCTAAATGTACATAGCATGCCTTAAACATTTTCTATTTAATTCAAATCACTATTACTATTGTTGCTTACTAATTTGAATCTGTTTATTTTGGTAGAAGTCTGGACCATAGTCTCCACATAATTTATTTGATCACAACATCCCAGTCATCCTGCCTTTTATATCTTCAAAATATTGGCTAGTTTTCTCATGTGTACAATAGCCCAAGCACAATAAAATCTCTGGAATTTCACTAATTATGATTGTTTAATTTACTATCTTTGACATCCAAACAATAATCTCGTCTGTACCCTGCTTTTTCGTTCAAGCTCAAGTTTTCATACTTGTTCTTCTCTAAAACATTGAGATTGTCCTTACAAAATCGTGAATCCTCGTTAGTCAATCGTTAAAGTAATAAATCATATATAGTAAGAGACGCCAAACCACCCTTCAATTTAACCTTAGATATGACAATTCTAACATCCAACATATACTTATTGATGTCATTGATTTCTCTTAACATCGTCGAGATCGAGGATCTTCCTTAGAAAAATTTGCAGTATCCTTAATCACTCACATATCCTGAATCAGCCCCTTTATATATATTTACAACCTCCAAGCTATAGGACTTTTATGTGGCTAACCAGTAGGTGAATAAAATAAGCAACTATACATGAGAATTACTAAAGAAATTATGATTGATTATGAAATAAAAGTGTAAAAAGCCACCAAACCTCTAAGTCAAATACACCATGTATCACCAAAAGAATTAAACTACAATGCAGTACCTGCAAGTTTAAACGAATAAGATGTCATTAGAACTCGACATAAATACAAAAAGTCCTTAATCAACGATTTTGTTACCTAAAAATAAACTGTTCCATACGAAAAATTGAAGGAAAAAAAACAAAACTTTAATCTAATAATGACCAATCAAGAAGAGGAAAAAATCACACAAAATAGCCCAATGTTTGTTCCATACGAAAAATTGAAGAAGAAAAACATTAATCTATATTGATTGATCAATGATCAAGAATCGAAAGCATGGAATCGATGATTACCGTGATCGATTCAAAACAGGAAAAGAGGAAAGAGCAGAAATTGGGGGCCGGAGAGACCTAATTATCGTGTAAGCTGTTATTGATCTGAAGAAGAAGGGGCGTAGGAAATGGAGTTGCAGAGATGAAGAGGAGTTGTTGGAGAAGGGGAAGATGATGAATTGATGATAAAGATTACACAACAGATACATACATACGACATTATCCTCCTTCTGACCGTTGGAATGAAATCTATAAGATTATGTATTGAAGGCATTATTAAATTTTATAAGGAAACTCCTAACATTGAAGGAATGATACGTTATATTATGTAATTTCCAGCCCATGAGCCCAACATTTCAAATTGATTGGTTTAATTGTGATAATAAATTAATGGTATTTATTGCTTAATTAATTAACTTATATACAAGTGTTTCATTACATCTTAATATTATTTTGGTTTTGTACTTATGGTAAAAATAAGTTAGTTAATAAGCTAACTTTTGATAAGTTACTTAGAGTAGCTTAGGAAGTCTTTTATGATTTTTTTAATTATTCACTTATTAATGTTTATTAACTATTATTATTAGGGGTGAGCAAAACCCGAAAAATCCGACCTGCCCCGAACCGAACTTGGGACCAAATAAACCAACCCGATATCCGATCCCCCGTTCCCCGAAGTTTTTTACGGATAAGTAGGATCGGGTTGTGTTTTGGGTTTACCCACCGATCCGTCCGAATATCCGATTTGTTTTAAAAAAAATTATAAAATTGAAATATAAATACCAATTCCCAAATCGACTTCTTCTAAAAACCTAAAATCGACGGTGAACCCCCGATAATCTCTTCGACACTGAGGCTTCGACTTCGACAGTGAACCCCCGATAATCCTCCATCGTCGGACGCCGGGTTTAGGGCCTGAACGTGAAGTTGTGAACCACTCTATTGAAGGTACTAGATTTCATATCTGAAAGTTTCTTCATCAATTTCCATCTTCGTCGTTGCTTCTCTAGTATTTTAGGTGAATAATTTGTTGTGTTTGATGTTTGAAGCTTTTCCATTTGCATAGTAGTTGTGTTTTCTGGTGAGTTCTTTTTCTAGTTTCTTGTTATTTTGCTCACCATTATTGGGTTTGTGTATCTCATTATTGATTCTTGAAGATCATAAAGTAGACAAGTAGATTGTGTCTGGTTCTGTTTGGTTCATATATATCTCAGACTTTCATTTGGTAATTTGGTAATTTGGTTCATATATACCACAGATTGTGTTTGGTTCTGTTTACTTGAAATCATGAGAAAAATCGAGAGAATTAGTTTGAACTTTTGGGCTGAAAAATCTGGCAGAAAGTGGGCTGAAATTTAGGCCCAACCCGACTGTCCCGATATCCGATCCGTCCGAAATCCGAAATCTGATTTTTTTCCTTGGACGGGTTTCGGGTTATGTATCTCCCCCCAAACCCGATCGGGGATTGGGTTTTGGGCCCCGACCCGCCCGAACCCGATCGTGCTCTCCCCTAATTATTATTGATAAAAATTAATTCTTAAAATTAGTTATTATTAATTAATAAATATTAATTGAAAGTTATTAAATTAATTTTTTATTATACATTGATATTAATTTTTAATTAATTTAGAATTGTGGTTAATAATATCAATTTTTTAATATTAATCAGCATATTTTAATTATTAATTACTGTTATTTTTGTATTTATTATTCGATACTTTTAATATTATATGTAATGGTTATTTAAAATCACAAGTTAATATATATTTTTCTAAAATTTGTTTTAACAATTTCAAAATTTATAGTACATATATAATAATAAATTTTAAATTCTTTTAATTAACATATTATATCATTTAAATTTTCTTTACTACCTTGTTGTATTAATATACATTTTATATTACTATAAATTTGTTTTAATTATATTATTAAATATTGTAATTGATTTTTTTTAAATGTCATTTTTTGTAACTTTGCACGTTTATAAGTTAGTTTTTATCAAACACGACTTATTCATCAGCTAACTTACAAGTAATCATCTAGTTTGTCGAACATAGCCTAATGCAAGATTAAATTCAAATAATTAATGGATAAATATTTAAATTTAATTATAAAAAATCTAAAATATGATTAAGATAATCAGTAAGTATTACTAATTTATTTAAATTATATTTATAAAAAAATATTGCAATGTCAAACCTAAAATAAATTATATTCTTATTAAACATATTTAATTAAGGGAATTTAATTAAAACACCCAAAGTTTGACTTTGACTTGCCAAAATACCTATTTTTCATTCGAGTTTGCCAAAATACCCAAAAATCCCGCGATGGTCCCGCGATCGCGGGATAGGGCACACGTGTCCCGCTATTTTGGCCAAAACGTCCCGCGGCACCCCCCCAACTATACCCACGGTGACACTTTTGGTCCCTCCCCGCGACTGATCCTGCGACCAATCCCGCGATCAGACAAAAAATTGCAATTTTGGTCCTTTTTGCACGAATCTTTGCATGATTTTACTGTTTTTTTCCACAATTATTGTACTTTGAAGACCAATTTGTGGTTGAAATTCACTGGCATGTTTGAGATTTCATCCATAAATATCAGTAAAATGCAATCCATAATTCACACCATTCCATCCTTCTTTCTTGCTTTCTTTGACTTGCTTTCTTTCTTGCTTTTTTTCTTGTTTTCGTTCTTCAGGAAACAAATGGCATCGTCATCTAACCCATCGTCTACACCTTAAAGAATGCCCGTGAAACTCCAGATCGCGATAGCAAAAAGGGAAAATGAGATAGACCAACTGACAGAAGAGTGAAAACAGATGATGGCCAGGAAGGAAGTCCACTTGATAAGGATCGAAGTGGAAGAAAAGGAGATCAAAAGGATGAAAGGGGATATAAAAGATAGGGAGGCTCGTATTCGTCGAGAAAAATAAGAAATTCACCACATTTTGCAAGACTTCGCAATTCTTCAAGCGAAGGTAAGCGACAAGCAAAGTTGGATTGATCAAACTAAAGCAATTTTTCAGTAGGTGGTGGTACGGATGTTGCTTTAGTACTTTGTTGTTTATGTGTTGTTGTTTTGTACTTTTTCTTTCCTGTTTGTATGTTGTTGTTTCCTTCCTGGAGTTTTTATGTTGATGTTTCATGTTGATGTTTGCTCATGAATAAAGGTCTTTAATTTGTCTGAAAAGTAGTGTTTAAGTAGTCTGAAATTTGTCTGAAAAATGGTTCATATTAAAAATACAACTCATAGATGTTATACAAGATTATTTCATAACAAACACATACTAATAAATACAGTACAAAATTATCCAAATTTGAGGCTACGGCTAGACGATGGTTTGGTTTTTGACAATCCGGGTCGACTTCTTACATGCTCTGGAGAGACGAGTCTCAAAGTGTTAAGCTCCACTTTCTCGATGTACATTTCAATCACAATATGGCCGTCAACATACTGGCGTATGTTGGCTACATCTTCGTCGGTACTCAATTCTACCAGTCCAGTCAAGAAGTCTGCATTCGGCCTCTTAAAATACAACCTATTATATTTTGGTTCTTCATAGTCCATCTCTTTCATGATCTGTTCAAGTAGTTGCATAGAAAGATCCTCCACATCTAACATGTCAACATAAATTTCTAGACCACGGAAATAATGTCTTCTGGGTGGTTCTGTGAAGTACCCACCATGGTGGACTTTCATGGTGAACAACTGTGGATATGCATCTGTTGATGAACATTAATTAATATAGTTAGTTCGTAGAACAACGGTAGTAACAAGCAAAACTCAATGAAACATGCACACTAACCATATAACTCTTTGCCAGTATCTGAAAGCGATTCAGATAAACGCCTAAAGCACCAAACATGAAGGTTTGGGGATGCCATGTTCTCGTATATGTGTTTTACGACTAATCTAGAGTGGGTTATTTATAGGCAAATGTGGATGCTTTTACTGCATGTTGGCTATTTTTGGTCCCTATCTTTGCTCTAACACAACTTAGGTCCCTGTCAACGCTATCATATGATATAGTTCTATATAACCATTATTATTCTCTCCATTTAGACTACTACCATTATGATCATCATCTCATGCCATGTGACCATTAGTTATGTTTGATCAACGTGCATTAGTTGTAACATCCCGAATTTCCGTTGTATTATTTTGTGAATTATAAATTAACTTGGGGTTAAGTTTGTAATTGTTTAAAAGTTGAGGTTTAAGTAAACTTTCAATGTGAGGGTTGTATTGTTAATTCTTTAAAGTTGGGGGTTTGTTTGGTAATATCCTTATGACTCATGTTTAATTAAGGTTGAGGTGTCATAGTGTGAGTCTTTATAGACTAAGTGTGTGAGAGTGTGTTGTGTTTTTGTGTGTGTTACGGTTTTGAGAAACCGAGAGAGAGAAAAGCATCGAGATAGAGAATTCAAGAAGAAGGAATAGCAGGAATTCATTCAATCTGTTGTTGGTTTGAAGAATCATAAGGTAAACATCTCATTTAAATTCTTCATCTTAGTAGCAAAAGTATTCTTAGAAGATTTTGATGGGTTTTGGGTAAATTGTGATGATTATATGAATTTGAGTTTTAGGATATGTTAAGATAAGTGTATTAGACATATCTGCAAATTGGCATAATCAAACATAGAGTAAAACTGCAAATTCTGGGTTTAAGATTGAACAAAGTGGACTGAGACTTGGATGAACATCATCGAAGTCGCAACCTTGAGTTGCGACATTCATCGTTGTCGCAGTGGGCAGTTGCGACTTGGTGATGGAGTCGCAATAGACCGTTGCGACTTGGAGTTGGAGTCGCAACCGTGGACTGCGACTTGAGGTGGAATCGCAATGGTGAGTTGCGACTTGAGGTGGAATCGCAATGGTGAGTTGCGACTTGAGGTGGAATCGCAATGGTGAGTTGCGACTTGGGGTGGAATCGCAACAGTTGGTTGCGATCTGGAATTGGAATCGCAATAGTTGACTGCGACTTCGGTCCATTGCGACTTGAGATGTAATTTGTAGAAATTAAGGATTTTCAGTTGTAGAGGGTTCTGTTTTGGAAAATTAATATCAGTATATGTAAACTGAATAATACAGTAAGCTGTGGTGGTGAAGAAAGGAGCCTTACGAGTTAAAAAGGACTAAAAGGAGTGATAACGCATCAGGTGAGTTTATTCAACTCTCTTTAAAATTCAGTAATTAATCTTGAATTAGATGCTTTATATATATGCATGAATATGTTTTATGTGGATTGGATTAAATTAGAGATAAGCCAAGAGGGCGATTAAAAGTTGTGTTATGTGGATTTCCATGCTAAAACTTCTAAGATGAGTTATCTATGAAGTTGATGAACTAGTAATTATTATTAATCTTGCATGCTAAGTTTGATTATTTACTACATGAAATTACTATGTGGTTATGAACTCTAAATATGATTTGAAGCTTTATTGAGATAAACTATAAAGATCCATCCATGAGTTCAAAGATATAGATTAACAACTAATATATATTAACTCTCGTGTTAAATTACTATGAGGGGATAGTTAAGAAGTTGATGAACAGGAATTATTCATATTCCTTATAATGAGCAGGATTATCTGTTATATGCAACATGTTAGATGATTATGAATTCTAAATGTGATTGAGAAGCCAAATTGAGATATATTATAAAGGCCTATCTATGAGTTCGAAAATATAAATAACTATTGAGATGGTGATCATCATATCAGATTTCAGAGAAGGAGTAATAAAGAGATTGAGATGTGGAGTAATAATATTCTTTATTTTATATATAGAATATGTTCAGAGAAATGATACATTCTATGCTGGACGCATATAGTAGTATCGATTGTATTATATTATGTGATTATGTGCTTTTACTAAAATAGGCATCCGGTCACCGAGGGCACTTGGGTACGGTATAATGGGAACCGATTACTCGCCATAGACCAAAGGGGTGTAATTTTAGTAATTGGGTGAACCTCGAACCATCGTGAGTCTCGATTGAGTATCGCGATATTATAATCCCATTGGGACCATTGATGCAGAGGTGGAATGTGGAATAGGCAGATTTTGATTTGTAATTCCCATTTCGATTTATGGAAGATCAGAGATTTCCATTATTATCGGGAAGATCGGAGATTTCCCAGTGATGAGAGGAAGATTAGAGATAGGCATAAAGTAATTTGTAATCTCTCCTTCCTGATTAAGAAATAGGCAAGTTTTGACTTGTAATTTCTTGTGTGTAAATTTTGATTGTGAATCTGGAGTGATTCAGAGTTAACTCTTATTTTGTTGTTACAATTAAATGAGTTAGTCGTAGGAATGGGAGTGGGGTAGATTCCCCGATTTGGAAAGGAGTTGTCGTACGGTAAGATGGGTGAGAACAGGTTTGAGTTATCTGTTCATGTTTTAATTATTAAATTTTATTTTGATTTGAGTATTCTCACTAGGCGAAAGCCTAATGTTTCAAGTTGAATCTTCTTACCAGGTACAAGCTCCGGGAAGTAGCGGGAACGAGAGATGAGAACTTTTGGAGAGATTCAGACTTAGAGATAACCAAGGATCTAGTTATTCTTTGAAGTCTTTGGGACAGCTGTTTAGATAATTCTATTAATCTGATTGTTATGAGGTGACTAGATTAATAAGTTATTTAAGTAATGTCAATTGTATATAGAAACCTTACATTTGATCCTCAGATTATATAAGTTTGAAAGTTTTCGATCATAACTGGTGGAAATTTCAAGGTTTAAATTGACTCTGTTTTTAGGGTGTTTCATTAGTTATGTTTGATAAATTACAACGGGTCAATAAAGTAGATAAAATCATGTTATATATCAAAACAAGCGCACTAAACATACAATATTTATCGTCCCAATCAATGGAAATCAATGTTCAGATCAACGGTATCATATGATATAGTTCCATGTGGCTCAAGCTCCGATGGGCCCTGCGTGTTACTTAGTTGGCTGACTGAACGTCTACTCCTTGGCACGGTTGAAGGGGCGGGATTTGGACACTCTCCACGAGTATGTCCTACGCATTGGCACCGAGTACATTTTCGTCGTATCGAACCTTCACCACGTGATGGACGTTGGTCGTTCTTTCTCGGTCTCTCGGCTCTGTTCTTAGTGTTTAACGGTGGATAGCATGGCGGAAGGGGGTCGGGTGGATACACCCATGCTTCAGGGGTCCAGCTGGATTTATTACCTCTGCGTATGTTCTCCGATAAGTTTCGGACGTGAAGAAACTTACAGCTAAGTCGATGCAATCTCTACGACCCATATATCTTGCCGCAGCGATGGCATGGCCGCACGGTAACCCAGATTTTTGTCATTGGAAATATGAACAAACATGGTCGGTCATATGGACAGTCGCGTGAAGCTGGTTATCCCGAACCTCGTACCTCCCATACCCGATTTCTCTTATCCTCCATGTCGACGCGTGACGTGACGCGCTCTGAAGAGAACTATCTCCTTCGCCCCTAGTGTGAGTCTATTTTGCAGCTCAGCTCCTTTTCGGCGTCGAAGTTGGTACCACTCTTGTTGAAAGCTCCGAAAGTAGTCCATAAGAGTAACAATCGGACATCTACGCGCAAAACGGGAGAGTGCATTCACCGACTCTGCACTATTGGAGGTCACAATGTCATACCGTTGTGCAGGAAAATGGGCCGCAGACCACCTCTCCGGTCCAACATCGTCCATAACTTTGGCTACTCCGAAAGCTACTGGAACGATGGAGTTATCCCCGTCCATGGCAACCGCCAGGAACATCATACCCAAGTAAAAGCCCTTTAAATGGGCAGCGTCTATTACCAGGACACGACGCAGATTTGCCATAAATGTGCGGATCTGCAAAAACGTAGGTGGTTTCTGTTAATGCCAAAAATCGCACCAAAGGGACAACTTAAGGTCGATGTGGACTTAATCAACTAAAGAAAGGATCTTTCGACGAAACGTGCGACGAGGATAAAAATAAAGGAAACAAGGGATTTGATGACGCAGGAAAAACCTCAAACGAGGAAAAAACCTGCGGACGACAGTGGGTGTTGTCGCTATACTATGGTCGCCAATCAGGGGCGATGTCCTTTGGTACTGGTGTCGATCGTACAGAGATTACAATACAAATGAAGGAAACGCTTCGAAATGTAAAGTACAAGTGTTTGGAATGTAAAACAAGTGTTTGTCGTGTCTGGAAATAAGGTGTAAACTGCTGGTCGAGGGCGGATGTCGTGCGTCGAGAGCGATTCTTCAAGTGAAAGTTCTTTGCTTCTGTTGTTCTTGAATTCGCTGTAGTATTCTGGAAGTTGATGCTAAATATAGCTTTCAGTAGATGATTTCTTGGATTCGATAGCAGATGTCCCCGAAATGAGGCTTGAGCTTGATCTTTTATAGTCTTCGGGAGCTTTAACTACATCATTAAAGGCTTTGATGACTTGTTGTAACGGTCGTTGTCTTCAATGTGGGATTAAATGCTTGTTAATGACTTCGTCGGTTATAGCCGTTGCCCATTAATGACTTTGACTCCTGCATTAACCACTTAACAAACGTAACAGTTATATTATGTGTTAGCTTGGTTGAGGTCGCATGGTCTTTATGCGACGGTTGTGCGGAGCGGGAGACGTCGAGGTCGAGTTTCGCGATGAACTCTCGACTTACCTTTCGAGAGGGACGACGGATGTTTTCTGGGTCTTTGTCGGGACCTTATCTTAATACAAGATATGGTTCATAACGAGTGTCTTACCTTTTCTGTTCGTGGTTAAGACCTGCATTAAAAAGGATGTTTGACTGTTAACGGTTAGTATAATCGTACGTCCGTCTTAAGTCTCGGATGTGGGTCTTATAGAACATACTGTAACACCCGGAATTTTATTAAAGTGAAGGTTTAACGTTGGGAAGAGGTGTGTGAAAGAAGCTCAGCAAATCGGGATCATTCGAGACAAAAAGTTGAGCTCGGTACCTGTTGGGCGATAGTGACCATGTCACTATCCCACCTGTCATAATCGCGAGAAGTGTACCGAGAGTCCAGGGGTAGCGGGCGATAGTGCCCCGGCGATAGTGACCATGTCACTATCGCGATGTCACAATCGCCGACGGTCTCCAGGGTGTTTTAAACCCCTTTTCTTCTTTCTTCTTCCCATTTCACTCATCTATCTCGACTCTCTCAACTCTCTCTCTAAAAATCGATTTCTCTCACTAGAAACCCTACAACCCCTCCCCTCTCCTTCCTCATTTCTTCACCAAATCAAACCCTTTTCCTCCATTGATGATCATATTTGGAAGCTTGGAGTTTTGTGGAGATTAGGAGGTCGTTTTTGGAAGATTCAAATGGTTAAGGTAATCTCTCCCTACCCAATAGTTGTTATTGTTATTGATTTCATATTCTTTCCATCTTGTGATGTTGTGGATCGATTTTAGTGTTGTTTGGGTAAGGGAATCTCGTTTTCTTCATCTTCAAACTAGGGTTTGGTATAAGATGGGTATTTTAGTATGTTATGGATGGATGATGATTCCTTATGGTTGGATTGTATTATTGATGGTTGGGAATTCATAAATCTAGGTTTTGGAAGTTTTGGCTTGAGGATGCAAACTTCATCAAAGGAGCATACGTTTGGAGAACTCTAGATTTAGCTTAAATCTAGCAAGGTGAGTTCAAGTTACTTTGCGAAAACGTTGTACATGCCAAAATGAGTATTTTACAAATATGTGTGGGTTATACTTGGAAATGTATATGGTTGAGTTATTTGGTAGATTTAACTCTTTTGAAGTGTTATCTTCATAAATGTGTAAAACACCCATATTTGGGGCTTTTGGATGTTTGGATGGTTAGAAACCATAAATTGTCTTTAAAAGAATAATTGCTTAAAATGAGGTTTAAATTGATGGTGTAATCATATATGTGTAAATGATTTTGTAAGCCAATTGGGAAATACACTTTTAAGTGTTATGTGTCATTTTGAGAATTATAAGGGTGTGAGTCCTTTGGGAAACCCTTTTTGTTTAACCGTGATGAGTTTTGGGGTTAATGATGATTTTGAAGTATAGCTTGTCTAAACAAAGTTTAAATGTGTTTTTGACCGACATTATGGGTCTAGCAAGCTTGGAGCACTTTGCTCGGTTTTGACTTTGAGATAGTCTTGGGACATTTGTCCGGTTTAAATGGTTCGATGTGGAGTCTTATTTACGGGTCGCTTTTATTGCACCGTGTTGCATATTATTGCACGTTGTGGATATTTTACATGCTCAGGGTGGAGTCTAGGATGTGTTATATGCTTAATTGCATTTTTATTTGCATGAGGTGACGTCAATAAATGATCATTAGATCTTTGAGCAGAGGGCTCAGTTTTGGACTCAATTGAGCCTTGAGGGCATTTGCCCGGTTTTAATAAGCTCGACGTGGGCTTGGGGTTTGCATTGCATGAGTTGCATCATATTTGAGGTTTACATGATTTGAATGCATTGGTTATTCTTTTGATGTCATGTATGAATTTTTAAGTTAAGTAAGCTTGTTTTGGATGGTGGGTTTTCCAAGGTAAAGACCTAGTATGGTTGAACTTGAGGGCTTGGACTAAAGACCTAGTATGGTTGATGTCTAAGAGGGGCTAAAGACCTAGTATGGTTGATGCCAAAGACGGACTAAAGACCTAGTATGGTTGATGTCTGAGATGGACTAAAGACCTAGTATGGTTGATGTCTAAGATGGGCTAAAGATCTAGTATGATTGATGCCAAGGATTGACTAAAGACCTAGTATGGTTGATGTCATCCGTTTTCCACATCCAAGAAGCTTACCTACATTTATTTTATCGTGGTTTAATTTATGTGTTTGCCACACTCGATGAGATCGGGTCTCCCCCGTCACCGAAGGGTGTTGATTTCGGGTATTTTATCTATTCACATTGTTGATGTTATATTACATGCATATGGATTGTTTTCCATGACTGATGGGCGGATTTATGTTACATTCTTATTGAATGTTTTAACTGGTATTGGGATTTTAATACATTTTACGTCTGCGTGGGTTTAGCTTCGTATTATGTTTTAATAAAGGTTATATTTGAATGGATGGTTTCCATGTTTTAAGGATTGAGTATTTATTGTCAACCGTGTTTGAAGCTTTTGCCTAAAACTAGAATTATTCACGTATTTGAGTGAGTTGGGATTGTAACTCATTTTGGAAAACGCTTTACACTTTTCGGGAATGGTTCCCATGGATTTTGGATGCGTTGGAAAATAAGTCTTTTATGCCGCTTGGGAAATCCTTTTTGGAAATGATAATCTTTGTCGAAATCTTTCATTTAAAGATTTACCGAATCATGACTAAAACTAATATCTTCTGATTTATGATTTTATATAGTCATGATAAAATGCTTGAACTCACTAGGCGTAAGCCTAACCCTTTTTATTTGTCGGCATGTGCAACAGGCTCAGGTTGGGGTAGCTCTAGCTACATTGTGAAGTGGCGAGTGCTAGTAATGTGCACGAGAGGTGAATAGCTTAAGTTATGTTTTCCGCATTTACCCTTGGGAAGTAGCACTTGTATTTGGATTAGGTGATGTCCGAAGTGGGTTTAGTCTTGGTAATGAGACTTATGTAGTATGTATTACTTGGAGATAACCATTGTTTGTAATTGGAGGTATTTTACCTATTGTTTCGGATGTAATATCGAAAATTTTAAATTAGTTGCTCTTTCCAAATTTGAGGGTGTTACAAGTTGGTATCAGAGCATAAGTTTGAGAGAATTAGGTGTTGATTTTGGATACCTAGACTCAAACTAGTGTTTGTTTAAGTAAATGAGAGTGAAATTCACCTTTAGGCACTTTAAGATAAGATGTTTTGAAGTTGATGGAGCTTTTAGAAACGAGAATCACGTCGAGAGCAACAAGGATAATCATATGCAGTGCGTTCATAGTGACACATGGCCAGTGTCATGGTGAACCTACTAGTACATGTGCATGCTCGAATTGCTTTCATGTGGTGATCGTTGGGGTAGTGAAGGAGGTTATGAACTAGTAGTTGTTGGAATGGATGGACGATTCTAGTATTAGTCACTTGGAGTGACGATAAGCATGATGTTTGCTTTAAGTAGACCGTTTCGGGTCGAGATGGATGGTTGGACTAGAACCATAGGCTTTTGAGCCGATTTTGATTTGAGGAAAAACCGTAAGGTTAATTGATGTATTTCTCAACTTGCCTTAAGAGGTTTGAATATCCGGATGAAAATAGTAGACCGGAGGATTTTGGAGGAGTATGAGTGGAGACGTTGAATGCCGACTAAATCATGCACGAAATTTATTTTGAAAATAAATTGCATCAACTATTTCTTGTGTTTCCAATCCTTATGTGGATTGTGTTACGAATTTTGAGAAATGTTTGGCACGCACACAAGATTTTAGATCATGGTTTTAAAAGTTCTTGAAACCGTTTTATTGCGGGAGTTGCAAACTCTGCCGAGATATGTTTTGCCTTACTTCATTGTTGTTCAACATTTGTTTTGGATGTAATGACAATTGTATTTTATGATGTTTGAGATGTTGGGCAAGTAACTACGGCTTATAACTATAACATTGGATCTCCTCCACATATGTTAGAGTTTGGACGGAAAGTTGACTTCCATTACGTCTATGTAGAGTTATTTTGGAGAATTTGTTCAATGTGAGTTATTAAACAATGTTGTTTATATGGTATTACCATGGAAAGGGATTTTTGGGATTTTGGCGTCTCATTTATGATTTTTGCTTTTAGCAATTTGGCCTTGGAAGCATGGTGTTTAGCGCCGTTTTATTGACTTGGAGTCATTGAGTCCATGGAGGTTCATGGAGTTTGGTTTTACGACGTGTTGAGTCGTGTGAGTACAATTTTACAATGTGCATACTCTAATTGCTAATGTGAAAAGTTTACGAGTTTTGGTTGGGCATTTGGTCCCACTCGAGTTTTGCAGAGAAAAGTTAATTTTATGCCATAAGGCGACTAAGAAAAGATGAGTTTGGAACTCTAGTGTCGCGTAACTTTTCTTTCAAAAAGTTTGTGTTACTAAGTATTTCATTGCAAATAGTTCGGTGTATGGATTGATTTATACGTGGCTTAAGTGATGCATGAAAGAACATTTTTGGTGGCATTTTATAATAAATTGTTTGGTGCGCTTTTGGTCAGTTAAATGTTTATTACCGTTTTATGTGAAACGTATTATATCGACTTAGGGGTATGCATAGCTTGGTAACCATTGTTTCTCGTCACTTTGTTGAACGAATTGGGAGTGAAAATGTTTTATAGACTCTTGTTTAAATGATGACCATTCGGTCAAAGAATGTTTTGGTATTGTGGAAATCATGCATAGTTCGCATTATTGTACATTTTGAAAACACAAATGTGTGAGTCATTGACATTGGTCAATTTTGATTTTGCCAAGTATTTTGGAAAAATAGAAAACCTTTTGGTTTGGAGGAAATGGGTATTCGGAGTATTTTGAAAAATACATTTTTAGCATTTACGTTGTGACGTTTTATGTTCCAAGTACGAAACCATGAGGAAATGTTTCGTGATGAAGATTTTAGGAAATTGTTGTATAAAACTATGGTGCGTGTAATTTCTTAGGTTTTGAACTTTGACGCGCACCGTTGGTACAATTTGGGATTTGAAAATAAGTTGAACCCTCTTAATGTCAACTAATTATTAACACTTATTTTCTCATATGTTTTAGAAAAACGCATTGTTGTGTGCAAGTTTGCCTAAGGCGTTTTATTCAAATGTCATTATAGGACCGGATGAGAAATTTTGGGAAATTGATTTAAAGAGCTGCCTCTTTTGGAATTTGGTCGCGAACCATTTGATGCATGTTATTTTGTTTCAAGAAAATTTCTAATGGAAGTGTTACAAGCTTGCATGCCTACCCCAAATTGAAGTTTTAGAATGTTTTAGTCGATACTTTCAAATAATGGGAACGGGTTGGTTTTTGTCTTTAAGTTTGGAACTTACACAAGTTAGTTGTGAATTGACTATGGAATATTTGTAAACCGTTTCATTGTTTTGTATAATAAACTGACGCACGCAAAAATTTGTTGGTAAACTTTGTTCCATGCCATTTTATGGCAAAAAGGGAAATTTTGGAGTCAAATGTCGTTTGGACTTCTTTGAAATACGTGCACATCTTGTGTTGCACCTCGTTTAAGGTCGAGCAGGAACTTTACATGCATGTCATGAGTCAATCCATACTAGAACCGTGGCGGTTCATTTTAAAGAAATTATTTATTACGCTTTTGCGTTTTGTGGGCAAACTGAACTGCAATGAAATGAGTTTCAACATGATTTTCAAATGTGGGACGAGCGTGTCCAGTTTTGCGTAACTACCGAACTGATAGAGTAGTTTTGTGAGTACGATTTATTTGATATGAAAATCTTAGTGTTGAAAATATTTTGTGAATGGTTTTGATAAATTGGCATATTTATTGAATAACGCGCTTGAAAACCTTGAACTCGTTAGGACCTTGGAAAGGGTAAGTGTGTGTAGCACTTCGACAGTGGAAGGTTGGATATTCCACGCGTGTTGATACCATAGACCGAATGATATCGGTAGCAAAGTAAATGTATTTGCGGTAATCGGAAGGTTAGACTTGCGGTATTGCATTTCGAGGTTGGATAGCCGTTTGTTGACAATTTTAGTTTTATAGAAACACTCGGTAAAAGGAACTCATGTGTGGAGTCCTGTAGAGTTCAAGGCTTGGTGATATAATTAGGTGTCAACCTTTGTGGACTTGAAGTCGGGAACCGTTAGCGTAATCGGGGGATTGTAACCGATTTTTAAAGAATGATGGTGATAATGGTAGTAACCGTAATATGCTCATATGTGATGAGTGGTGTTGGTGGAATAACCTTCGCGTATGGTTAAAGGACTTGTCGGTTTTATGATTGTTTTTGGAATGGATTCTTGGAGTCTATTAGAACTCGTGGAGTTAATTGGCAGTTAATGGTAGGGATGATTGGAGTTGATGATTCTGTTGGGTTCGTTAGTGAACAAACCGTGAAATGATTTAGAGTTGAATCTAAAATAGAGGAAGATGAAACACTTTAAGGTTGGGAGACAACCGAAGTCGTCTAACTAGGAATTATTCCAATGGTTAGAGTGTCTTCCGGACGTAAGTGCGGTGTACTTGGAAGGGGGTTTTGCTGATAAGAAAATTGGTTCGAGGAACCGTCTTTATGGTTGTGTGGGAAATTTAGATTCCAGTTAGGAACTGATAAATTATAGTCGGCGTTGAGTCGATTAGCCTTGGGTTGCAAAGGATGTAGATTTCGAGGACGAAATCATTCTAAGGTTGGGAGGATTGTAACACCCGAAATTTTATTAAAGTGAAGGTTTAACGTTGGGAAGAGGTGTGTGAAAGAAGCTCAGCAAATCGGGATCATTCGAGACAAAAAGTTGAGCTCGGTACCTGTTGGGCGATAGTGCCCGGCGATAGTGACCATGTCACTATCGCACCTGTCATAATCGCGAGAAGTGTACCGAGAGTCCAGGGGTAGCGGGCGATAGTGCCCCGGCGATAGTGACCATGTCACTATCGCGATGTCACAATCGCCGACGGTGTCCAGGGTGTTTTAAACCCCTTTTCTTCTTTCTTCTTCCCATTTCACTCATCTATCTCGACTCTCTCAACTCTCTCTCTAAAAATGGATTTCTCTCACTAGAAACCCTACAACCCCTCCCCTCTTCTTCCTCATTTCTTCACCAAATCAAACCCTTTTCCTCCATTGATGATCATATTTGGAAGCTTGGAGTTTTGTGGAGATTAGGAGGTCGTTTTTGGAAGATTCAAATGGTTAAGGTAATCTCTCCCTACCCAATAGTTGTTATTGTTATTGATTTCATATTCTTTCCATCTTGTGATGTTGTGGATCGATTTTAGTGTTGTTTGGGTAAGGGAATCTCGTTTTCTTCATCTTCAAACTAGGGTTTGGTATAAGATGGGTATTTTAGTATGTTATGGATGGATGATGATTCCTTATGGTTGGATTGTATTATTGATGGTTGGGAATTCATAAATCTAGGTTTTGGAAGTTTTGGCTTGAGGATGCAAACTTCATCAAAGGAGCATACGTTTGGAGAACTCTAGATTTAGCTTAAATCTAGCAAGGTGAGTTCAAGTTACTTTGCGAAAACGTTGTACATGCCAAAATGAGTATTTTACAAATATGTGTGGGTTATACTTGGAAATGTATATGGTTGAGTTATTTGGTAGATTTAACTCTTTTGAAGTGTTATCTTCATAAATGTGTAAAACACCCATATTTGGGGCTTTTGAATGTTTGGATGGTTAGAAACCATAAATTGTCTTTAAAAGAATAATTGCTTAAAATGAGGTTTAAATTGATGGTGTAATCATATATGTGTAAATGATTTTGTAAGCCAATTGGGAAATACACTTTTAAGTGTTATGTGTCATTTTGAGAATTATAAGGGTGTGAGTCCTTTGGGAAACCCTTTTTGTTTAACCGTGATGAGTTTTGGGGTTAATGATGATTTTGAAGTATAGCTTGTCTAAACAAAGTTTAAATGTGTTTTTGACCGACATTATGGGTCTAGCAAGCTTGGAGCACTTTGCTCGGTTTTGACTTTGAGATAGTCTTGGGACATTTGTCCGGTTTAAATGGTTCGATGTGGAGTCTTATTTACGGGTCGCTTTTATTGCACCGTGTTGCATATTATTGCACGTTGTGGATATTTTACATGCTCAGGGTGGAGTCTAGGATGTGTTATATGCTTAATTGCATTTTTATTTGCATGAGGTGACGTCAATAAATGATCATTAGATCTTTGAGCAGAGGGCTCAGTTTTGGACTCAATTGAGCCTTGAGGGCATTTGCCCGGTTTTAATAAGCTCGACGTGGGCTTGGGGTTTGCATTGCATGAGTTGCATCATATTTGAGGTTTACATGATTTGAATGCATTGGTTATTCTTTTGATGTCATGTATGAATTTTTAAGTTAAGTAAGCTTGTTTTGGATGGTGGGTTTTCCAAGGTAAAGACCTAGTATGGTTGAACTTGAGGGCTTGGACTAAAGACCTAGTATGGTTGATGTCTAAGAGGGGCTAAAGACCTAGTATGGTTGATGCCAAAGACGGACTAAAGACCTAGTATGGTTGATGTCTGAGATGGACTAAAGACCTAGTATGGTTGATGTCTAAGATGGGCTAAAGATCTAGTATGATTGATGCCAAGGATTGACTAAAGACCTAGTATGGTTGATGTCATCCGTTTTCCACATCCAAGAAGCTTACCTACATTTATTTTATCGTGGTTTAATTTATGTGTTTGCCACACTCGATGAGATCGGGTCTCCCCCGTCACCGAAGGGTGTTGATTTCGGGTATTTTATCTATTCACATTGTTGATGTTATATTACATGCATATGGATTGTTTTCCATGACTGATGGGCGGATTTATGTTACATTCTTATTGAATGTTTTAACTGGTATTGGGATTTTAATACATTTTACGTCTGCGTGGGTTTAGCTTCGTATTATGTTTTAATAAAGGTTATATTTGAATGGATGGTTTCCATGTTTTAAGGATTGAGTATTTATTGTCAACCGTGTTTGAAGCTTTTGCCTAAAACTAGAATTATTCACGTATTTGAGTGAGTTGGGATTGTAACTCATTTTGGAAAACGCTTTACACTTTTCGGGAATGGTTCCCATGGATTTTGGATGCGTTGGAAAATAAGTCTTTTATGCCGCTTGGGAAATCCTTTTTGGAAATGATAATCTTTGTCGAAATCTTTCATTTAAAGATTTACCGAATCATGACTAAAACTAATATCTTCTGATTTATGATTTTATATAGTCATGATAAAATGCTTGAACTCACTAGGCGTAAGCCTAACCCTTTTTATTTGTCGGCATGTGCAACAGGCTCAGGTTGGGGTAGCTCTAGCTACATTGTGAAGTGGCGAGTGCTAGTAATGTGCACGAGAGGTGAATAGCTTAAGTTATGTTTTCCGCATTTACCCTTGGGAAGTAGCACTTGTATTTGGATTAGGTGATGTCCGAAGTGGGTTTAGTCTTGGTAATGAGACTTATGTAGTATGTATTACTTGGAGATAACCATTGTTTGTAATTGGAGGTATTTTACCTATTGTTTCGGATGTAATATCGAAAATTTTAAATTAGTTGCTCTTTCCAAATTTGAGGGTGTTACACATACGACTATCGCCAAGATATGAGACCATTTGGTCGTAGAACCAGGATGTCAGGACGATGTTGTCGTAGGACCAGAGCGATATAACACCGATGATAGGAGACTGTCGACGTAAGACCGACGATCCGTAACTGGCAACATAAGACTAGTGATGTGCGAAGTACGATACGTGACGTGCGATCATGAGATGTAATATGACTATTGATCCAATATGTCAATTATCGTGGTTATTTAACGTATGTCGGGGATATGATAATAATGGGTATTATCCTTGTCGGTCGGGGGTAATCAATGTTCATAGGTCATGTCGAGGGGATTTCCCAAGTCGGTCGAGGGTGTGATTTTTTTACCCAAACAGTTTCCCTTTGTAAATGTTATAGTTTATAATGTGTAAACATATGACGTGTTAAAATACGTACCGCGGATCCAAGGGCAACGAAGCACATCTCAAACCGTCCATGTGAATCGGTCCTTATCTGGGTGACAATACCTGGATTCTGCAGCTGCAAATTATATAAATATGCTGGGAGTCGTTCATACGACTCCTCGAACGTGCCTCTCACCAATAGCAGTGCCCTGCATCGCGCACGCCAAGCTTGGTGGTAACCAATCGTGACGCCGAACTGCTGGTGTACATCGTCCATGATGTCCTTTGGACGCAATGACCTGCTAGCATCAAGAAATTTGCCTTTCAGTATCGCATCCAAAGTCCTTTTGGTGGCTTGTTTGTGGTTGGGATTCAGTTGCGTCCTTGAACAAGTGTGTACGTCGTTCAACTTTCGAATAAGTAACGCCCCTCCTTTCTCTCCCGCGGGCCTCGCGTACATCCTCCAATTACAGTTTTCTCTCGCACATTCAACTACGTATCTGCCTTTGTCGGATCTCGCCGTGTGACTTTCGAAACCCTCTTCCATGAACTTGAGTCCGACCTGACTTGCCAAGTGATCCTTCAAATCAAATATCTGACCTACTTCTAACCTTAAACTGCGATTATAAGGTGCAGGTTCGTAGGTTTGTGTATGGGTATTCTGGTCTGGAAGAATAGGGGGCATATCAAAATAGTCATTTAACTGACTAAATGATTTATTACTAGGGGTAAATTCTTCGTCCTCATCATTATCGGTATCTGATCTGTCTATATCAGCATTACCCGTTTTGAAAACATAGGTTTCGTTATCAGCAACTTCAGCACAACGTCCTTCTTGTGGTTGTTGTTGTTGCATCTCCGGAACATAATCAGGAGTACAGTCGTTAAGACCATATGCATGATCCAAATGAACTGTTGGGCCGTAGGACGGCTGAAATTGAGAATCAGGCTGCTCCATTTGGAGGTCTTCGTCATCAACGTCGTCATCACCTTTGTCGTCACCTTCGTCATCACCGTTGTCGTCACCTTCGTCATCGTCTTCGTTGCACACCGATGATTCAGCATACACATAAAGTAATGGAGGTCTTTCTGATTCGGCTGCAAAGTGCATAAAACCAGAGATATCCCCATCGTTGGATAACTCCACAAATGACCCATCATCATTCTTGAACACTAACTTGCAAACAGCCGAAGGGTCGATTTCACATTTTTGCATGGCGTATGCAACAAACTTCTGATAAGAAAAGTTTACTGGCAATTTTACACCATGCTTAGATTTATAAGCAAAATTCCACTCATTGTTTTCTTCCACCCATTCACCATCGTAACAGAAATATAGCCTAGCTTTTGCAACAGATGAACTCATTTTTTCAGTGGTATCTCAAAAACAAAATACTGAAGAAAGAAAGCAAGAAAGAAGGATGGAATGGGTGTGAATTATGGATTGCATTCTACTGATATTTATGGATGAAATCTCATTGGGGAAGATGAATTGCAACCACAAATTGGTCTTCCAAGTACAATGATTCAACATGCCAGTGAATGGCAACCACAAATTGGTCTTTCAAGTACAATAATTGTGAAAAAAACCCAGTAAAAGCATGCAAAAAATCGTGCAAAAAGGACCAAAATTGTAAAAAAATTTGTCTGATCGCGGGATAGTCGCGGGGAGGGACCAAAAGTGTCACCGCGGGGATAGTTGGGGGTGCTGCGGGACGTTTGGCCAAAATAGCGGGACACGTGTGCCCTATCCCGCGATCGCAGGATCCATCGCGGGATTTTTGGGTATTTTGGCAAACTCGAATAAAAAATGGGTATTTTGGCAAGTTAAAGTCAAGCTTTGGGTATTTTAAGTAAATTCCCTTTAATTAAATTATAATAAAATTTTAAGTTAAACGGATTATACTAAAAACCAACAACTTTTAAGTTATTAATTTCAAAAATAATATCGATATACCTTTTAATTTTTTATATTGTGTTTTCAAATTTATTTAAATATGCAAACCTTATTATCTCACATTCATTGACAAAGATAAAAAAGGAAAAAGAAAAATTAAAAACGCTGCGAATACACCTCTAGTTTTTGGATACACGACTTCTTTGAAAAAATATTTAACATGATTTTATTTTAAAACCCATTTAAGATTATTTTTTGAAATGAGAAAAGAAAAATCGTCGATGATATTTGTTTAAAATTTGGTTTTAGTCCTTCATGTTTAAAAATTACAATGTTAGTTGGATGGTTATCAAGGTTTCATTCTCATTGCAGTTATCGTCCCTTGTCATTAAAGCCGTTAATAGGTCCGACAAAATTACAATGTTGGTCTGATAGTTATCAAGGTTTCATTTTTGTTGACGTTATCCCTTGTCGTTAAATCAGCTAGTAGGTCCGATAAGTGCGCACACGTGCTGATCATTTCATACCGACATCTTGTCATTTGGTTGTTAACTTGCATACCGACATCCAAGGTTCTTTAGAGCATCTCCAACAGCCAGGGGTGGAGCCAGAATTCTAACTTAAGGGGGCTTAAAGACTTAAAGCGAAATGAACTTAATTTGTTGAATGAAGGTATTTAAACATGGTCAGTTTCAAGGGAAAACTCTAAATAAATGGAAACCGAAAAACCACAAAAAACGGATGAAAAGACATGAATATGGATATCAAATGAACGAGAAAAATATGATCGTTTATTTGGTGAAATTTATTTCACTCAAATTTTGTTCATTTTTCATATTTTTTCGAATAAAAGTAGGGGGTTGAGATTTTTTAATTTAAAGAATATTAATGTAACCGTCCGTTTAATTATATCCATCAGATTATCACTGATTTAGAAATAAAACACTTAATTTAATAAAGTGAAACGGTATATCACTGATTTAGAAATAAAACATAAATGAGACTATATATAAATAGTAAATAGAGTAAACTACACTTTTGGTCCCTGTGGTTTGGTGTTTATAACACATTTGGTCCCTACAGTTTAAAAATTACACTTTAGCCACTACTGTTTGCCATTTGGTCCGGATTTGGTCCCTCTGACCAACGTCCGTCCATTGTCAGACGTTAGGGTTAACCATGTGAGATGCACATGAGGGTAAATCAGTCTTTTTCCCTCACAGGGACCAAATCCGGACCTTTACTCAAACCCACCCCACCCCACCCCTACTCCCTTTCTCTCTCCTATCTTCTTCTTCCCCAACTCAATCCCTCCAAAAACACACACACACACAAACCCACTTAATACACATTAACACACACACACACACACACACATATACAATTACCATCTTCCTCTTCTTTTTTTTAGACAATTTTGCACATCAAAACCCTTATACCATTACCTTGAGGAACTTGGGTTTTGGTGTGCAAAATTTGTCTAGAAAAATAAATGGATAAGCATCATCATCAGCTTGCTTTTCTGAACAACCAACATTTTGTTCATCAAATCGCTTTCGGTACTGCTTTCGATCCATCTCTTTGCTTTTATTTTCAATCGAGGTTGTGACGATTTATTTATGCATTTAATTTTTCCGAGCATAGGTTTGTGGTGGTCTGCAAACGGGACGGAGGTAGGGCAGTGGTCGATGTGTGTTCTTACTGCTGTTGTTAGAAACAATCGAGAGAGAAAGAGGGGTGAGGCCGATTACAGGTCTGCAATCGACCAAGAAAAGGGGGAAATGGAGAGTGGTGACGAAATCGAGAGGGAGGGCAGATTCTTACCGCTGGCGGAGTGGCAGTGGTAGGAGAACTCAGATTGGTGGTCGGCGACCTGCAGAGAAGTGGTTGCAGGTCTGTAATCGAGAAGGGGGTCGATCTAGAGAGCGAGAGGGAAGAAGAGGGGGAATACCGAGAGTTCAGAGATGCGTGAGAGAGATGGAGAGAGGTGGCACCGGCGATCTGTGGTGCGGCAACGGGAGTGATGTTAGGGCAGAAAATCGAGAGGGTAGAGGAGAAACGAGAGTGAGAGAGAGACCTCTGGTATGGTTGGTCGCCGGTGGTTGAATGGTGGTCGGCGACATGGATGAACTTTCCGGCGATATAAACCCAGTTCCCGGCGAGATCTCGATTTTCCGGCGAGAGTAGCAGTTTCCGGCGACTAAAACCCAGAAACCGGCGAGAGAAAGGGTTTGAGTAAAGGTTCGGATTTGGTCCATGTGAGGGAAAAAGACTGATTTACCCTCATGTGCATCTCACATGGTTGCCCCTAACGTCTGACAATGGACGGACGTTGGTCAGAGGGACCAAATCCGGACCAAATGGCAAACAGTAGTGGTTAAAGTGTAATATTTAAACTGTAGTGACCAAATGTGTTATAAACACCAAACCACAGGGACCAAAAGTGTAGTTTACTCTAGTAATTATTAAAATATCAATGAACGAAAAGAAAATTGATTGGTGAAACCATAAAAAGGAAGGAATATTGATGATTAAAAATAAGAAGCCAAAAACACTAGCATGGGATTACCTAGAGGGAGGAGCTTTAACCATCAAACCTAGAGGAAGTTTTGTGCTTTAGTTTCTACTATATACTATTTATTAATTAACATGGGAGGGTCGGAGGTCGTCGTCACCTCGGTTACCGAAAGAATAGCGAGGCTGTGATGATATGTTCTACATTTAACATTTTCGTGCTAGGGTTTCGGTCACTGGGGAAGCTCGGTCCGTATCTTGGCGGGGCAATGCTTTGCAGCCATGGCGGTGTCTGCTCCCCTTTGTCCGATTCCAGATCTGCAGATCTGAGCCTCTTATTGAAATAAGCAATCCCATTCGAAAACATTTGAGTTTGTATTGTAAACATTTCCACTCAACGAACATGAGGCAATTTCAGAGGATGGTTTCTAAATTCTAAGGGTGGTTGCGCTCCTCTGTTGCCGATGATTTTCTCTAGAAATCAATGGAAATAAGCAATTCCATACGAAAACATTTGAGTTTGTATTGTAAACGTTGATTTTGACTTTATTTGGTCAAATATCCTTCTTTGTTGCTGATGATTTTCTCTAGAGATCAACAACTCTTCATATTAGGGTAAAACTGAAGGAACAAATGGTGTTTATATAAAATGTTTGGGTTATTGTGAGCAAGTTCCAAACGGATGCTTTTGCGATGAGGAGGTAAGAGAGGGTAAAAAAAGGGATTGGAGCTCCATTCGATACAAAGATCTTCTTCAACGCACTGGAAAATCTTGTCGTCTTCGTTGGGGTCAACAAACTCCGACCCAATCTCAAAAAGTAATCCCCTTCCATCAATTTCTCCTTTCAATTTCATCAAGAAAACAAAAAAATTAAAGTTCGTTTTAAGTAAAATTTGACTGTATTTTGGATGTTAAACGTGTGAATTTTAAATTTTGAAGTCGTACTTGATGATGATAGTTTCCATATTTTCTGCTCTTGCACACACAAACTGTTTAAGTTTATGTTTCTGTGAGTTTAAAGATTTTGATTTAATCCCAAGTGGGTTTAAAAATTTTGATTTAATTTCACATGAATTTTTGCTATATTCAACCCACTATTTTCTCAAATCTCCAGGTAAACATTGTTAACATGTTTTAGAGCATTCAATTGAATTATTACTTACCTAATCGATCTTTCTTTCGTCTATATATATAGGATGACATGCTAATAGCTAAATAGGAGATCTTTGAACCAGTACAGTTAATTCTCAGATTCAAGTGAGCTATATCTATACATATAATAAATAAGTAACTAGCATGCCACGTGTCGTCTTCTGGTGAGCCGACTTCAGCATTTTCCCGCCTAAACATGTATCTGGACGCAGTTTACATTATAAGTTCAATTAATCCACTCACATTCACTCCTCCTTAAATCTCTCCTTAATTCAATATTTTAATTTATACGTTACATTTACTACCCTTATAATTAGGTATGTAGTTTACTTTTAATCCCTTACTTTTTTATTTTTCATTTTAGACTCTTATCATATAAACATAAATAATGTATATGAACTAAAATGCATTAAAAACATTTCTATTTTTTACAAATTATACCATTGTAATCGTTTCGTCAATACCTTCGAAATGAGCCCAATATTGAATACTTGTGGATTTAATTATATTATTAAATATCATAAATATATATGAATTAATGTGTCGTGATTAGTATGAGATTTGTTGAAATTAGTATGAGATTTAATAGAAATAATCACTAAATTGTCGTGATTTTGTTTTTGCAATTTCATATCAATTTTTAATTCAAAGTCGAATTTCTTCGACTAATTACAATTCTATCAAATTCCATTCTGTCAACGAAACACCATTAGAATTATCATAAGAGATTTAATTACTTGAAAAAAAAGATATCATTTATCAACTGACTTTTGGATTATGAGTTCGAACATTTTTCAAAAATATAAATATGCAAATATTTAGTATATAGTTTATTTAATTATTTATACTTTCTTAATCATGATTATATTATTTTCTCTATTTTTTTGATCAATTAACCATATTGATCTTTAATTTTATACATCTGATATGCGATTTAAAAGCGTATAAATATGAACATGAAACAAAATTATTTTTTCGAATTCTCAGTTTTAGATTTGACATACTTCGCGCCGCATCGCGCACAGGTACTTATCTAGTATATATATATATATATATATATATATATATATATAAACAGGGATATCAATGAGGTGATGCGGAGGTCGAATGCATCTCCATGGTGTTTTTACCAAAATCTTGATACTGCAAATACCTTAACCTGTGCATTGAGAATGAGGGAGGTGGGTGAAAGAACTGTGGAAGGTTTTAATTTGAAATGGGTAGTTTAGTAATTTACAAATCTCGTCCCAACTTCTTTGATTTTTGTTCCATCTATTTTAGTGTCAGTCCTGTGTCTCGTGTCCCGTCAATAGTCTAACAAATTTTGTTATGTTCTGTTCTGTCTTGCGTACCAAACACACCCTAAATAACAAAAGTTTGAGCTTTCTCTTGAAACTAATCTACTTCCCTGATGTTTCTGGTTATATCGTAGTATTACTGTAACGACCCAGACCATTTTGAAAGGGGCTTATGTTTTTATGTTAAGATTTGATATAAGTGAAAGTGGAGGGGCTAGTTGGTATTTTTGGGATGGAGTATAAAAGGGCTCAAAACCCTAGGAACATTCTCATTTCACTGATTTTAGTGTGTGTGTCGGCTGGATTTGTGAGGGGAAAGAAGAGGAGAAGTCCTTTGAAGGTTTTTGGTGCATTTGGAAGAAAGGAGCCATCCAACCTTGGGATTTGAAGAAGAAATAGCATTGGATTTCGTTTATCGCAAGCAATCAACCAGGTAACACCCTCTTGTTTCATCGATTTATCTTTAATTAGGGAGCAGAATGGTTAGTCTTGGGGTTTTTGTTCAAAAGTGAAGTTTGAAGTTAAAATGAGAGAAATCGGGTCTTATAGTGTGTTTCGATTGCTAAGAACTCAGTAATTGTTAAGTTTAGGGATGTTGTTGCTATTGCTAATCTTTACCTCGAGAGAATCGAGCTAACCAGTAGATTTCAGCCTTAAAAAGGGTCCAGGTCGTCGTCCGGAAACTGCCCTGGACGTCCGGAAACCTTCTTGGGCGTCTGGACTCCTTGCTTGGGAGAAGGTCCCCGGAAGAGGAAGTTTTCCGGATAGGTTGGGTTTTCCGGATAGGTTGGGTTTTCCGGGTAAGAGTTGTGTCCGGTAAGTTCGGTACCCGGAAAGGAGTATCGTCCGGAGAGTAGTAGTTACCCGGATAAGGGTGTTGTCCGGACTAGGTTGTTGTCCGGTTAGATGGGTGTCCGGACTCTTTAGTGTCCGGAAAAGTGTGGTTGTCCGGATAAGTCTAGTCGTTCTGATAAGTATGCCGTCCGGATAGGTAAATCGTCCGGAAACCTGTAGTGTCCGGTAAGCTTGGACGTCCGGAAAAGTGCTGTTGTCCGGAAAGTATGGTTTTACCTGGTAGTCGGTCCGGGAAAGTTGTGTGTCAGATGAGAAGTGTCCAGATAGTCCTAGTCAGCTTATAAATCTGTCCCCTCGTTCAGGTAGACAATTTGGAAGTAAAGAGCAGAGTAGGGAAAAGCAAGCAAACGTATCAGGTGAGTTTTCTAAACTAAAATGTGTGGCTTTTAAAGTGTTTTTCTAAAGTGGTTACATGATGAGAAATGCCATGTTATTATTATGCTTTTAATTGCATGAAAGATGTTCAAAGTTCTATATGTGAAAGCTTATGTAAAGTTATGTGACAGTTTTATGAAATGTTTTCGTGAAAGTGTTTATAAGTGAATGATTTTATGGGGCGGACCTATTCCGTGAACGATTATGGGGCGGACCTATTCCGTGGTTGTATGCATGCATTGTGATAGACGTAAACTGACAAAGACGGGAGAGTAGACCCGCCAGTGCTCGTGCGGGAGAGTAGACCCTTTATGCCAGGGGAAGTGGCCCCAATATAAGGCAGCATGAGACTGACTCGTTGTCACCTTAGGGTGGCTTCAGGGTGTCAGATTACGAGGGGCGGACCATATTCCGTGAATGATTTTATGAGATCAGTTTTATGAAAGATTTACGCTGAAAAGATAAACTGTTTTATATGCTTTGATAACTGTTAGGAGGGACTCACTAGACCTCATGGTCTAACCCTCGCCTTTTCAAATAAAACCTTTTCAGGTAAGCAGGTATAGAAAGGCTCTAGCAAGTAAGCAGGGCGTTAGCAAGAGAAAGATGGATAGTGTAGTGACACTATAGCTCATCTTAGTTTACTTCTCAGTTGTGTAGGTTGTTTCCGCCAGCCAATGTTGTTATATTGTAAGGAAATTTTGGGTTCCGATTCTGGGATACTCTATGTTATGTGACCTTGCGTGTTAATTTTAAAGAATGAAATGTTTAAAATTTTTGGGTTGTTATAGTTGGTATCAGAGCCATAGTTTAAGGGATTTAGGTGACCGGACGGGCCTAAACTTAAACTTGGGAGTAGAAATCACAACTGAGAATCAGGAAATGCGTTAGGAGGGCACTATTGTAGATACAGGAAATGCGTTAGGAGGACATTATTATAGAGATAGGACTAATAGGGTACTGAGGACTGTCATGTAAGGTAAGTTTGAGATTCCACCTGGCCAGTGTAATTGCGAACTTACAGGTACATGTATGTGCTTAACCTGCCTTATTATTCCGAAGTGGTAGTCAGAAGCTAGTGTTTATGTCGTGTTCCAGTACTTTAGAATGTCAGCAAGATCTCTGAGGGGTAGACTGAGACCCCTTGTTGGGGAAGTTTCATGAGAAGTCATGGTGATGTGATGTACGTATACATCGTAGGGAAGAAATATTGTATAGAGTATTACGAGTCGTCTAAAGGTAGCTTTTCGTGGATTCGGAGAGGAAGAATGCTTGAGTTTGAGTAAGACTCCTGTTTCGAGAGAGTCCCAATTCTAGAAATCATGGGATAGATCAGTCAGGATGGTAAGGAAAGTCAGTGTCAAAACCTTGAAGGTATCAATGGAGCCCTGGCTTCTTGGATGAGTTTTCCAGTAGCAGGATAAATGAAATAAGATACCTATAGTGAAATGAAACCCTGTAGAAGTGGAAAGTGGGATAGTTGATCAAAATGAATTAGTATGAATGGTTGAGTAAGTGGACCGTTGAATGTATGTATAGCAAGTCGTTGAAAGCCGAGAGGGCGACCTCTGGTCGAAAGTAGAGTGTCAACGATAAGTTGGGTGAGAAAAGCGATTGACCTTGTTTGAGTGAATAGCCTTCAATTGCAAGTGGAGTTTCATGCGTTGGGTTCGTATATGTGTACATGAGAATTTTTCATAAGTAAAGTAAATGTATAAGCATCAAATTTGATCGGATATGAGTCGGCGTGTGCAAGCGTATGTTTAAAGAAAAAAAATACAAATCCATTTACATCGTACAATGAAGTCTTGAGGTTTACGATTTGCAAATATTCCACTCTTTTCATGATAAGCCAAGAAAACGTTTGAATGCACAACTTTTATAACCAAAATGAGTATTGACATGTTGAAGTTATATAAATAAGTGTGAGGACCGACTAGCTTACTTCGTGTCGGTAAATTTTCTTTCCAAATTTTGTCGTATGGGAAGATTTTCATCCAATATTTACTTATGTCGTAACAACATATTTTTGGTTAAGTAAGATTAAGTTTTACGGAAAGATTGCATGCAAACGATCCTCAAGATCGTTGTGCAGGGCATTGGAGTTATGAGAATGTTGGGGTCGTGTGTACCCAAGTTGTTTTCAAGTGTTGTTTCTTTAAAATGATCAAAAGTGTGAAATGATTCATTTATCGCGTTGTCAGGCATGAAGGCTATGAACTCAATAGGTCGTAGAGTATTACATTTTGAGCTAAGGAAGAACTCCTAGAGTGGAGAGGTGTTGGACAAATTAGGAGAGAATGTTTGTAGCTTTGGTAATTGCGTTCTAGAGGAGAGGTGAGCAGTGGAAGAGTCGGAAGTGGACTTTAATGTCGGTTGTATGAGGGTCTGTACCCTCGTGCGGTGACTGGAAATACAGTCGCCGAGGGACGGTTGTGTTCAGAGGAAGGACTAGAAGTCATCAAGGTGTTGGTATTAGCAACTCGTTATGAGTAGTGTGGTGAAGTAGGAATGAAATATCCTCGACGCCGAATAATAGTTTTAAAGTGATCTTGTAATATTGACGTTTCACGAGTGAGTTTGAAATGAGGACGTCAGGATGTGATTTTGATTATGATATATTGGAAGGATTAGGTTCAGTAAGGGACCCTTGTTGAAGAATAGGTTAAGGAAGTATCAACAGGTCAGCTATTGACGTTAAAGTCGGCAGTTGTGTAAGGTGTATGAGACCGAAGACTTGAATCAGAAGGTTGAAAGTTGAAGGACCACTTTGTAGGGGTGTTAAGATAGTGAAAGACTGTTGTTTTAGATAAGCGTTTTACCTACGAGATGGATGGTTCGTAAAGAATGAAGTATTTAGCACAAACGAAGTGAGGGTATAGCTTATGTCGATTTGTGAGGAATGGTTTGGTATTGCAAAAAGCTAGCAAGAAACGAGTATGTTAGAATTAATCAGAAACTCGGGTGTTGTGGTTCAACTAGAGCTGGGGAGAGATAATGTAGTGAGATAGACTCGGTTATTTATGCGTGAGGTCTTGAAGATAAGTTTGAGTTGTGTATGAATGGCCATGAGAGTTTTGGCCTGCAGTGTGATGTTATGGGTGAGGAATGTACAGTTATGTAGTGGAAATAATTGCCAAGTTAAATGTGCCACCTAGCGTCATAGTGGTGTGATGTTAGAGAAAGAGGAAGCGCCAGATAGAAGCCTTTTGGGGGTTTCGGATGAGGTGTTCGAGTGTTAACCAGGTTGTTAGAGCGCGTAGGGTGTAAGTTGACGTGGTGATATGATTATGTTCGGGATAACATCACGGAGTGGTGGTGGGTAGTTACCCAAAGGAGAAACCAAGTGTTTTTAGTTGTAAGAGTCGCTAAGTAAGCATATTTTGGGATCATTGGAAGTTTAAAGAAGATGATGGACGTATTAGTCAAAATGTGGTGGAATAGATGTGAAATCCTTAAAGAATGTGAGCTGTTGCTTATGTGTGGGCGGATTGTCTGAGAAAGTAAAAGTTGGAGTTTAAAGAATGTATAGTGACGTCGAACTCTGGTGTCAGTTCGAGGTGATTTAGTCGAAAGCCTTAAGTTAGAATTTTAGTGCAACCGTTTGGTTATGTATAGTAATGAGACAGCATTTGCAGCTTGAGAATTGTCGGAAGAGAGGGGCGAGTAATGTTGATGGGCAGTGCTCCACGCAGACGTGGGGAGGTGAAGACAGTATGTTTGAATGAGTAAGTAAATCGGAAGTAGTAAACTTGATAGTAATGCCGATAGGCGCAGTGTCGTGTAGATTGTCCTTGATAAGGGTGCGAACTTTTGGAAGGAGTATTGAGGAAGGAAATTGTGTATGATTTCGTGTAGGAAAGAAGTGGATAAGACAACTGAATGAGTTAAGTTAGTGACTTAGTGAGAAACGTACAAACGAACTGATCGTTCAGTGTAAGCTATTGAGAATAGTAGGGTGTGATCATGGTTACCCCTCCTAGTTGAGTGGGAGAAACCGAGGTTATGTTATATGACTGGACGCTTGTGGCAAGCAGCAAGAAATTTATGAGTCTTCATGATAAGTGCAATATGGATAGGTGAGTACTCCGATAAGGAAGTAGAGAGGTTTCCTACTATTAGACACGTTAAGTGTGAATTGATGAAGTGGTGAGAACGTACGAATTAGTTATAGACGATGTGATTCGGGATAGGAGTATGATCTGCATAGACGAATGTCGGTTGGAAGAAGTAACCTAGAAATTTTTGGTATACCGAGGAGGGGATTCCTGGGGGTGAGCTTGTCGGAATATACAAGGTTGGCCTTGTGCCAAGATGTCAGTGAGGGAGTTTTCCTGGTGGAAGATTCTCGTTGTTGTGGCGGGAATTCCCGCCAAGTTCTCTCTCTTAAGGAAGTATAATTGTACGAGAGACCTTATTTAGACGTGTTTAAAACCGTGAGCCCCGATATATGGACGGAGGCGAGCAAATGGAGGCGTGGTTGGTCTTGGTTTTATCAGGTAGTTTTAAGCGAGTATAGTGATCGAAGAGGGTACAAGTAAGTAGTGCAAGATGGCACGATTTAGCAAGTGGTGCCTCGCCGAGGGCGGTTTCAAAGTATGGGGTGCAGTTATGTTTCCCATCTGAACGGTCTGAGGCAACCGAGTAGAACTGAGTGGTTGGATTGAAAAACATAAGGCTTTGATCCTTGAAGTTTGAGAGAAAGGTAAGGTGGACTAAGTCTGCGGGTTCGTCGAAGCATGAAAGTTGAATAGTTAGCGCGTGATCTTGAAGTACTAGATGAAATTTTGGAAGGATTCGTAGTATGAGGTGCGCCTCTGTTATGAGGAACAGATGAGAGTAGCTGTAGTGAGATCGACCTTGCAAGAATTACAAGCGATAAGAAGTTGACTTTCGTATTTAATGAGCAAGTTAGAGTAGCAGCATGCAAGTAGGACTTGCCGGAAGAAGTAAGAGTGTTCATCCGACATTTCATGTCTTAGGCTTAAAGAAGTGTTTGTCAAAGGTTGTTGTGGCTGTTCCTTTAAGGGGACATAAGTATAGATGAGAGGTTGACTTACGTAGAAGGACCGATAATAATCGTGAGCGGTAAAGTTTGCTAAACGAGGAACATAGAAGTTTGACTAGTAAAAGTTCAGTGAAAATATCATAAGGGACGAGGAGCAACGTGGGAAGTAGAATCCGATATGAAGTCTAAGTACCCTCGCTGTTTTGAAAATGGAATTCCGGGGACGGAATTCTTTTGAGGGGGGAGTGTTGTAACGACCCAGACCATTTTGAAAGGGGCTTATGTTTTTATGTTAAGATTTGATATAAGTGAAAGTGGAGGGGCTAGTTGGTATTTTTGGGATGGAGTATAAAAGGGCTCAAAACCCTAGGAACATTCTCATTTCACTGATTTTAGTGTGTGTGTCGGCTGGATTTGTGAGGGGAAAGAAGAGGAGAAGTCCTTTGAAGGTTTTTGGTGCATTTGGAAGAAAGGAGCCATCAAACCTTGGGATTTGAAGAAGAAATAGCATTGGATTTCGTTTATCGCAAGCAATCAACCAGGTAACACCCTCTTGTTTCATCGATTTATCTTTAATTAGGGAGCAGAATGGTTAGTCTTGGGGGTTTTGTTCAAAAGTGAAGTTTGAAGCTAAAATGAGAGAAATCGGGTCTTATAGTGTGTTTCGATTGCTAAGAACTCAGTAATTGTTAAGTTTAGGGATGTTGTTGCTATTGCTAATCTTTACCTCGAGAGAATCGAGCTAACCAGTAGATTTCAGCCTTAAAAAGGGTCCAGGTCGTCGTCCGGAAACTGCCCTGGACGTCCGGAAACCTTCTTGGGCGTCCGGACTCCTTGCTTGGGAGAAGGTCCCCGGAAGAGGAAGTTTTCCGGATAGGTTGGGTTTTCCGGGTAAGAGTTGTGTCCGGTAAGTTCGGTACCCGGAAAGGAGTATCGTCCGGAGAGTAGTAGTTACCCGGATAAGGGTGTTGTCCGGACTAGGTTGTTGTCCGGTTAGATGGGTGTCCGGACTCTTTAGTGTCCGGAAAAGTGTGGTTGTCCGGATAAGTCTAGTCGTTCGGATAAGTATGCCGTCCGGATAGGTAAATCGTCCGGAAACCTGTAGTGTCCGGTAAGCTTGGACGTCCGGAAAAGTGCTGTTGTCCGGAAAGTATGGTTTTACCCGGTAGTCGGTCCGGGAAAGTTGTGTGTCAGATGAGAAGTGTCCGGATAGTCCTAGTCAGCTTATAAATTTGTCCCCTCGTTCAGGTAGACAATTTGGAAGTAAAGAGCAGAGTAGGGAAAAGCAAGCAAACGTATCAGGTGAGTTTTCTAAACTAAAATGTGTGGCTTTTAAAGTGTTTTTCTAAAGTGGTTACATGATGAGAAATGGCATGTTATTATTATGCTTTTAATTGCATGAAAGATGTTCAAAGTTCTATATGTGAAAGCTTATGTAAAGTTATGTGACAGTTTTATGAAAGGTTTTCGTGAAAGTGTTTATAAGTGAATGATTTTATGGGGCTGACCTATTCCGTGAACGATTATGGGGCGGACCTATTCCGTGGTTGTATGCATTCATTGTGATAGACGTAAACTGACAAAGACGGGAGAGTAGACCCGCCAGTGCTCGTGCGGGAGAGTAGACCCTTTATGCCAGGGGAAGTGGCCCCAATATAAGGCAGCATGAGACTGACTCGTTGTCACCTTAGGGTGGCTTCAGGGTGTCAGATTACGAGGGGCGGACCATATTCCGTGAATGATTTTATGAGATCAGTTTTATGAAAGATTTACGCTGAAAAGATAAACTGTTTTATATGCTTTGATAACTGTTAGGAGGGACTCACTAGACCTCATGGTCTAACCCTCGCCTTTTCAAATAAAACCTTTTCAGGTAAGCAGGTACAGAAAGGCTCTAGCAAGTAAGCAGGGCGTTAGCAAGAGAAAGATGGATAGTGTAGTGACACTATAGCTCATCTTAGTTTACTTCTCAGTTGTGTAGGTTGTTTCCGCCAGCCAATGTTGTTATATTGTAAGGAAATTTTGGGTTCCGATTCTGGGATACTCTATGTTATGTGACCTTGCGTGTTAATTTTAAAGAATGAAATGTTTAAAATTTTTGGGTTGTTATAATTACTTTCATTATTTTCCCAATATTTGACGACATCTTTGTTACACTTGCTTGATAAAGTGTTCATTCGTGGAACATCGGACCTACAAAATTGTTTATAGACGGTATGCTTCATTGTTTTTTTTGGTTGGAGTCGACAATGAAGAAGTAAGTTGTGCCATCTTTTAACCATGTGGTTGCTTTATACCAAACCAAACGAGCCCACTATATAAATTGCATTTGTTGGTTTTGCAAAGTCTTGTTTCTGCATCAACTAACAATTTTCATCTATTTATTTTTGGGAAGAACGAGCTTGCGATCTTGGAATTCATACATCTCTTGCTTGAAACCATGGACCGACATTTTGGCAACGTGGTACGTCCTCTTTTCGTGCATACACGACTGGTTTTCTTGGATAAAAAGCGAAAATTACGTATTTGCGGATTCTGATGGTTAGAAATTTTGGTTTTTTGAAGTGTGAGTTGGACATATTGTTTCACTTGGAGAAAGCTCATTTTATGCTAGAGGAGATGGTGATGAATGGGTGTATTGTTGAAACAAGCAAGGCCGATATACTCCCGTACAACTCATGGACAAAGCATCTTAGCAAGTCTTCCATACAATCTTTGATTGTAATGAAATAAACTCTTCTTTCTTTCTTTTCTCTTTGTTTTTTTTTAACTATGAGGAGTGTTTTATGTTTATTTGGACAAGAGGTTATTAGATTGGTCTATTGTTTTACATTTTGAGTGTTTCTTTTCTTTATTGTTTTGCAAACCCGGGTATTTTACAGAAATAGCCTCTCTATGCTTTCGGATTTATTGGTTTATTCTGGTATTTAAAATAATGCCATCAAAATTCTTTTTGAAGTGGTTGTGTAGGCATGGAAAGAATGTAACTAAGATAAGCACAGGAGATTGAATCTATATAACCTATTATCATGTTAAATAAGAGGTTACTGGGTTGGTCTAGTCCTTAAAATTTTATCAATCACATGCCGTTTACTTTTTTTTCCCACATTGATCCTTGATTTTGTTAAGTTGTTTGCTTAGATGCATGAGGGATGAAAAATCCATGAGTTTGGAGGCAAAAAGAGAAAGTTGGATTAAATTTGGGCCATAATTTGTTTGAGATGGTTTTTATGGGACAAGTGAGTGGTAGGTCTATTCCATTTAGCTAATTTGACTTAATGACTTAACGATTAAGCCGTTAAAAAACTCATGTATAGCTAAGCCAATAGCCGTCTAGACCATTAAGTTGTAACTAAACAACTTATAATTTTATATCATCTTGCAAGTGAAAGCAACAACGAATAAACTAAAAGACGTGTATGTAGTAATGTCAATATTTATATTTGAACTCACAACCGGTTAAAAGTAAAAGAAAAAGAAAAAAAAAGCATTTGAGTTTCAAATCGGATTTATATGATTAGCCTTTCGTAGGGGTGGACATGGTGCGGTACCATGTTTCTTTCTCAATATCGTGTACCAATCAATTATAATTGTCTTACGTAAAAATTTATACTAGGTACCAACCAACTTAATTAGTACCAATTTTTTTCGGTTGGTACGGTTTTTTTACCAATATCTCAAAAATTTAGAAAGCTTACAAAATGTTGTCCAAAACCTATTGTCCGTAAAACTTTTAGATGTAAAACAATAAAATGTCTGAGTTTAGCTCTTTGGGTTTGGGGGTAAAAAAATTTAGTCGTTTACTGTAAATTATAAAATAATAATATGTTAATTTACTAAATAATTAAATCTCTTTAAAACACAATCAGTTCATCTCTTCATCAAATGCATAAATAATTAAATATATTCAATTTCATTGATTTATATTTAACATATAATAAAAAGTAATATATATATATATAGGGTCTCGTTCTTTTGTTAACCGTCTAATTAGTGTTAACCATGTTAACTTTTTTGGACCAATAGAAATCAAGATAGGTTACTGGTTTGATATGGGTAGTTTAGGAATTTCAGAATTTTAATTATTTATGGGTTATTTACTTTCCTAATTTCATGCACAAGATATTTTTGGTAGTTATTAATGATAATCTTAATCTTTTAAAACCAATTTTCATTTTTGGTAATTATTAATGATAATCTTAATCATTTTAAAACCAGTTTTCATTTTCAAGTTCCAGCGATTTTTTTCACGTTTTTTTTGCATAGATGCACGATTTCAAACTACATATATGCACATCATAGAATTGCATATATGCACATATTAATACTGCATATATGCATACCTTAGAACTACATATATACACATCATAGAATTACATATATGCACATCAGTTGAATATATGAAGATAAAAAGTGCATATATGCACAAACATAAATCTATGTAAAATTGCATATATGCACAACCATAAATCTGTGTAATTCATAAATATATGTAAAATTGCATACATGCACAACCATAAATCTGTGTAAACCATAAATCTATGTAAACTTGCATATATGCACAACCATACATTTGTGTAACCATGCATATATTCATATATCAAAATTGCATATATGCATATTGTACACCAACAACATGCATATAAGAGAATAGCATATATGCACATTAGAGAATTGCATATATGCAGTAACTAACGGTATGGTTGATTTACACGAGAGAGAGAATGTGTGGAGAGAGAGAGAGAGAATGTGCCGCCTTCAACCCCTACCACCATCGACATCCACCCAGCCGCTGTCACCACCATCGCCCTCAGCCACCATCGCAATCGCTGAAGTTCCCGGCCTCAGCCTGTAACGACCCAATTTCCCAAACACGTTTCAAATAACATATATTACATAACGTAATTACATTCATAAAAGAAAATTACACAATACGTCACAAACGGTCTCTTCGGTCTCGAAACTACAAAAATACATAAAAGTCTCCTAATCAACGTCCATCAAAAGCTTCCTATTCTTATCCCATTCTTTCACCGATCCTTAACCTGGAAAACATATTTTTGAAAACAAAATGAGAGTTAGACCAAACGGGTCTAGTGAGTTAGTTCCGGTCCTTTCCCAAAATCATTATAAAACCTTTCAAGTAAATCCTTTGTATCCAAAACCATTTATGTAAATTCAAGTATTACACGTATATAAATACCAATTCAAACTCGTACCTCACGTACCTTTCATCCACCTTATTCCTCCACAATGGCCATAATATTGGTTGCGAGCCAATTAACACACCGGTCCAAAGCCCGGCCACGTATTATATTCCCATATAATACTTCACGTAATTATAATATCTTAACATATTATAATCACACCCGTATGACATATTCATACAAATCATCAATTAATTATTATTCACATAATATTTTCCAGTAAAAATACTTTAAAGTAAAACTCACCTCGTGCGTTTATCACAAAAACTCTTTCAAGACAATTCACGTATGTTGCTCCTTCACAGAATCTGAAATCAGATAAAATACCAAATATTTCTTTTAACACTTAAACTTATAAAATTCTAAACTCAAATCGCAATGAACAGTACCCAAATCGCAATCTTCTATTGCGATTTCATCTTGAAGTCGCAACCCTCTATTGCGATTCCACCCTGGAGTCGCAACCCTCCATTGCGATTCCACCCTGGAGTCGCAACCCTCTATTGCGATTCCAAACTCGAATCGCAACCAACTACTGCGATTCCAAGCCAAGTCGCAAACGACCATTGCGACTTCAATGCCAAGTCGCAACCAACTGTTGCGACTTCGTTGAATGTCGCAGTCGTCTATTGCGACTCCGATGAATATCTCAGTCCACTGTTTCATCCTAAAACCCAGATTTTTGTACTTTTATTCTATGCATGATACTGTAAAAGTGCAGATATGTTTAAGACCATAAACATAACCTATCCATAAACTTAGATTTCCCAAAACATCCATTTTAATCAAAACCCACCTAAAACTTAACTTTTAAACTCAAGAACACTTTGAGGAATTAAAAACACATAGAAGGATGGATTGTTTACCTGGATTACTTCAGTTTAATCCTCAATTCACTGCACAACAACCTCTTGATTTCTTTCTCCTTCCTTTCCTTCGATTTCTTTCTCTTTTTCTCTCAACACCGAAAAACACACACACACTAACACTTTCACTTTTCTTATCCTAACTAAGGAAGACACCTCCTACTCTTGGGAAGAGTATGGCGGTGGAGGAGTGGATATTTACCCAAAACCCAAACTAACCCTCAACTATCATAAAGTGTCATAATCTACCCTTAACTTCTATTTAAAAATTATAACTTATCCCTTAACTTCTAATTCCACCAAATACTAAAAGAATTACTTATAAAATTTCTCAAATCATAAATAGATAAAATACCTGGTTATTACAACATCTCCTCCTTAAAAGAATTCCGTCCCGGAATTCGATCAAGCTTAAAAGATAAGAATACTTATGATTACTACTTCGAACTTCATCAAAACTATAGAAACTAACTGGATAGACACTCTGCCTCTATCTATACCTCTAACACAAATAAGTAACAAAAGCACGAAAATACCAAGAATCACTTCGTACTGAAGTCATATAACACTTTAGCACGTATAGAGTTTATAGAAATATACCTGTAACCTCATCAGGACTTCCTTCCACCTCTTGTTCCGTCATCTGAAAAACACGGCCTTGAACTCTCGGTGCTCCAGACCCTTGTATCTTTCCCGATTCAACTTTCGTTAATCTCGCTGTTGTACTACCCTGACGTGCTTTCCACTGTGGACATTCTGACTGAATATGATCAAGGGAATTGCAAACAAAACAGAATCGATTTGCGCGACAATTCTTAGCGATATGTCCCATCCTTCCACACTTGTAACAACTTCTAGGATCAACATAACAACTTCCTTGATGTACGCGGTTGCACTTTAGACATAGTTTTTCATTTTCTCTAAAAGGTATGCGACTATCGAATCTTTGAATTTCGTATTCCGTTGAATCATGCGTCATTTCTTCCGATTTTCTTTTCCCAGCACTCTTATCACTGGTATCTCTCTTAATATCCTGTTCCACGTTCTCCGCGGCATTTACTGCGGCTGAGAAGGTATCAGGTCCTGTTGCAATCACTAACTTTCTGATTTCAGAGTTTAACCCAAAAATAAACCTTTCCATCTTCAGCGCCTCTGTGGCAACATAGTACTCTGCAAAGCGAGACTTCTCGAGAAAGAGGGCGGTGTAATCCCTAACCGATAAACTTCTCTGATGTAGATTCATGAATTCCTCTTCCAGTTGTCTAATAGCTGCTTGAGGACAGAAATGTGTTGTGAAAGCTAACACAAATTCCTCCCATGCAAAAGTAGTATAAACATCTGTTCCTCTTGATTCTATATGAGCCTCCCACCAATACAGAGCATCACCTTTCAACATCGCAGCTCCATAAAGTACTTTGTCTTCTTCGGCACATTTACAAGTCTTGAAGATGGCCTCTATTTCTTTCAGCCACCTCATCGCCTTTACTGGATCCCGATCTCCTGAATATGTAGGGGGCTTACAACTAAGAAACATTTTATAGTCGCACCTTTTCATCACTGGTAGAACAGTAGAGGTAAGTGGTATCTCCACTTCGTGTCCTGGATTTAGTCTTTCAGTTTCATTATGGCGATTATGTTCGAACATAGCTTGAATATTATTCTGCAATCTTCTCATTTCAGCCATCAGATCATCCCGCGTAACAAACTCTGTACCTTGCGGTTGTGTTCTATCTCCAGTTCGACCCCCAGTTCTCCTGCCGGTTCTGCCTCTGCCTCGGTCTCCTCCTCTTCCCCCTCTTCCTATTTGTGGATTCTCTCCACCTGAATTTCTTCCTCCTCTCTGATTCCTTTGTCTAGTGCCACTCGCCATTCTGTGGATTCAAACAAAGTTAATATACATATAAGCACATACCCCATATAACAAGGTATTCCAGTTCAAACATGCACCTGTAAGATCATAATTACACTGGCCTAGTGTAATTTGAAATTACCTTACATGATGTTCCTTCTACCTTTTATACTTAGCATCCCCAGGTTCTAAAATATTACTAAGGACATCTTACTTCACATGCAGTTTAAGTCTAGGTACAGATACTAATACCTAAATCCCTTAAACTAGGGCTCTGATACCATTTGTAACGACCCAATTTCCCAAACACGTTTCAAATAACATATATTACATAACGTAATTACATTCATAAAAGAAAATTACACAATACGTCACAAACGGTCTCTTCGGTCTCGAAACTACAAAAATACATAAAAGTCTCCTAATCAACGTCCATCAAAAGCTTCCTATTCTTATCCCATTCTTTCACCGATCCTTAACCTGGAAAACATATTTTTGAAAACAAAATGAGAGTTAGACCAAACGGGTCTAGTGAGTTAGTTCCGGTCCTTTCCCAAAATCATTATAAAACCTTTCAAGTAAATCCTTTGTATCCAAAACCATTTATGTAAATTCAAGTATTACACGTATATAAATACCAATTCAAACTCGTACCTCACGTACCTTTCATCCACCTTATTCCTCCACAATGGCCATAATATTGGTTGCGAGCCAATTAACACACCGGTCCAAAGCCCGGCCACGTATTATATTCCCATATAATACTTCACGTAATTATAATATCTTAACATATTATAATCACACCCGTATGACATATTCATACAAATCATCAATTAATTATTATTCACATAATATTTTCCAGTAAAAATACTTTAAAGTAAAACTCACCTCGTGCGTTTATCACAAAAACTCTTTCAAGACAATTCACTTATGTTGCTCCTTCACAGAATCTGAAATCAGATAAAATACCAAATATTTCTTTTAACACTTAAACTTATAAAATTCTAAACTCAAATCGCAATGAACAGTACCCAAATCGCAATCTTCTATTGCGATTTCATCTTGAAGTCGCAACCCTCTATTGCGATTCCACCCTGGAGTCGCAACCCTCCATTGCGATTCCACCCTGGAGTCGCAACCCTCTATTGCGATTCCAAACTCGAATCGCAACCAACTACTGCGATTCCAAGCCAAGTCGCAAACGACCATTGCGACTTCAATGCCAAGTCGCAACCAACTGTTGCGACTTCGTTGAATGTCGCAGTCGTCTATTGCGACTCCGATGAATATCTCAGTCCACTGTTTCATCCTAAAACCCAGATTTTTGTACTTTTATTCTATGCATGATACTGTAAAAGTGCAGATATGTTTAAGACCATAAACATAACCTATCCATAAACTTAGATTTCCCAAAACATCCATTTTAATCAAAACCCACCTAAAACTTAACTTTTAAACTCAAGAACACTTTGAGGAATTAAAAACACATAGAAGGATGGATTGTTTACCTGGATTACTTCAGTTTAATCCTCAATTCACTGCACAACAACCTCTTGATTTCTTTCTCCTTCCTTTCCTTCGATTTCTTTCTCTTTTTCTCTCAACACCGAAAAACACACACACACTAACACTTTCACTTTTCTTATCCTAACTAAGGAAGACACCTCCTACTCTTGGGAAGAGTATGGCGGTGGAGGAGTGGATATTTACCCAAAACCCAAACTAACCCTCAACTATCATAAAGTGTCATAATCTACCCTTAACTTCTATTTAAAAATTATAACTTATCCCTTAACTTCTAATTCCACCAAATACTAAAAGAATTACTTATAAAATTTCTCAAATCATAAATAGATAAAATACCTGGTTATTACACAGCCAACCGCTACCAGCTACTACACCCTAAGCCACTTTCGACCTGCACTCTCCCTCTCCACCTTGTTGTTTTCATTACAGCAAACAACCACCGCCAAACCCACTCTCAGCCGCCACCCACCAGCCGCCATCCACCACCTTCTACCCAATCCCGTCGACCATCGTGTACTGCCGGTGAAGAACCGGCCGCTATCTCAGCCGCCAAACACCATCCTCTACCCTGCCTCCCATCGTCGCCATCATCAACCTCATCGGTATTGGAGAAACCTGTTGATTTTTGCAGATTTCTTTGGATGAATTTCTTTTGAATCGAGATTGGAGAGAGAGAGAGTAGGTGATTGGAATCAATTAGAGATAAGTTATAGGTCCTTCCTTAAATGTAGCGTTGGATTGAATTGTTTCCTTTATCAAGATTTGTTAAATGACTATAATACCCATATGCATATATGCTTCAGCCGTGGGTTTATTTTAATCATGAATTAAAAATGCTTTTAATCTTAGCCATTGATTTTGATGATTAATGGTCCAGATTAGTTAACAAGGTTAACACTAATTGAGTGGTTAACAAAAGAAGGGCCCTCTATATATAGATATATATATAGAGAGAGAGAGAGAGAGGTTCAAACGAGAATGACATCAAAATAAAAGAATACGAGAATAGATCTGAACCTGACACTTCATCCAATCTAATGGTTGGGATTAAATTGCCAAAATTAGGTTAACAAGGACATTAATGTAATTTACATTTTAAAGGTTATCTAATTAATTTTTTGAATCCCTTAAGTATCCCGGTATATCCTTAATTAGATTTATCTATTTTGAGATTATATTTAATGCATAGATTTTGAACGAATTTTGAACGCTTTATGAATTATCTCCAATAAATTATTTTCTTGATGTTTGATAAATTTAATTTTCATAATTTTTAAACATTATATGTAATATCTACAAATTATTTTTCCAAATAACTTTTTTATAATTTTTTTGAATCCACGTAATCATTTGTGATCCACATAATTAAAACAATATAGACATTACATTAATCACATGTGATTAACAATATAAAAAGTCACAATCAATGTAGTATATCATTTGTGATTAACAATACAAAAACGACCAAATAACTTTTTTATAATTTTTCTGAATCCACGTAATCATTTGTGATCCACATAATTAAAACAATATAGACATTACATTAATCACATGTGATTAACAATATAAAAAGTCACAATCAATGTAGTATATCATTTGTGATTAACAATACAAAAACGACAATTACATGTATTAATTATACTAAAATATCACATGTGATTAACAACATGACGATCCACAATCACATTATTATATGCTAAAAAATTACACGTATTTAACAACATAAAAAACCACAACTATATTTATTATGTTAAAATATCACTGATGATTAACAACAATGTAAAACACAATAAGTAATTCTAATACAAATATCACATATGACTGTATTAATTGCAGAGGCATATGATGTCATACAAAGTTCACATGTGAAATATACAAATTAAGACATCGAAACTTAATATCGAGAAATGGAGAGCTAGGAGAACCCAAATATGTTGTTGATTTTGTCGTGGTTGATTCAGTCAAATTATCAAAGCTTCTACGATCGTTTTTTCATAAGATCTAACGACATAAAACAACAAAGTATAAAATTCACTTCATAAACAAAGAAGAACTCGTACATAAAAACATGTAATTAAAAAAAGGGAAAAAGAATACTTATAGTTTCAACCAAAAAAAGCCACAAATTAAATTAAAATAGAACCTGCAATTTTACTAGTATGTATATATCAAATAAACATGAAATTAAGAAGGAAAAAAGGAAAAAGAAACCTTGGGGATAAATTGGTGATGGTGGTAGTCAACGAGTTATGGATGATTGAATAGGAAGAGATTAGAATAACATAAAAATAGAGAAATGATTTGTAAATAATCTCTCCTATATTCTCTCTTTCTCAAGATCTCTTCCTAATATATCGGACGATTAATTAAGAAAGTTGTATTTTTTCTTCCAATTTTACCCTCAAATCATATTTACCCTTTTAATAAAATGGTAAGTAGTTCACTTTAATTACAAGTTTGCCACAAATTATTTTCACCATTGATTTAATGAGGTGTGAGGTTAAGATCTCTTCTCGTATTCTTTTATTTTGATGTCATTCTCGTTTGAACCTCCTTCTATATATATATATATATATATATATATATATATATATGTTGGTACGATATAACGATACAATATTATCGTGATAGACGATTTCAGTACCATCTACCTAGCTTTCAATTAAATTGATACGGTTGATAATGAATGGTAAAAAGTTAAGAGGCCTCTTTCATGCTCAAAATTTTAAGGGATGCTATTACGAAATGAAAATCACTTTTATTATCAACACTATGAAATCTAATCTAATACTTACATTTAAACCTCACTACAATAACACTCCTCATGTTAACTTCAAGAGATTTGAAGTTAATCTTTACTGCTAAAGAAACCCTAAAAGAGAAAGACTCTTTGTATTGAGAGGAAGATGAAAATAAAAGAAATGTATCTGAATGGTAAACCCTAAATCGTATTGAATATATAAGAAAATATATTTCATAGTAGTCCTTGCAAAGAAGTCCTTCAGCCATCTCCACTTGCACCGCTACCCTTTAGTAAATCAGCATTTAGCAGCACCATCCTCATACTTTCAGTATTATCCATATTTGGTCCTCATAGAATTTAAACAATACAAATAAAAATAAGTTAATTATGTGCAATGTCAAGATTAGTCAATTTTACTATTATGTTTTAACACCCTCCCTTAATCTTGACGTTGGAACAAATCTAACATATTTAACTTAGAACACAGATAATTGTGTTGGTTTACACCAAGTGATTTTGTAAAAATATCTGCCGGATTATCTAAAGACGGTACTTTAACAGTCTTAAGCATACCAGAAGTTACTTTATTCCTCACTTGATGTATATCGATTTCAATATGCTTTGTTCTCTCATGGGAAACAGGATTGTTTGCAATTTGTATTGCAGACTTATTGTCACAATTCAAATTCACAGGCAAAAGACTTTTAATTTTTAAATCAGTTAAAACATTTAAAACCCAAATGATTTCACATAGGGCCGAAGCCATTGCCCTATATTCAGATTCAGCTGAAGAACGAGAAACAGTTGATTGTTTCTTGCTCTTCCAAGATATCATACACTTACCTAAATACAAACAATAACCTGTAACTGAACGTCTAGTAGAAAGACACTTACCCCAATCTGCATCAACAAATGCCTTTAAACTAAACTCAGAAGAAGAAGAAAAATATACACCTTTTCCTGGAGAACCCTTCAAATACCGTAAGACTCGAAGAGCCAACTTAAGATGTGACTGTCTTGGAGAATGCATGAATTGACTTAGGCAATGTACTGCAAATGCAATATCAGGACTTGTTGCCAATAAGTAGATTAATCTACCAATTAATTTTTGAAATTCAGAAAAATCTTTCAAGGGTGGGTCTTTTAATTCAGGACCAACGGAATCTGTGACAATCAGATTCATGTCCATGGGTGTGCTAACTGGTTTGCACCCTAAATACCCAAAGTCACTAAGAAGTTCGAGACAATATTTTCGTTGCGACATGCATATACCCTTTTCAGTTCTCAAAATTTCTATACCTAAGAAAAACTTTAACTCACCCAAATCTTTAATTTTAAAACTGGATTGTAAATGACTTTTCACTTTATTAATTTCATTTAATGAATTCCCTGTTAAAATAATGTCATCTACATACACCAGTAATACCAAATAAACGGAATCATTTATCTTAGTAAACATAGAATAATCACAAGTACTTTGAACAAAACCATGATCATGCAAACATGCTGATAATTTTGCATACCACTGTCGTGGTGCTTGTTTTAATCCATACAATGACTTAACAAGCTTACACACTCTTTTATCATTTGAAGAAAAATATCCAGGAGGAATGGTCATATAAACATCTTCATTTAAATCACCATATAAAAATGCATTATTCACATCTAACTGACAAAGAGGCCAGTTAAATTGAACAGCTAAAGCAATAACACATCGCACAGTAACCATTTTTACAACTGGAGAGAAAGTCTCCTCATAGTCTAACCCCTCCCGCTGTGAGTATCCCTTAGCCACTAATCTAGCTTTATATCGCTCAATCTCACCAGTGGCTTTATATTTAATTTTATATATCCATCGACAGCCAATCGGTTTTCGACCTATTGGGAGTGTAGTCAAAGTCCATGTGTTATTCCTATATAGAGCCTCCATTTCATCGTTCATAGCTGATACCCAATTTTGATCCTTACAGGCTTCAAAGAAATTATTGGGTTCTACAGATTTGTTAAGAGTGGTTACAAAGCACAAATTATTTTGATTTAGAAAAGAATAATTCACTACTCTTTCTATTCCATACTTGACCTTACCCTCTACTATATAATCAGAAAACTTTCTAGGCAAATTTGACACTCTATTTGACTTTCTAGTAGAGGGCTCCACAAAGCCACCCTCAGGAGGGAAACTCAAATGAACATCATCATTAACATCTCCATCAGCAGCACTCAGGTCATTGGTTACCAAATCAAGATCTTCAGGGCCATCAAGCCTTCCTTGGACATTTGTCTCATTGGTTCCACCAAGCTCACTTGGAGTGGCAGTACCATTGGTGCCACTAAACTCATTAGGAGTGGCAGCGCCAGATTGGCTACCAGAATGACCAGGGTTGCTATTATGTTCAGAATTAAGATTTAAAGGTTCATTTTGTGAGTTATCCCTTATATCATCATAGGGTTTTTCAGAAGACACATCAGTAGGTTGAATATGATCAAAGAAATTTAAAAAATCAATATTGCTAGAGTCATTAGACTGATTGTTTGCTCCCATTTTAAAAGGGAAAATGGTTTCATAAAACTTTACATCACGCGAAATAATGATTTGTTTGGTGTCCAAACTGAACAACCTATAGCCCTTTTGACTGTTTGCATATCCAATAAAAACACATTTTTCAGTACGAGAGGAACAACACACAGTATATATCCAGAGGTAACAACCAACAATGTGAAATCAGCAAGAAACAACCCCACAATCTGCAGATATCAGGTCAGAGTGACTTAGATCGGATCAAGCGATCTGTTCTAAAGTAGCACTAGATGAACTGAGATGAGCGGATGTGAACAATAACAAAGATTTTTAACCAAAAGGATAACCAGCTCTACCGAGGTCAGACCAAACGTATTAACATGAATCTGAGAAAATTTTTAACATGAATCTGAGAAAAAAAAATTAACAGGCAACATGAATTTGAGAAAAATTTACCATGGTCAGATCAAAAAGATAACATGAATCTGAGAAAAAAAATTAACCAGATTTATCAGTTGAAAAACATGAATCTGGACATGAATCTATGAAACACTGAGAGAAGATAACAAAATATTAACAGGCAACAACCACAATCTCAGGTACACAGAACACACAAAAAAAAACACAGATCTTAAAGCAGGAAAAGAAGACCAAACAGATCTAAACTACTGAGAAGAGATCTGAAATTTCCTTAACAAAAGCCGATCTGAACGAACAACTGAAGAGTGAATATAACCAGGACTATTAGAGTCGAGATCCACACTTCAGACAGATCTCAAAAGAAGAAGAAAAGAAGAACAAACAGATCTATACTACAGAGAAGAGATCTGAATATTTCTTAACATATAGCAAACAGAAAGAACATCTGAGGAGTGAATATAGTCAGGACTATTAGAGTCGAGATCCATACCTCAAATGTAGTGAAAGAAACAGATCAAGAACGACCAGATTTGAACTCCAGAGATGTGATCTGATCGTACATATAACAAACAGATCTATACTACAGAGAAGAGATCTGAATATTTCTTGACATATAACAACAGAGAGAACAACCGAGGAGTGAATATAATCACGACTATCAGAGTCGAGATCCACAACTCAGATGTAAAGAAAACACAGATTATTAAGTTTACATTTGAAATAAAGCAGAAAGAGGTTTAGAAAACGTAGAGGATAATAAAAGAGATGATAATACCAGAGAACTACGATAATCCAGGAGACCTCCGGCGAGTATCACACCTTAGGGCTCTGATACCATATTACAAAATGAAAATCACTTTTATTATCAACACTATGAAATCTAATCTAATACTTACATTTAAACCTCACTACAATAACACTCCTCATGTTAACTTCAAGAGATTTGAAGTTAATCTTTACTGCTAAAGAAACCCTAAAAGAGAAAGACTCTTTGTATTGAGAGGAAGATGAAAATAAAAGAAATGTATCTGAATGGTAAACCCTAAATCGTATTGAATATATAAGAAAATATATTTCATAGTAGTCCTTGCAAAGAAGTCCTTCAGCCATCTCCACTTGCACCGCTACCCTTTAGTAAATCAGCATTTAGCAGCACCATCCTCATACTTTCAGTATTATCCATATTTGGTCCTCATAGAATTTAAACAATACAAATAAAAATAAGTTAATTATGTGCAATGTCAAGATTAGTCAATTTTACTATTATGTTTTAACAGATGCTTTGTCAGTGAGCAATTAATAAGTTTGAAAATAAAAGAAATTATTTAATTTTATATGATATAATGGGACCTAGACCAATCTTCATAATCCCACACATTTTTTCATTTGAGATTAAATTGGGAGGGCTCGACTCATACCGTCAATTGAAAAATGGCCCAAAGCGTGAGAGAGTCAAAGCCCATCCCCAAGGTTTAAGGCATTGTTTTGGCAAAAAAAAACTACCTTATTTTTTGGTACATGTTTGGATGATCATAAACTAGCTTATAAGCTAGCTTTTTGAAAAGTTATTTGGAGTAGCTTATGAGTAGCCTTTTGTAAATATTCCAATTATGCCCTCATTAATATTAATTATTATTTATTAACTATATTTTTAATATGTCTTTTTTAGTCATTTAAATGCTTATAAGCTACTTTTTGCCAAACATAACTTTTTCATCAGCTAGCTTATCAGTCAACAACTAGCTTATCAGCTACCAGCTGCTTATAAGTCATAAGCTAGCTTATCAGCTAGTTTGCCAAACATAGCCTAAATTGGATTATGTGATAGTGAGTTATCGATTGGAGAAAGTCATAACAAACTATGAGCGCCAATTCAAAGTCACCCCGAAAGTCAAAAGGCACGGGAAAGTCGGTTATAGTTCGACTAAGGGGTCGGTTACCAAACGCTTACCCGAGTAAATGTTTATCGGGAAAATTCAACATTATCACTTACTTATCAGGTAAGATTTTAGTCCATCAAAATGGTATCGTATGCAACAATTTACTCGGTAAGTGCTGACCTTGGTAAGAGTTGTTTCCCTCACTTACCGGTAAGACTCTGGGTCCTTGCATTCATTCTTATTGTGTAAGATTTTTGGTCCTTGCTATATGCATCCAGTAAGGTAACGTGACTTGGTAAGCGCTTACTTGGGTAAGCACTTGGTAAACGGCCCCTAAGCTTCTTGCTCGATTGAAAAACAACACTCATCAATGATGAAAAGAGTGACCGATCAAAGAATTGAATCTAGATTAAAGTCATGTTGTATACCCGACCAACGGACGGGTATAACACTAGTTACCACATACCACACATATACTTCCACATTGGTGGTGTGGTTTTCATTCACTTTTTTTGTAAAAAGCTTTGAGATTTGATCTATCTCTTCTGTCAAACCAAAAATAGGCTTTTTCTCTATTGTAAAATGGAGGAGGGCCCACGAAAGGGAACATCTCTCAGCTCTCAGTACAAGAAGGCGGGTATTGATCAAAAAAATGGGTTGGCCCCATACTTCCTGGTCGTGCGTCGGTTCTACTGGTAACCGATCTTAGGGGAGCCCAAAAGCTCTCCTCTGAAAAAAAATTGCGAGAGCAATGCGCATGTCGGGTGAAGACTGATGGCTCCATACGGGATACACTAGATACCATCTAGAGGAGAGAAGAGAAGAGCAAGTCTTATAAACATACACATATATAGTCAATATGCTGTTGAGATTACGAAATGTAACAATTATATATTTTAGGATATATGAAGTAAAAATTTCCTTTACTTTTAAGAGAGATAGATATAAAAACAACATGCACATCAAACATCACATCAGGGCTGAAAATATATACATTTTTTCCTTTTAAGAAGGGCGCCTCAGTTTTCTACTCCTTGTTCCTTTTGGATTTCATCTATTCACATTGGAGTTCTTCATGATCAACAAACTGCAAGATCATAAATTATCAAAGTAGTAAATACTTTTTACCCTTCATGAGTTTTTCTGGGAAGGGTGTTCTAGGCAATGCCTAGACTAATCCATTGGCAAATTATGACTGCAAGACATCATCCTGATTAAACTTAGTGACCACAATTGTTGTGTACGCCTGGATTCGAACCCTGGACAGATGAGATACTCCACTACGTCCCTTAGGGCCTTAACCACTACGCCACAACCCTTGTGAGTTGTTTTTGCTTTAATTCCGTAGATTAACTTCTAATTTCAAGAATCGAAGACCAAAAGCAAATAGAAACTTATCAAATAAGAACATCACAATGAAAAAGGCAAGAAGTACATATGTGACATATAAAGTACCTGTATATTGTATAATTATACACTAGTGTAAAATCTCCATTAAAGACTAGGGTTGTAAAAGCAACATCAAAAATTAAAAAGCACGCAAATTTTCCAATTCATGATACCAAATTGAAAATCTTAAAAGCAAATCATCGACATGATACAATCCAAAAGATAATTAACAACAAATAAAAAGAATCTTGTCTCTTTGCATAACTTGCCTGGGAGAACAAACAATGGGCAATCAGAGAAGTCGCCTCAAGAACCAAAACTATTGACCCGTTAGCATATATAACCCGACCCATCTTCTGGATTGGAAGCCCTCCCTCAAAGACCACGATCAAGAACACTAAATCGTGACTTCGTAAGTACAAGGGGTGTTTGTTTACCGAGATTATTGGATTTGTACTGTAACACCCTCAAATTTGGAAATAGCAACTAAATAAAATTTTGATAAAATAACCGAACAAGGATAAAATTCTTGTTACAAAACCATCCTTGAAAATACCTCAACTTTAAATCAAAGGATAAAACCACCAACATTCAATAACTTAAGACACATACGAAGACTAAATAAGGTCGGGTGTTACTCAACCCAAAAACAAGCTGCTATTTCCAAAATAAATGCAGAAGACTTCACCAAGCTAATCCTTTCTCGTGCTTACAACTAGCTCTATTCTCTTCACAGTGTCACTAGAACTATTCCCCTGCACATGCCGACAAATAAAAAGATTAGATTAACACCTAGTGAGTTCAAGAGTTTTTATCATGGTTATATAATTTGTAAGACGAGAAAAGTGCAACTTAAATCATGAGTTCCAAAAAGAATTTATATTAAATGTAAACCACTCATTTTCCAACGCACACAAATCCCGTGACGAAAGCTCCCGATATAAAGCAATTCTCAAAAATGGTCTCAAACCCAAAACTCACTTAAAACGTGAATAAATATTTGATTTCCAATTATAAAAACGTGAATAAATCTATAATTATTCAAAACATCCCAAACACGGATGAGGCATAAATCACAGCTCATAAAACATGGAAAACAATCCATATAAATATAATACGTCACCGAAAAAAATGGATAAAAATAAATACCCAAACAACACTTTCTGTGAAGGGAAAGACCCGCTTCCATTATATGTGGCGAAACACAAAGTTAAGCCACATAACGATGTTATTGAACTACACCTCAGATCGTGACTCTATTGTCTACTTTAATAAGCTCCAACTCAAGTCGAACTCCATTGCCTGCTATAATAAGCTACACCTCGAGTTCCACACCCAACAACGGGTGGCACCATCGTATTCTTTATTGTCTGCTGTGTCCAGCTACACCTTGAGGATACACGATCTTATTGCATGTTCGTTCTCTAGTAAGTTATACCTCAAGGTTTCCATTGAACCCTTATTGTCAACTAGATCAAACCAAACATATATACGATTACAATGAAATTTGATTCCAAATCCTATCAAATCTTGTATATCGACTAATTAATGTTCAAAATTATAAGAAAAAAAGTTAAATGCTTGATAATTTATTTCAAACCACAGACGTATAAAGAAAGCTAGGTCTAAGATCGATACCCAAAGCTTTGTATTTCTTAAACATTTTCATGTTTGTTAAAAGTACAAATATGATTCAAATGTAAAGCTTTGTATTTCTTAAACATTTTCATGTTTGTTAAAAGTAGAAATATGATTCAAATGTAAAGATCATCATGTAACAACACCTATTGCAAAAAGTATATTCATGTGTGTATGTTTATTAAAAAAAAGTGAATTACAAATTTATATTGGCTAATTAATGTTCAAAACATTTGAGTAACTTTTTTCTTTCAATCATTTCAAACCATACATTCTTGATCTCACAAAAAGTAGAGATTGAAAAAAAAAACATCAAATAGAACCAAGAAACTAAGAACTATATATAACCTACTTTTTTCATATCATTCTTCAACAAATTAAATGATTGAGGTTGGTTCAATTAATGGAGCTTCTCATTTGTGTTGTTTCTAGAAAGACTTGAACCGTTCCTATGACTCTGTTTAATTAAGGCCATACATGCATGGTTTTGTATTGTTTGCAAAGATACCAAAAACCTCTAACTCTTTCACAAATATATACTAGGAGTGAGATAAATTGCATATTAATGTTTCAAAGGTCCCCATATATAACTTAACTTTGCATATACCTCCTCAAATACTTGGGTCTTCTCTTCGGAAACTAACACCACCATTGCTCACACACATTCACCTTTCTCCCGTTATCCATCACCTTACTTTTCCTTAATTTCATGCTAAATAACTCAAAGTTCAGTAAAATCTATGAAAGTCGTCTAAAAAACTCTCTCTAAGGAAAACCCTAGCCGCTCTCTCTCCTGTAGACAAGCTTCATCTTCTCCATCGGCCTCTCTCTCTCTCTCTCTTTTCTCTTAACCTAGCCGCCACCACCACCTCCATCTCACCACCACCATCTCGCCACCTCCACCACCATCAGGCCCTAGTGTGTGACTGAGAAAGAGAGAGAGAGAGAGAGTGCCGCTGCTGCTCCGACGGCCGCCGCCCGCTGATACGACACCGCCGCTGCTTTGCCGCCGCTGCTTCGCCGCCGCTACTACTTCGCCGCCACTGGTGCTTCGCTCCCTTTGTGGCTCGATTTTCCTTTGTGGCTCTAAATCCCTGTGTGGCTTTTTTAGTCTTTTGTTTCCAGGCATGAGCAGCATTTAGGAAAACACAACCAAGTAGAGTGGATCATACCCACTTTCATCAAGGAGAAAAACTTCAAAGTGGCACCTTCCCACTTTTTCTCTTACCTTCAGGCTTTGCTTATGCAAGAATGTCAAGGAATCAGTTTTTTGATTGCCTTCAGTTGGAACGGTTGGGGACTTATCCTTGCGGTGGAAAAACAAGCTTACGAAGCGGCTTATCTGAGTCACTTCCGTTTTTATCTTGTCTTTAACTTTATGTTGTATTTAAGTCCTTTCATTTCTGGTGTATTACTCAGTTATGTAACGTTCCTTACTTTAATGATAGGATTGTTCCGTTCGGGTGACGGTTAGGCCGTTGCACGTTTCGTGACGCAATCATTTTCCTTAAAAAAAAAAACTCAAAGTTCATGACTAATTAGACTTGAAACTTTTACAAATCACACCTTTAAAATACAAGAAATTATGTTAACTAGCCTAGACTAAACATATTACCATAGACCACACATATACTTCCACATTAGTGGTTTTCATTCTTTAAGTACATCAAGTCTTATGAACATACACATATATAGTCAATATACTGTTGAGATTACGAAATGTAACATTTATTTTGGGATATATGAAGTAAAATTTTCCTTTAATTTAAGAGAGAGATATATAATAACAACTTGTACATAAAACATCGCTTCAGGGCCGACAAGATATACAGTTTTTCTTTTCAGGAAGGCCACATTTTTCTCCTTGTGGATTTCCTTTATTCAATATCATAAATGATCAAAGTAGTAAATACTTCTTTACCCTTCATGAGTTTAACTTCCATTTATTAGCTTCTAATTTCAAGAATCGAATACGAGAAGCAAATAGAAACTGATCAAATAAGAACAACGCAAATTGCATAAAAAAGGAAAGAAGTACATATGTGACATATGAAGTACCTGTATACTGTATAAATTATACACTAATGTAAAATCTCCATTAAAGACTAGGGTTGTAAAAGATAAGATCAGAAACTAACAACACGCAAAATTTCCAAATCATGATACCAAATTAAAAAAACTTAAAAGCAAATTGTGGACATGATATAATCCAAAAGAGAATTAACAAGAAATAGAAAGAATCGTGTTTCTTTGCATAACTTACCTGGGAGAATAAACAATGGGCAATCTGAGTAGTTGCCTCAAGAACCAAAACTATTGACCCGTTAGCAGATATAAGTGACCCATCTTCTGGATTGGAAGCCCCCTGATGAACCACGATCAAGAACGCTAAGGTGTTTGTTTACCAAGATTATTGGATTTGTACCTTGAGAATAGTATCATGAAATCGAATTTGTGGTTTAAAATCTAGCAAAATCGAATCAATTTGTGGTTTAAAATATTGCACGGTTAATAAACCTAGGCTCAAGAGAAAAAATAATTCTACCGATATTATGTAGTTATGAATAATTTATTTATTATGACGAATAGATTTGCAAATTTCTTGTAAATTTAAAGTTGTGAGTAGTTACTTTTACCCATATAAAAAAATAAAGACAAAATAGACAATTGTAGTTGTATATAAATTGTCACTTCTTTTATTCTAAAATAAGTATTTTTTTTTAATTTTAATGTTCTTTTATAAATCTAACTGTCTATTTTACTATTTTATCCTTGATTAATAGGTAGAGCATATTTCTATCTCTATTAATAGCATAAAACTACTATTTAGTTAATTAAAACATGCAATAATTATATATGTCTAAATTTATGTGCATTTTTTATATACATTTTTTATTGCGGCCATTTAGTTAGGGACTGAGGGAGCAATAGTTAATAAGTTATTAAACTCAGTTGATTAACATAATACACAAATAACTATTCAACAAAATTGGCGTTTTAAAACTAAACTATAAAACGTCCTAAAAGTGTTACAAATAGGTTTATAGGACGCTTTTGTGGAGTTTTAATAGGTTTTTTAGAACGTTTTTAAAATAAAGTGTCGTATTAGTTATTTTATAGAACAATTTGAGAAATCTCTTATAAGCTTATCTTTTTCAAATAGTGTTATATAAAATAACTAACATAATACTTTATTATAAAAATGTCATAAAAACTTGTTAAAACGCCTAAATGTGCCCTATAAACTAATTGTAATACTTTTAGATAAAGACATTTTTTGGTTTGATTCTATAAGCTTAAATCTATAGAACACTTTATTTTTAGGTGTCCTATAAAATCAATTTTATTGTAATGTAGTTCTTAATATTATCACATTTCTTTAGAAAAAGTCTAAATGGCGTAAGGCGTGGCGTGGCGACGAGGCCAAGCCTCAAGCCTTAGGAGCCACGACGAAGCCATGACGTTTTCAATGCGTGACTTATGGCGCCAAATTTCTAATTCATATATAATATTATATATAAAAAGCATATGTTTTGTAGTGTTACTCAATGAGTCAATAGTAATAAGCAAGTTAATTAGGTTATATAGTAAAAAGTTGCAAATAAGACATTAAAAACGTAAAGAAAAATCAAATATCGCATTACAAAAAATGCGCATTAGGCCATGGCGTGCCACGGGCTTAACGTGGCGTGAGACACAAGCCTTCTGCCATGACGCGCCATCAGTTGTGCCACGGCTTTTTTAGAACAGTGAGAAAAACACGCATGTTTTATTTGCTTAGTTAGTAAGAAGGATTTTAATCCATGTAGCAAACAAAATTCCATCCATACCCATATGTAAAAAACACGACCCCTGTAGACTTTCTCAAGCACACGATCTCAAAGTCAATCCTTGGAAACTCTCTAAAGCACACGTTTTTTTTTTCGTGAAGACCCCCGATCTGTAATTGTCTTGCTGTCTCCGCTCCTGGCTACTATTCCTACTTGTGTTCTACTACATGATTTTGACTTAGGTTGTTGATTGAAAGAAGATGATGGAATCCTATCTAGGTTTCTCATGACCATTATTCCTCACTTGTTGCTCCTTGCTGCTATTCCGATATAGGTTTCGATTTTGGGTGGTTACTCGGAAACATATTGAATTTTGATCTCAAAATTCTCTAGCCATTGTTCATCGCATGCCGCTCCAACACCACTGTTCCAATATGAGTTTCTCCTTGCCACTGTTCCTCTCGTGTTGCTACAAATTTGGTATCAGATATGGCTTATGATTTGGGATGTTGATCGGAAAAAGATGATGGGTTTCGATATGGATTGTGATGCTTGCAATACCAGAAGTCCAGAATAATAAAATTATCTTTTTGCATATTAATTATTTAGGATCACTTTTCTGTATAGAATTGTATGATTTGTATTTTGATTTTGTATACAATATAATTTTATAAGTATTAATCATAATAATTACTTCAAAAATATGATTCGTTTAGGGGTTGTTTTGTTTGAAGGTCCGTTCAATTGGGTGTTGTAATTTAAGAAACATGTTTTTGGAGATTTAATTGAATGTCGTTGAAGGTTTAATAAGATGTTTTAGACGTCGTTGAAGATTCAACTGAATGTCGTTGAAAGTTGAATAAAATGTTTTTAAATATAGTTCAAGGTTGAATAAAAGTTTTTTATGTTCACGGACGTGAAAAATAAATAAATTGTTGTAATCCTCAATAAAAAAACAACTAGTAATGATAAAATAGTCTGTTAAATAATTTATTTAGTATAATCTATATAGAGAATTTAATACATAAAGACAACTTAATAAATAAATAAAAACAATCTACTATCATTTCATTGAAGTACAAAACATTTCAATGGGATCACGCCATGATTGTATCGTTGATTGAATTTATCATATTTTATCGGGAATATTTTTTTAAAAAGAAATACAAATTATTAATTAATTAATTAATTAATATGTAAAAAAAAAACTATAATAAATGGAAAAATGGGAGCATTTGGCGAACATGTCGTGGGCACAACACAATAACGTAAGGGAGTGGTGTGGTTGGTGTCCTTAGACCTTAGATTTGATTTAAACAACTGCCAGCCAATTGCCAATTCGGATTATCTCCTTATTTTACCATTTACTCCCTTTTTCATTACATATAGCCTTTTTGACGTTCATAAAATATATCAATCATATATTTATACTTTTAATAGTTGAAGCTTTTGGAAATGAATAATCAGGTATCCGTACATCTTATCTTTCATAGATCTCGTACTGGGATGAAACATATTGGGTTCGTTTGGTTTTGTAAATATCGTATAACATTTGTTACATATGGTTTTGTTGTTTTCATGTACCGTGTTAAATATAGTTCCATGATTAAAATAATGCATAAAATCAAGAAAAAACTAAAAATGCTATTTGACTTTCCAATGTGTATATAATATACTCAAGTGGTTCATAGATTTAATAACGGACCCATGTAATACTCCGACGGGTTAATGGTTCATAATTACTTCAAATAACTTAATATAAGTTACAAACCAGATAATGAGGGAGCTGAGTGGAAATTAATAATAAATGAGGGTGTGAAATGAAAATGAAGGAAACATGTGGGGGGAGCAGAGGAATATCCCAAAAATGGAAATATGTTCAGGAAGCCTTTTTCTTTTTCGTATCTGCTCCGTGGACTTTTTACCGATTTTGCAGATCCTCTGAATACAGACACCAAAACCATCCCCAAAAAGCCCAACTCCATTTCTAGAGAGAGAGAGAGCCAGAAAGTGTCGGAGATTTTCATCGCCGGCGGAATTAACTTCCACTGGAAATGTTATACAACTTCAAATAGTCAGATAAACTTAATTTTTTTCAATTATGGATGAAAATAGGGGATTATCGTCGTCTGCACGCCCTTCGATTACGCTCCCGGCACGTTCGACGGTCGAGAGTTTGTTCACCGGGACGGGTGCCAGCCCCGGACCGATGACTTTAGTCTCAAACTTCTTCTCGGAGAACGATCCAGATTCTGATTGTCGTTCATTCTCTCAGCTTTTGTCCGGAGCTATTTCATCGCCGGCAGAGATTCCTGACCGTAGACTGTCGAATCTTCTGGATATGGGGCATTCTTATTCTAATAAACAGTCGGATAACGGCGGTGGTGGAAACGTTGACTTTCATGTTAGCAACAATGGACGGCCTTCGAGTTTGGTGGTTACTCAGCAGTCGATGTTTACTATACCTCCGGGTCTGACTCCGGGTAGCTTGCTCGATTCACCAGTATTTTTTCCTCCAAATCAGGTTATAAGGCCTCCACATTTTAACTTCTTTATATATGTGAAATGAAGTCATGATGTATATGGAAAATTGCACTTGAAGTAAGAGGCATGCTTTACCAACAAAAAAAAAATCTACTTAATTGTTAAGTATTTAGTCATAGATTCATTTGTAATTACTCCTTTGAATGACTTCAATTCCCCGAATTATATGAGTACAAATTATGAATAACACCCTTATCTTTTAGAATTAGCACAAGGAGTGAAGGGTGGGGGGTTGGGCACCTCCTAAAGTTGAGATATTGCTATGATTTAACTATATAAATTGAGGTGAAGCTGCATTCTGAATTATGCCATTTGCTAATTGAATGTGAAGTGAGCTTCATTTATGATGGTTGAAACATATATAGAATCATTTGATCTATAATGGAAAGGAAATCTTGGTAATTACTCTTGTCTCTTTCTTTTGTTAGAACCCCTTTTAAGAAATATATAATTATACAGCCAATGATGAAGATATTTCATTCTTTTCTGAATATTTGCATTTCTGTTGTATGCATGAGCGACACTTTTAGAATGAATTGGTGAGATATTGATTTTTCCAAATTTGTAGTTATGGCCTGCTTTTGTTAGATATATTTTATCTGCTTTTGTTAGATATATTTTATCTGCTTTTGTTAGATAAAAAGAATGTTATGGCCTGCTTTTGTTAGATATATTTTATCTGCATATAACATATATTTTGCGTGTTCATTTATAATAGAACATCCACAGCCTTCTTCGAGGCAATTGCAAGATATGATCCAAATTCCAAAAGGATAAAGGTCTTTAGGTCTTTAATGTTGTCTATTCTATTTGAAGCAATGAAAGAGTGAGATTGAGAGGACACTCGATGTGAGACATTAATAGAAAAAGGATTACTGTAGGGTTTCATTGGTTAAGAGAGATTTTAGTGGAATTTGCCTTAATGAGAGAAAAAAGGTGGCATAATGCCTGGGTTTGCTGGAGTCTACTCAAAGTTGGGGTTTCTTTTTTCCTAACAAATTAATCTTTCATCCAGAAAAAGAACAACAGACTTAAACTGCTTTTTAGGTACTTTTGATTGTATACATGAATTTGATCACTGAGAAAACCTTCCATTATGTGTTTCATTTACCAAGAACAGCAAGGAACTCTTATATAATCTAATAATTAGATCATAAGAATTTGTTTATCACATATCTAATCTACAATTAGCTAAGGATGGTTTAACTTGTAAGAGGAAGAGTATATGCACCATGAGTGTGAGGATGTAGAACTGTACAGACATGCAGCACCATCATGATGAAAGTTGTCCCCTCATTGCTTATGATCAAGATGTCTCCTGCTCTTGATATGCCAAAGTTCTTTTGTGGAACTGTAGAAATAATTATTATTCATAGATTCTATGTTGGTACAGTGTTGACTTATTTGTCTCATTTTTATGCAAGCCCCCTTCACATTCTTGCCTTGAAAATCGACTTTAGTAAACAATATCCCCTCTTCATCTTAGATGCAAGTCTGTTAAACCTGAACAACCTGCTTTTATTCTTAAGCCATTTAGTTTGTGAGCTTTGTTTGAATATGAAGGGAAAACCATGGTCGTTAATCGATATTTTTCTGGTGTAAATTTTCTATGGTTATCCACCTTCGGTGTTTGGATTTTAGAATTTGGCAACTGACTTCTGGTTTTGTGGATAGAGCTCTCTTGGAATGTCCCACCAGCAAGCATTAGCTCAGGTTACAGCACAGGCTGCACAAGCTGTCTACCCATCTTTATCCGCACCATCTTCATCATTACCACAAATTCATTCTTTTACTTCCAATGCAACCACGTACCAGCGTCTTAATACTGCAAAGGAATCGTCTGAATTATCCAATTCTGATACCCGTTACCAACCTTCCTCTATAGTAGTTGATAAGCCAGCTGACGATGGCTACAACTGGAGGAAATATGGGCAGAAGCAGGTAAAGGGCAGTGAATACCCTCGAAGTTACTACAAATGCACTCATCCAAATTGCCCCGTCAAGAAACAGGTTGAGCGTTCTGTAGAGGGCCTAGTGACCGAGATTATCTATAAAGGCCAGCACAACCACCAACCACCTCAATCCAAGCGTGGAAAAGATAGCGGTAATGGTACTTCAACCCAATATGATCAAGGATTTGAGGGTCAGAATGGTAATTTTAACCATTCAAGGGAAGGGAGGTTGGTGCATTCATTGGCCATAAAGGAACAAGAATCTAGCCAAGCTACATATGAACATTCGGGATCAAGTGACAGTGAGGAAGTGGGTAATGATGTAACTAGAGTGGATGAAAGACACGAAGATGAACCTCAACCAAAAAGGAGGTATCTTTTTATTCGACTAGTGAAGAATTTGAATTGTGATGATAATTTTTGTAGAATATGTAACTGTTGTTATACGAGGTTGTTATATATTTGACATATTGTGCAGGAATACGGAGGTCAGGGCTTTAGACCCGGTTTCATCCCACCGTGCAGTTACAGAACCTCGGATCATTGTTCAAACAACCAGTGAAGTTGATCTTCTCGATGATGGCTATAGATGGCGTAAGTATGGACAAAAAGTTGTTAAAGGAAATCCTCATCCAAGGTAATCATTTCCCTTTGGTTAAGTCTCTATCCCTAGAATACTCGGAGTTTAACTAGACATATAGTGTAATCAATTTGTTTGATTATCCACCAAATATCTGAAGTGCTTTTGAATAAAAAGAAAACAAAGGAATTTATATATCCAATCATGACTATCAATATTTTGTAATAATGACGATCAATAAATATGTAATTTTAACCTAGAAACTTTCTAAATAAAGGAAATGTTGCGAATTTTAACGAGAACATTTCAAAGGAAGCCGTTGCAACCTTTTTAGATATCCCCAAAAGGAAATTCTTGCTGAATGGAGAGAATATAACACCAATTTTAATGGTATATATACATGGAAACTTTACTCTTCTCCTTGGGGTAGAGGTCAAGTTTGCCTACATCCTACCTGCCTACCCCACCCCCGGATGGGATACACGGGGATCCTTTTGTTTGGTTTGGTTTGGTTTATAAATGGATAACTTGAGATGTGATCTATATGTCAAAAGCTCATGAGAATCTAACTCAACTTTTGGAGGCTATGTTTTTCGGTTGACTAGCTTAATCAAGGGGAAGGATCGTGTGAGAAGTTGAGGTTAACGTGAGAAGTGGATGTGAACCGTTGATCACTTTTAATCAAATTCACTCCCATGAATTGCGGCTTAGAAGGGAATTGATCAGGTGCATCTCATCGTAATGTGCATCCATTTCTCATCCAACTGTTGATAACCACTTCTCACGTTAACCTCAACTTCTCACCGGAACCCAACCCGCTTAATCAAATATTTTCTTGCTACCTTAATTGCTATGTTCAATCTCAATACAACCTGCAGGAGTTATTACAAGTGCACCAGCCAAGGGTGCAATGTTCGCAAACACGTTGAAAGAGCTGCAAGCGACCCAAAAGCTGTAATAACCACATACGAGGGGAAACACAACCATGATGTGCCAGCGGCTAAAAACAGCAGCCATCATATGGGTACCGCCACCACCTCTCAACTTCAGCCACCCAATTATGCACCCACGGGCACACATTCCCTACTCCGAAGACCAGAATACCCAAACCGCCAACAACAACCACCACCACCACCTAGCGGACTTGTGCAATTTAAAGAAGAACGCATAACATAGTTTCTACACGTTCATACCAAATCTGTAAGCCTCTGTTGGTGAAGATTCCTCATACATAATCTGTGTTATAGTTTCTATCTGGTTTAATCATCATACAACAGGAAGAAAAAAAGTAGAAGTTAGTTCAAAGTTGATATCGTATAAAGAAGTACCATCAATTGTTGTAAATTATACAAAAGTTAGTGTGTTAATGGTTGGCTAGTGTTCTTTTGAATCTTCAATTATATTTTCCCACAGTTATCAAGACCTCTTTTCAGTTTTAACTGAATCTAATCGTGGAAAGTTGTGCATACATTCTATCTTCCAGAAGTAAGACTTTACTTGTGTGTGAAATATAATGATTTCGTTTGGTTTGGTTTGGTATATTTTATATAATCATCTTTGGGGGCTGAAGATCCACTAACAATTGAGGATTGGTTGGTCTCAAAAAGTCCAATGAAATGGCAATGTGGTTAGTGATTCCAAATGAAGGGTAAAAGAGTAATTTAAAAAGGTAAACTTAAGTAGTAGACATGTATGGAGGGTGGGCAAGAAACATGATGGTAAGGGTAAATAAACGTACATGGTGATAGTTATAATTAAATGAGTCATGTGGTTGTCTAAAGTCACATAATTATGAACACACCAACCCCCTCTCACTTGTGTTTTCTCATGATTAATTACATTGGACCCCACCTTCGTTTCTTATTTTTGTATGGTTGGATAAATCAACTGCTTAATAGAACGGATTTAAATGACCGATATTTGAATAACTTGTATTACTTTCGTTTACAACCATGAAACAGATTGTGTTCATTTATGTTCTAAATTTCAGTTAACTGTGACTATAAATAGTCATATTAAAAGTTCATAACCCACAAATGAAATTATTTTCCAAGAGATTTGGTGTAAAACTTTTCAAATGATACAATTATGTTTCAAATAGCTCCAAGCCATGCATAGGGTTGATATATATTATAAAAGTGAAAAGGGTATGCAAAAAAGCAATTGGATGGCTAATGGTATTTTGTAATGTTGAATATTATTGGGTTGGGGTGGGGGGTAACGATTTATATACAAAAAAGGTGGACCATTTGCCTTCTTCAATCACATGCATACCACGTGAAACACCAAATAACATATCAACAACACTAAAGATAAAAAAAAAAGAACAAACTCCATAAATATGTCACAAGGATGCTTCAAATTCAAGGCATATCCAAAAGCTATTAAAAACCCTACTCTAATATTTTATTATTTTTTAAAATAATGCAACTTTTTTAGTATTACTTTACAAAATTTGTTTGTTTATTCATATAAAATATTTTAATAAGATTGATCGAATTTTCATGATGTTTTTGTTATTAATTGATTAATATTTTAAATACTTGTATCAATTTATTTGATTGTTCTAATATTAGGGTTGGGTTCCAGTAGAAAGGAAAGTTAAGGTTGACACGAAAAGTGTGATAAGTGTTTATCAATCGTGGAAAATGATTGATTAATATTCTAAGCAAAGAAGGTAATAAGTTATTAAAATATATATTTTCCCCAAGGAAGAATAACCAACCAAAATCCAAGTGAAGTGATATGATGATATGAGCCAGAAGGAAGTATTGAATATAATAAAATTACAGATTTGACCTTGCCATGGTTGTCCTTTGGCCAATACATTCCGACACTAAGGGGCGTTTACTAACTCTTTTCGGGTAAGTGTTGTCCGGGTAAGAGTGCTGTCTCGGGTAAGTGCTGTCATCGGTAAGTGCCGTCCGGATAAGAGTGTTTACCAAGTGTTTTTTGGTAAGTGCTTACCAACAAAAAAATTACCATTTTAACCCTTTTGTGATTATATGCTAAATTAATTGTAATTATTTATATTATAAATCATTTAATGGAAAAGAAATACAAACTTCAAACTTTAAATAATTGCTTACCAACAATATACTCTTTTTTTTATATAATTAACATGCAAATTAGACAACAAAATATAATTTTCATACTTCAAAATAAACATCGGAACATATTAATAGTTATTCACATTTGAATACGAAACATTAATATCAAAAAGAAATTGTTTGTTGTTTCATCCAAAACAAAATAAAAATTAATTTGAAGCATTTGAAAATAGTTGAGTAGCAATCTGATCTCGCAAATTAGCCATATATCCATTGTCCTGAGAAGCCCCCATTGTACTTCAACAATTTATTCTTCATTGCCTCCTCTATTGTAACGTCCCAAAAATTACAAGGAAATTTAAAATTTTTAAAACATACATTTCATTAAAACAACCATGATTTAATAATTCACGTCATAAATAAAATTAACGTCGTTACTTCAAACCATCAACAAAGTTCATGCAGCGGAAAATTTCATAACTAAATTCAAGGGTTCAAAAGTGAAAGATTAATAATATTTGACACTCCGCGCTCCATGTGTGTACTGTCACGCCCGACTGCCGCCCGCACCTGAAATAACAACACATTGGGAAAGGGTAAGCTAAACGCTTAGTGAATCCAATCACGCACGTAGGTAGCAACCCCACGCATATCGCCCCTACTCGCAAGTAGGCAACATCACCATCATCACGAATATCAAACCACATAATGATTATTATATAAGCACGAACCTCGGTCCCACCGAGTACACAAAATACATTAATACAAGCTCAGTCCCACCGAGCCCTCGGTCCCACCGAGTAATTAATACAAGCTCAGTCCCACCGAGTAAAAATTGTTGTACTAGCTTAGTCCCACCAAGCCCTCGGTCCCACCGAGTAATTAATACAAGCTCAGTCCCACCGAGCCCTCGGTCCCACCGAGTAAAAATTGTTGTACTAGCTTAGTCTCACCAAGCCCTCGGTCCCACCGAGCCCCTCAGTCCCACCGAGGTGTACACATGCATATATATATTCCACATACGAATCTAATAAATCACAACCAGTTATCACATCCCATCTAGTTCACGTAAGCACATAAATACACGTAATCACACGTAACACAAAATAACGACATACATGAAATTCCTAACTACGCGGTGAGAGAACTCACCTCAAGGCTAAGCAACGTGCTCACAAACGCAACACCAACACGGCAATCTTCTTCACTTTCTCCCACCTAAATACGTAATAAAAGTCAAAGGAGAGTCCCGACCCATAACACGTTTACTAGTTTTCAAACGACTAAAATTCCAGCTTTTTATTAGAAATTACGGGTCTGTTCGGGACCTGTTTTACCCCCTTAAAACTGATAAATACTGAAATTAAAATTCATAATTACAAAGTTCTAAGTCTTACGGTTTCAGGGACGTATCGCACGCGTCCTAACTATTTTTCTACGATTTACTATAGATTTTACAAAAACGCGTCGCAGAACAGCGAACACCCGGACCTTTCAGTACAACATGGCAACTTCGCCCTAGCTATGGTCCGAATTGGTCTTTCCACAAAACAGAGGAACTTAATAGACTCCGAAACGAAACTTTTGGCACCAGTCCCATCCCAAACCGACATTCCAAGCAAGAGTTATGCGTAAAACAAAACAGGGACCGAAAGCTGGAAGTTTTTCGGACCAGCTGTATAAACAGCCCCGTACGGCCCAGCTACAGGCCTAAACGGACTTTCGGCAAAACACGAAAAACTTTCCTGACTCGATTAGGGAACTTCGGCCACCAATTTCATTTCAATCCGAGCTATGAGTAAAAAGTTACGGCCACGACAAAACAGAGGCAGAAAATCGACATTCACATAAAATGACAAAATACCAATCTTGCGACCACTTTTTCACCTAGCTAGAGGCTGAACCAGTTTTCCGCTAAAACACGGAAAACGTGGTCGACCCCGTACTGGAACCGTGGGTACCAATTTTGGCTCAAACGGAGTTACGAGCGGAAAGTTATGACCTACGCAAAACAGTGGCAGATTACCATAATTCACATGAAATGATAAAACGGTTCGAGATTAGGATTAACGGTTCAAGATTTAAGGTTACGGTCAGGGTGGTTTTAGGGTTACGCCACGGGCACCACCCACTGCCACCTCCGGCAGTGGGGCACAGCGGCGGCGTGCGGCGGTGGTTGCCTCGCCGGAAAAATGAACAAGAAAGAACAAGATGGAGCGAGGGAACGGCTTACCTTGCGATGGTTGTTTCTCTTCCCTCGACTTCTCCGGCGAATGGTGGTGGTGACAGCGACTTCTCCGGCGAATGGTGGTGGTGACAGCGACTTCTCCGGCGACTGGAAAACCTCCGGCGACCCACTCTCTCTCTTCTTCTCTTGGTTCTCTCTACTTGCGATCTCTCTCTCTCACTTACTATCTATCTCTCTCGGCAATTCAAAACCAAAAGAAAAACCCACAAACAAATCAAAGGGGCTGTTTTGTTGCTGCCTTTGGAAACCGACGAGAAGGGGGAAGAGGGGGGGGGTCGGTCCCCCTTCCTTGGCCTTTCACATGTAAAAAAAAAACCCATTGGCCACCTTTGACCCCTAGACACTAACCCTTTGACACTTTTGGTCCCTAAGTTTCCATAGCATTGTAAAAAGAGTAAGGTTTTGCCATACATAACATTCGAGGTCCCTTTGACAACTTCCGTTAAGGAGACTCGCTTTAAAAAAATACATTAAGGATTTAAAAAAAAAACCTACCGGGACACGGGCTTTACAACTCTCCCCCGCTTGAATTAGACTTCGTCCCCGAAGTCTACTCCTGCAAACAGCTCCGGATAATTCTCTCGCATCTCCGCTTCAGGTCCCCAAGTCCACTCGGAACCCTTTCGGTGTCTCCATTGAACCTTCACCAAACCAACAACCTTGTTCCGCGAGGTTCTCGTCCTCCTGTCAAGAATAGCAACTGGCTTTTCCTCATAATTACGCCGCTCATCGATCTGAATATCTTCGAGTAGTACTACTGCAGACTCATCCATCACACACTTCCGCAAGCTTTTCCGCCGAGGAGCTCTCCCTGATGGCCAAGAAGTGTGCACTCTTGGTCAGACGGTCAACAATCACCCGAATGGCATCGTTCCCACGGGGAGTCCTCGGGAGTTTCGTTATGAAGTCCATGGTAATCTCTTCCCATTTCCAAACCGGGACTTCCAACGGTTGCATTTTCCCATGAGGCCGTTGATGTTCCGCTTTGACCTTCCGACAGGTCATACATGCCTCCACCCATCTAGCAACATCCCGCTTCATGTCGGGCCACCAGCAACCTCCACACAATTCTCTGTACCTCTTTGTAGCTCCCGGGTGAATCGAGAACTTGGACTTATGAACTCCTCTTCAAGAAGTTCCTGCAACTGGTCGAGAAGATCGTCAATCCTTGGCAAAGGATAACGATCCTTTACCGTAAGCTTATTCAGCCTCCTTCGCTTCCCCAACTCGCGTGTCCACCACATAAGCCAAGTATCCCTGCCCACTATGCTGGAGGTACCTCCGAGCTCTCGCAGCCGAACATATGGCCGTAGTCTGCCTAGACGAATCTCCCTGAACTAACAGTTCTCCCCCGCTTGGGGTTCGAATTCGCACTTGTTTGTGACGACAAACAATCTCCGCGTCAAACTTATCCATCCAGTCCATGCCCACAATCACACAAAGTTTCCGCATAGCGATCGGGATCAGGTCAATGGGAAACCGCACTCCTGAGATCTCTAGGGTACACCCGCGAAACACGTCTGTGACCGTCAAGGTCCTAACATCAGCCACCTCGACAACAAGAGGATGACTCAATCGTCCTACAACTCGACCCAAACCCTCGCTAAAAGTGCGAGACACAAAAGAGTGAGTAGCCCCGCTACCAAACATCACAACCGCAGGCACCGAGTTAACTAGGGACGTTCCTAACGTATAACTGAACCACAAATAAATACATGACATGGAACGAAAAGACAATAAGAAAGAAGCAAAAGGGATATACCTGTAACCACTTTAGGCGTCGCTTGCGCCTCATCCACCGTCAACTGATGAACTCTTCCTCGAGCCGCTTCCGCCCCCGGCTGACCAGTTCGACCATCAGTGATGCGTAATGGGGCATTCCCAGGCGCCCTCTGTGCTCCACCCCCAATAGCTACCCCTGCTCTAGGACAGTTGGCCCTTACATGGCCCGTCTGATTACAGTTGAAGCAAACCACTAACGGAACCTTACAATCCCGGCTGAGGTGACCGGGTTGGCCACACTTAAAACACCCCTCAACTCTCCTCACTCCGGTATCTAGGGGCTTAAACCCGCCACTCCCAGAACCCGCGCGCGTATCTGTGAACCTCGACCTTTTCGGCACTGCCGAGATGGGCGTCACTGGCTGTGCCGCCTTCCGCTTCTTAGCTTGGGTCTCCAGCTCAAGCTCCCTCCTTCAAGCGGCGTCCATCATGGCGGATAACGAAGTGTACGGTGCCGTGCTAACAAATTCTCGGATCTCCGTGCGTAGCATATCTTTATACCTTGACATCTTCATCTCTTCCGAGGCGGCATACTGAGGACAGAATAATGCCATCTCGGTAAATTTCCTGTTCATCTCTTTTACCGTCTCTGTTGTCTGGGTGAGTTCTAGGAATTCCTTAGCGATTCTCTCCATCTCTACCGGCGGTACATACTCTGCACGGAAACGAGTGACAAACTCGTTCCAGGACAAGGTAGTGCGTTCGGCAGCCGTCAATGCCGAGGCGCACCAATCCTTCGCGCCGTCACGAAGTAGATTTACTGCAAAACGGACCTTTAGGTTGTCCGGGCAACCACTGGTCAAAAATGCGAACTCCATGTCAGATACCCATCGCATACTGGTAATCGGATCCAGGTCTCCCTTAAATTCTGGCGGGGAACAGGCGGAGAGATCCCGGTATTGGAATTCTCGGTTACGGGGATGACCCTCCGCAGGCAGTGGAATAGCTGCAATACGCTCCTCCAGTAGGATCACCACTTCCTCTCGAATAGCAGTGATGATCTCGGGGATCGCCTCCCCGATCGCGCGGGAAACCTCAGTAGCAATCAGTTCCCTAATACGCTCCTCAGTAATCCCCGACCCGGCTCGCGACGCTGCCGCGTTGTTCCTTCTTGTATTGACCATTCTAGAAAGAGAAAATTCAGAGATCTAAAAGCACATATAACTCACCCTACCACGCTCATACTCCACTCCTTGGCTCCCTCGTGACTCTCCCCGACTCAAGCATGGATCCTGTGCTTCAGATAGTAGGAGCTCTACTACTACCCTTCACACCTATCCTTACTCGTTTCGAGTCCTGTCCCGAGACATTCAAGTAGTCGATTACCACAAATAAACACATATAGTCAATCTAGCCCGTACAAACACCTTTCCTAACTCCCTAGAAAGGTCATATCACCCACTATCCTTTGCTAACACGGAAACCCCACTAACCCTGACGAGTCGCCTCGTGAATGCACGGTCGTATACAGTGTAAAACCAAATAGACGTTCGAATAAGAGACTCTATCCTAGAACGGTTGGACTCAAACAAGAGCTGCGCAATAGAACTAAATCTAATATTCTAAGGCTATTCAGTTCCTACTGCATACAACCTAGAGTGCATTCGCTTAACAACCTATCAAAGCTAGCATGAGTTCCTATAAGCGATAAACCAGCATACGGTACCATACAGTTCACATAAGCAATCTAGCATGCGTACACTACACCTGAAAGCAATAGGTACACTAAGTTCCTTACCTTCCCAGCTGGCGTCGACTGACTGTACACACTGCGCCCACGATCACCGTTCCCAAACGGGTTTTCTCTTTTCATTTAAAACAAAGATTTTGATAAAAGAATTTAAAGATCTCTTAGCCGCAACTTGAGACCAAACACACCGAGATGTGTTTGATTCACTCAAGCCGTGCTCTGATACCAAGTTGTAACGTCCCAAAAATTACAAGGAAATTTAAAATTTTTAAAACATACATTTCATTAAAACAACCATGATTTAATAATTCACGTCTTAAATAAAATTAACGTCGTTACTTCAAACCATCAACAAAGTTCATGCAGCGGAAAATTTCATAACTAAATTCAAGGGTTCAAAAGTGAAAGATTAATAATATTTGACACTCCGCGCTCCATGTGTGTACTGTCACGCTCGACTGCCGCCCGCACCTGAAATAACAACACATTGGGAAAGGGTAAGCTAAACGCTTAGTGAATCCAATCACGCACGTAGGTAGCAACCCCACGCATATCGCCCCTACTCGCAAGTAGGCAACATCACCATCATCACGAATATCAAACCACATAATGATTATTATATAAGCACGAACCTCGGTCCCACCGAGTACACAAAATACATTAATACAAGCTCAGTCCCACCGAGCCCTCGGTCCCACCGAGTAATTAATACAAGCTCAGTCCCACCGAGTAAAAATTGTTGTACTAGCTTAGTCCCACCAAGCCCTCGGTCCCACCGAGTAATTAATACAAGCTCAGTCCCACCGAGCCCTCGGTCCCACCGAGTAAAAATTGTTGTACTAGCTTAGTCCCACCAAGCCCTCGGTCCCACCGAGCCCCTCAGTCCCACCGAGGTGTACACATGCATATATATATTCCACATACGAATCTAATAAATCACAACCAGTTATCACATCCCATCTAGTTCACGTAAGCACATAAATACACGTAATCACACGTAACACAAAATAACGACATACATGAAATTCCTAACTACGCGGTGAGAGAACTCACCTCAAGGCTAAGCAACGTGCTCACAAACGCAACACCAACACGGCAATCTTCTTCACTTTCTCCCACCTAAATACGTAATAAAAGTCAAAGGAGAGTCCCGACCCATAACACGTTTACTAGTTTTCAAACGACTAAAATTCCAGCTTTTTATTAGAAATTACGGGTCTGTTCGGGACCTGTTTTACCCCCTTAAAACTGATAAATACAGAAATTAAAATTCATAATTACAAAGTTCTAAGTCTTACGGTTTCAGGGACGTATCGCACGCGTCCTAACTATTTTTCTACGATTTACTATAGATTTTACAAAAACGCGTCGCAGAACAGCGAACACCCGGACCTTTCAGTACAACATGGCAACTTCGCCCTAGCTATGGTCCGAATTGGTCTTTCCACAAAACAGAGGAACTTAATAGACTCCGAAACGAAACTTTTGGCACCAGTCCCATCCCAAACCGACATTCCAAGCAAGAGTTATGCGTAAAACAAAACAGGGACCGAAAGCTGGAAGTTTTTCGGACCAGCTGTATAAACAGCCCCGTACGGCCCAGCTACAGGCCTAAACGGACTTTCGGCAAAACACGAAAAACTTTCCTGACTCGATTAGGGAACTTCGGCCACCAATTTCATTTCAATCCGAGCTATGAGTAAAAAGTTACGGCCACGACAAAACAGAGGCAGAAAATCGACATTCACATAAAATGACAAAATACCAATCTTGCGACCACTTTTTCACCTAGCTAGAGGCTGAACCAGTTTTCCGCTAAAACACGGAAAACGTGGTCGACCCCGTACTGGAACCGTGGGTACCAATTTTGGCTCAAACGGAGTTACGAGCGGAAAGTTATGACCTACGCAAAACAGTGGCAGATTACCATAATTCACATGAAATGATAAAACGGTTCGAGATTAGGATTAACGGTTCAAGATTTAAGGTTACGGTCAGGGTGGTTTTAGGGTTACGCCACGGGCACCACCCACTGCCACCTCCGGCAGTGGGGCACAGCGGCGGCGTGCGGCGGTGGTTGCCTCGCCGGAAAAATGAACAAGAAAGAACAAGATGGAGCGAGGGAACGGCTTACCTTGCGATGGTTGTTTCTCTTCCCTCGACTTCTCCGGCGAATGGTGGTGGTGACAGCGACTTCTCCGGCGAATGGTGGTGGTGACAGCGACTTCTCCGGCGACTGGAAAACCTCCGGCGACCCACTCTCTCTCTTCTTCTCTTGGTTCTCTCTACTTGCGATCTCTCTCTCTCACTTACTATCTATCTCTCTCGGCAATTCAAAACCAAAAGAAAAACCCACAAACAAATCAAAGGGGCTGTTTTGTTGCTGCCTTTGGAAACCGACGAGAAGGGGGAAGAGGGGGGGGGGGGGGGGTCGGTCCCCCTTCCTTGGCCTTTCACATGTACAAAAAAAACCCATTGGCCACCTTTGACCCCTAGACACTAACCCTTTGACACTTTTGGTCCCTAAGTTTCCATAGCATTGTAAAAAGAGTAAGGTTTTGCCATACATAACATTCGAGGTCCCTTTGACAACTTCCGTTAAGGAGACTCGCTTTAAAAAAATACATTAAGGATTTAAAAAAAAAACCTACCGGGACACGGGCTTTACAACTCTCCCCCGCTTGAATTAGACTTCGTCCCCGAAGTCTACTCCTGCAAACAGCTCCGGATAATTCTCTCGCATCTCCGCTTCAGGTCCCCAAGTCCACTCGGAACCCTTTCGGTGTCTCCATTGAACCTTCACCAAACCAACAACCTTGTTCCGCGAGGTTCTCGTCCTCCTGTCAAGAATAGCAACTGGCTTTTCCTCATAATTACGCTGCTCATCGATCTGAATATCTTCGAGTAGTACTACTGCAGACTCATCCATCACACACTTCCGCAAGCTTTTCCGCCGAGGAGCTCTCCCTGATGGCCAAGAAGTGTGCACTCTTGGTCAGACGGTCAACAATCACCCGAATGGCATCGTTCCCACGGGGAGTCCTCGGGAGTTTCGTTATGAAGTCCATGGTAATCTCTTCCCATTTCCAAACCGGGACTTCCAACGGTTGCATTTTCCCATGAGGCCGTTGATGTTCCGCTTTGACCTTCCGACAGGTCATACATGCCTCCACCCATCTAGCAACATCCCGCTTCATGTCGGGCCACCAGCAACCTCCACACAATTCTCTGTACCTCTTTGTAGCTCCCGGGTGAATCGAGAACTTGGACTTATGAACTCCTCTTCAAGAAGTTCCTGCAACTGGTCGAGAAGATCGTCAATCCTTGGCAAAGGATAACGATCCTTTACCGTAAGCTTATTCAGCCTCCTTCGCTTCCCCAACTCGCGTGTCCACCACATAAGCCAAGTATCCCTGCCCACTATGCTGGAGGTACCTCCGAGCTCTCGCAGCCGAACATATGGCCGTAGTCTGCCTAGACGAATCTCCCTGAACTAACAGTTCTCCCCCGCTTGGGGTTCGAATTCGCACTTGTTTGTGACGACAAACAATCTCCGCGTCAAACTTATCCATCCAGTCCATGCCCACAATCACACAAAGTTTCCGCATAGCGATCGGGATCAGGTCAATGGGAAACCGCACTCCTGAGATCTCTAGGGTACACCCGCGAAACACGTCTGTGACCGTCAAGGTCCTAACATCAGCCACCTCGACAACAAGAGGATGACTCAATCGTCCTACAACTCGACCCAAACCCTCGCTAAAAGTGCGAGACACAAAAGAGTGAGTAGCCCCGCTACCAAACATCACAACCGCAGGCACCGAGTTAACTAGGGACGTTCCTAACGTATAACTGAACCACAAATAAATACATGACATGGAACGAAAAGACAATAAGAAAGAAGCAAAAGGGATATACCTGTAACCACTTTAGGCGTCGCTTGCGCCTCATCCACCGTCAACTGATGAACTCTTCCTCGAGCCGCTTCCGCCCCCGGCTGACCAGTTCGACCATCAGTGATGCGTAATGGGGCATTCCCAGGCGCCCTCTGTGCTCCACCCCCAATAGCTACCCCTGCTCTAGGACAGTTGGCCCTTACATGGCCCGTCTGATTACAGTTGAAGCAAACCACTAACAGAACCTTACAATCCCGGCTGAGGTGACCGGGTTGGCCACACTTAAAACACCCCTCAACTCTCCTCACTCCGGTATCTCGGGGCTTAAACCCGCCACTCCCAGAACCCGCGCGCGTATCTGTGAACCTCGACCTTTTCGGCACTGCCGAGATGGGCGTCACTGGCTGTGCCGCCTTCCGCTTCTTAGCTTGGGTCTCCAGCTCAAGCTCCCTCCTTCGAGCGGCGTCCATCATGGCGGATAACGAAGTGTACGGTGCCGTGCTAACAAATTCTCGGATCTCCGTGCGTAGCATATCTTTATACCTTGACATCTTCATCTCTTCCGAGGCGGCATACTGAGGACAGAATAATGCCATCTCGGTAAATTTCCTGTTCATCTCTTTTACCGTCTCTGTTGTCTGGGTGAGTTCTAGGAATTCCTTAGCGATTCTCTCCATCTCTACCGGCGGTACATACTCTGCACGGAAACGAGTGACAAACTCGTTCCAGGTCAAGGTAGTGCGTTCGGCAGCCGTCAATGCCGAGGCGCACCAATCCTTCGCGCCGTCACGAAGTAGATTTACTGCAAAACGGACCTTTAGGTTGTCCGGGCAACCACTGGTCAAAAATGCGAACTCCATGTCAGATACCCATCGCATACTGGTAATCGGATCCAGGTCTCCCTTAAATTCTGGCGGGGAACAGGCGGAGAGATCCCGGTATTGGAATTCTCGGTTACGGGGATGACCCTCCGCAGGCAGTGGAATAGCTGCAATACGCTCCTCCAGTAGGATCACCACTTCCTCTCGAATAGCAGTGATGATCTCGGGGATCGCCTCCCCGATCGCGCGGGAAACCTCAGTAGCAATCAGTTCCCTAATACGCTCCTCAGTAATCCCCGACCCGGCTCGCGACGCTGCCGCGTTGTTCCTTCTTGTATTGACCATTCTAGAAAGAGAAAATTCAGAGATCTAAAAGCACATATAACTCACCCTACCACGCTCATACTCCACTCCTTGGCTCCCTCGTGACTCTCCCCGACTCAAGCATGGATCCTGTGCTTCAGATAGTAGGAGCTCTACTACTACCCTTCACACCTATCCTTACTCGTTTCGAGTCCTGTCCCGAGACATTCAAGTAGTCGATTACCACAAATAAACACATATAGTCAATCTAGCCCGTACAAACACCTTTCCTAACTCCCTAGAAAGGTCATATCACCCACTATCCTTTGCTAACACGAAAACCCCACTAACCCTGACGAGTCGCCTCGTGAATGCACGGTCGTATACAGTGTAAAACCAAATAGACGTTCGAATAAGAGACTCTATCCTAGAACGGTTGGACTCAAACAAGAGCTGCGCAATAGAACTAAATCTAATATTCTAAGGCTATTCAGTTCCTACTGCATACAACCTAGAGTGCATTCGCTTAACAACCTATCAAAGCTAGCATGAGTTCCTATAAGCGATAAACCAGCATACGGTACCATACAGTTCACATAAGCAATCTAGCATGCGTACACTACACCTGAAAGCAATAGGTACACTAAGTTCCTTACCTTCCCAGCTGGCGTCGGCTGACTGTACACACTGCGCCCACGATCACCGTTCCCAAACGGGTTTTCTCTTTTCATTTAAAACAAAGATTTTGATAAAAGAATTTAAAGATCTCTTAGCCGCAACTTGAGACCAAACACACCGAGATGTGTTTGATTCACTCAAGTCGTGCTCTGATACCAAGTTGTAACGTCCCAAAAATTACAAGGAAATTTAAAATTTTTAAAACATACATTTCATTAAAACAACCATGATTTAATAATTCACGTCTTAAATAAAATTAACGTCGTTACTTCAAACCATCAACAAAGTTCATGCAGCGGAAAATTTCATAACTAAATTCAAGGGTTCAAAAGTGAAAGATTAATAATATTTGACACTCCGCGCTCCATGTGTGTACTGTCACGCTCGACTGCCGCCCGCACCTGAAATAACAACACATTGGGAAAGGGTAAGCTAAACGCTTAGTGAATCCAATCACGCACGTAGGTAGCAACCCCACGCATATCGCCCCTACTCGCAAGTAGGCAACATCACCATCATCACGAATATCAAACCACATAATGATTATTATATAAGCACGAACCTCGGTCCCACCGAGTACACAAAATACATTAATACAAGCTCAGTCCCACCGAGCCCTTGGTCCCACCGAGTAATTAATACAAGCTCAGTCCCACCGAGTAAAAATTGTTGTACTAGCTTAGTCCCACCAAGCCCTCGGTCCCACCGAGTAATTAATACAAGCTCAGTCCCACCGAGCCCTCGGTCCCACCGAGTAAAAATTGTTGTACTAGCTTAGTCCCACCAAGCCCTCGGTCCCACCGAGCCCCTCAGTCCCACCGAGGTGTACACATGCATATATATATTCCACATACGAATCTAATAAATCACAACCAGTTATCACATCCCATCTAGTTCACGTAAGCACATAAATACACGTAATCATACGTAACACAAAATAACGACATACATGAAATTCCTAACTACGCGGTGAGAGAACTCACCTCAAGGCTAAGCAACGTGCTCACAAACGCAACACCAACACGGCAATCTTCTTCACTTTCTCCCACCTAAATACGTAATAAAAGTCAAAGGAGAGTCCCGACCCATAACACGTTTACTAGTTTTCAAACGACTAAAATTCCAGCTTTTTATTAGAAATTACGGGTCTGTTCGGGACCTGTTTTACCCCCTTAAAACTGATAAATACAGAAATTAAAATTCATAATTACAAAGTTCTAAGTCTTACGGTTTCAGGGACGTATCGCACGCGTCCTAACTATTTTTCTACGATTTACTATAGATTTTACAAAAACGCGTCGCAGAACAGCGAACACCCGGACCTTTCAGTACAACATGGCAACTTCGCCCTAGCTATGGTCCGAATTGGTCTTTCCACAAAACAGAGGAACTTAATAGACTCCGAAACGAAACTTTTGGCACCAGTCCCATCCCAAACCGACATTCCAAGCAAGAGTTATGCGTAAAACAAAACAGGGACCGAAAGCTGGAAGTTTTTCGGACCAGCTGTATAAACAGCCCCGTACGGCCCAGCTACAGGCCTAAACGGACTTTCGGCAAAACACGAAAAACTTTCCTGACTCGATTAGGGAACTTCGGCCACCAATTTCATTTCAATCCGAGCTATGAGTAAAAAGTTACGGCCACGACAAAACAGAGGCAGAAAATCGACATTCACATAAAATGACAAAATACCAATCTTGCGACCACTTTTTCACCTAGCTAGAGGCTGAACCAGTTTTCCGCTAAAACACGGAAAACGTGGTCGACCCCGTACTGGAACCGTGGGTACCAATTTTGGCTCAAACGGAGTTACGAGCGGAAAGTTATGACCTACGCAAAACAGTGGCAGATTACCATAATTCACATGAAATGATAAAACGGTTCGAGATTAGGATTAACGGTTCAAGATTTAAGGTTACGGTCAGGGTGGTTTTAGGGTTACGCCACGGGCACCACCCACTGCCACCTCCGGCAGTGGGGCACAGCGGCGGCGTGCGGCGGTGGTTGCCTCGCCGGAAAAATGAACAAGAAAGAACAAGATGGAGCGAGGGAACGGCTTACCTTGCGATGGTTGTTTCTCTTCCCTCGACTTCTCCGGCGAATGGTGGTGGTGACATCGACTTCTCCGGCGAATGGTGGTGGTGACAGCGACTTCTCCGGCGACTGGAAAACCTCCGGCGACCCACTCTCTCTCTTCTTCTCTTGGTTCTCTCTACTTGCGATCTCTCTCTCTCACTTACTATCTATCTCTCTCGGCAATTCAAAACCAAAAGAAAAACCCACAAACAAATCAAAGGGGCTGTTTTGTTGCTGCCTTTGGAAACCGACGAGAAGGGGGAAGAGGGGGGGGGGGGGGGCGGTCCCCCTTCCTTGGCCTTTCACATGTACAAAAAAAACCCATTGGCCACCTTTGACCCCTAGACACTAACCCTTTGACACTTTTGGTCCCTAAGTTTCCATAGCATTGTAGAAAGAGTAAGGTTTTGCCATACATAACATTCGAGGTCCCTTTGACAACTTCCGTTAAGGAGACTCGCTTTAAAAAAATACGTTAAGGATTTAAAAAAAAAACCTACCGGGACACGGGCTTTACATCTATTTTCCTCTTCCGCAGTAAACATGGCATCCTCATCGTATTCCATAAACAACTGATCTTGGATATTACATCTTCTTATAAAATTATGGATTGCAAAACAAGCAACCACAACCTCAATTTGTTTTGGAAAAGGATAAGAAGTCATTTGCTTCAAAATCGGGAATCTTGCTTTCAAAACGCCATACGCCTTGATTTTTTAGGTTCCGATGACTCATCATACGATTCCATACCTATGTCAAAAAGACCCAACACAATAAACAAAAGTATTGTCATACAAAAGTATACAAATTAATTTTTTATTTTATTTTTTGTATTGTTATGCAAAAATACACATAATCACATAAAAATTGCTTCTAAATATATCATCCATACAGATTATTATATAAGATTTAAAAACTATATTTATGTGTATGTAATTAGTTCCCTTAATAAGTGTCAATGTAGTAGAATATACCCATCTTGTGTTTGAAGATTAACCCACAGAAGTGGATTTGGTTAAAGGTGTTGAAATAGAGAAGGAATGAGTAAGGTTCTCTCATGAAATCTCTATTCACTGTAAATGTGTTCAAATAAGAAGGCTAAATATTGTGAGAAGGTAAGAGGGTACTCTAATATTAAATATTGTGTATTATCAAAATGAACTTTTGATAATCCAAAAGCAGTTCACAATAATCTAATCTAGACTTGAGAGTAAAGGGTTTAAATAATACTTTCCAAACTTGAAAATTATATAGATAGGCACCAAATTGGCCTAAAGCCATCAAAGCATGTGTAGCCCAGTGGTAAGGTAACATCCTTGAGGGTCAGTGGATGGTATCCCTGATTATCAGGGTTCGAACCCCGTGGTAAGCATGTCTGAGATACCCGCCCAACCTTGGTTGGGCCGACCTTAGGTGGTCCAGTCTTCGACTGGGCTATCGCCCCTTCCTAATAAGGTTGGGAATAGGCCCAAGCGTAAGTTGGGATGCGGTCGCGGCGGACTAGGGGACTGCTCCAGTTGGAAGGTCCGATACCGCCGAGAAGTTGTGCGTGCGTGTGTGCGTGTGTTCGTGGTAGTTGATCGAAAGGGTCGATGTCGCTATGCCTTCCAAAATTTTTTTGGCCTAAAGCCATTCAAAAGTGTTTGAAACCAAAGGCCACCCAGATTTCATACCAACATGTTTTCTATAATAAAGAAAATGATGTCCATAAAAGATATCATCGATAGAAAAGAAGCAATTTGGTGGTACAATGGTTGTTGATTACCTTGCCAAGAAAGCATGGATTAGTGATCAACCACCATCCACAAAACTTAACAACCACCTCTTTGTTTCCAAGCCTGCCCCCTCCCAATTAAAAAACACGCTCATTCCAGTTATCAAAATAAAAACCTTCTCGGTCTATAAAGACTGATTAATCCAAATAGACAACTTTATTCATTCAGGACTTAACGGAAAACCAACCAATACAAAGTCTGGAAACATAAGGATGATATTCTGAGTCCAAAACAAGCAAGCAACAAGCATAGTTATAACCAAACAGATCTAAAAAGACTTCTAAAAGGAACCACTAGAACCATCAATGCAACGTTCAATGTTGTTTCATTTTGTTAAACCTTGATTCTAAAAGAAGAAATATGTGGGATCCTAGTGGAAGCACAAATCAATAAACTGATTCTTGCAAACAATAATCCAAATTTTTCTAACACACATACATATAGAACAAAGGGTTATCAACAATCATATCCATAAGCCCCAAATAAGTCCACAAATCATATTTCAGCAATATCCACACCTTTTCAAGTCATGGTAGATTACTAGGCATGAAGAAAAAGTTCAAAGACAAAAAAACACAGCAAAACCACATCCAACGAGGGACAACGAGGGGGGGGGGGCTTTCAAATTCTATTAGCAGTGTTTGCATCATATACATTTCTATGAGTGATAGTATTTGGCACAACCACATCCAACGAGGGGACAACTGAAATGGTATTTAAAGTAGAATTTGGCACAACCCGTAAATATACTCGACACAACTCATAAAAGAATTTTACCTGCAAGTATTCCTTTGTCTTTATGGAAGGCCTTAGTCCTTATGATTCTCAAGAAGCCCAAATCTACTCCATTTCTAATCAATGCAAGTCAACATGTAAGAAAGATAAAAAATGCAAAAGTGAAAACACAACCCCCGTACCCAAACATAATAGAAGAGAAAATTCGAAAACGTTATTGTAACGACCCGGTTTCCCAAACATACAACAAATAACATACAACGCATAACTTCATTACATTCATAATAAAAGATACATCACAAACCAAGTACGGTCTCAATAGTCTTGACATTACAAAATATATATAAGCTTCCTACACTTCATCCTCTCCTGCCGATCCTTAACCTGGAAAACATATTTTTGAAAACAAAATGAGGGTTAGACCAAACGGGTCTAGTGAGTTAATCCAGGTCCTTTCCAAAATCATTATAAAACCTTTTATGTAAATCCTTTGTATCAAAATAGTTTAGATAAACCTTTGATAATCCTTTCGTAAAATATAAACATACCACACGTATTTAAATACCAATCCAGACTCGTGCATCGTGTACATCTCATTCACCTTATTCCTCCACAAATGGCCATATTAGTTGGTAGCAAGCCAACTAATAAATCAACAACCGGTCCGCTCACCGGAACCCGGCTACCTGTCGGTCCGCACACCGGAACCCGACTACTCACCGGTCCGCACACCGGAACCCGGCTACACACCGGTCCGTACACCGGAACCCGGCAACAAGTGCACTCGTGTAGTGCAAATCTTATATAAATACAATATATATCTCATTACATCATATTGTCATTTATATACACATAATCATATTCCTACCACATAATCATCTCATATATATATTTATACACATATGTATTCCAGTTCAAAACGTTTTACATCAAAACTCACCTTGAATGCTTAAAATACGCTTCCAAGCCTTTCTCCGAGCTATCCGATCCTTTATCCAAATACCTCAGAATCTGAAACCATTTACATACAAATATCTCCTTACCAACTTATGTATAAGACTTACTAGCAGGTTATGGACTCTAGATACATCTACATAACTTTTATCCTCAAAATTACCCAAACAGCCAAGTTATCCGGACAACCCAAACAACCCGGACAACACCACCTTTTCCGGACAACATGACTTTTCCGGACAACCTCAGTAATCCGGACAGCAAGACTAATCCGGACAACACGAGGAATCTGGATGCCATCCGGACTCTAAATCATCCGGAAACCATCAATCCAATCGTCCGGACTCTATCAACAACTTACCCGGACACCACCCAACAGAACTATCCGGACACATTCATATCATCCGGACACCTCTGTCGGTTTGGTACTTTTTACCCAGAAAACCGACTGAAATTCATACCAGTTCGATTCTATTGATTCTAATCCGACAGAAACCATTTACCAACCATACAAACATAAATTGCAAAGAAAACATACCTTAATCTCTTCCAAGTACACCAAATGATGTCCTATTGCTTTCTTTTCTTCCTTTTCTTCTTTTCTCTCAAAACACACACACACACACACTAAAAATCTGATTTTGTGAAATATCTAAACACTAAAGAGATAATATCTAACTCAATTTTCCTTTTAGCCCTTAAACTATTCAACAATAACCCAAACACCCTTAACTTATAAACTTATCCAAACTTTCCCAAAATAGAAACTTTAAAGTTAAATAAACTTAACGGCATTAGATTTTTAACTAATGGATTTACCCGGGGTATTACATTATCTCCCTCTTAAAAGAATTCTGTCCCGGAATTCGGTTAAGCAATAAACGAGGGTAACTACTTATCACGTCCTATCCAATGGTCCTTCACTCTGATCATTACATTCGTCTACTTTCTCCCACTCTCTTCTGAACATAAAACACGTTTTCCCAAGGATAGCTCACTAGGAGGTACTCACTCTTAACGGATCCTATGAGCTAGCTTTCTTTCACCTCCAAACCAATTGCACGCACCCAATTTCAACAATTACCATACTTTACTAACAACTTCACCATACCTCATATCAGAAACTTAATCGAGTCAATCCAAAATCACACTCAATGCTCAATATAACTTCACATTTTCCATTTCTCAAACGGTAATACTCTATTCTTTAGCTAACCATCTACTGCCACTCCATTATCTTATTCTTGAATAATACTACTACACACCACCTCGACATCCATGCCTCTCCACACATACTTTTGGGACATCTAAACAACTTATAAACAAAATCCCGAGCAGAGGTTTCCACTTATACTCACCCCATATCGTCACAAATTCACCACTTAATCTCACGAAATTCATTACTACTACACCTCGCACATTCACTAATTATAAACTGCCATCATCTTATCCACATTACCCCACACATTTAAACAATACCTTTCTTGATAGCGTCAACAATCACATTAAGTATAATCTTCACAACATACTAAACCGTCGCCTTCATGACAAGGTCAAGACTTCACACATTACCGTTACTCTCTACACATAATCGTCACGTTCCACATACTACTATTATTCTTTACACTCAAGCCATCACACTCCATACACTAACAAATTAAAACAACAATAATTAAACACACCCTTCTATACCTCTAACACAATTATCAAATATTTTTCTAACACAAATAATAAAATTGAAAACACAAAAAAATCGGTTTGCACCCAAGTCAGATAACACCTTAGCACGTATAGAGTTTATAGAAATATACCTGTCTTCATATCTATCCATACGTCGAGTCCGATCTGCCACTCTGTTGATTTTTATAGAGTTAATATACACATAAGCACATACCCCATATAATAAGGTATTCCAGTCCAAACATGCACCTGTAAGATCACAATTACACTGGCCAGGTGTAATATGAAATTACTTACATGATGTTCCTTCTACCTTTTATACTTCATCATCCCAAGGTTCTAATATATAGAGGACATCCTACTTCACATGCAGTTTAAGTCTAGGTACGGGTACAAATACCTAACTCCCTTAAACTAGGGCTCTGATACCATTTGTAACGACCCGGTTTCCCAAACATACAACAAATAACATACAACGCATAACTTCATTACATTCATAATAAAAGATACATCACAAACCAAGTACGGTCTCAATAGTCTTGACATTACAAAATATATATAAGCTTCCTACACTTCATCCTCTCCTGCCGATCCTTAACCTGGAAAACATATTTTTGAAAACAAAATGAGGGTTAGACCAAACGGGTCTAGTGAGTTAATCCCGGTCCTTTCCAAAATCATTATAAAACCTTTTATGTAAATCCTTTGTATCAAAATAGTTTAGATAAACCTTTGATAATCCTTTCGTAAAATATAAACATACCACACGTATTTAAATACCAATCCAGACTCGTGCATCGTGTACATCTCATTCACCTTATTCCTCCACAAATGGCCATATTAGTTGGTAGCAAGCCAACTAATAAATCAACAACCGGTCCGCTCACCGGAACCCGGCTACCTGTCGGTCCGCACACCGGAACCCGACTACTCACCGGTCCGCACACCGGAACCCGGCTACACACCGGTCCGCACACCGGAACCCGGCAACAAGTGCACTCGTGTAGTGCAAATCTTATATAAATACAATATATATCTCATTACATCATATTGTCATTTATATACACATAATCATATTCCTACCACATAATCATCTCATATATATATTTATACACATATGTATTCCAGTTCAAAACGTTTTACATCAAAACTCACCTTGAATGCTTAAAATACGCTTCCAAGCCTTTCTCCGAGCTATCCGATCCTTTATCCAAATACCTCAGAATCTGAAACCATTTACATACAAATATCTCCTTACCAACTTATGTATAAGACTTACTAGCAGGTTATGGACTCTAGATACATCTACATAACTTTTATCCTCAAAATTACCCAAACAGCCAAGTTATCCGGACAACCCAAACAACCCGGACAACACCACCTTTTCCGGACAACATGACTTTTCCGGACAACCTCAGTAATCCGGACAGCAAGACTAATCCGGACAATACGAGGAATCCGGATGCCATCCGGACTCTAAATCATCCGGAAACCATCAATCCAATCGTCCGGACTCTATCAACAACTTACCCGGACACCACCCAACAGAACTATCCGGACACATTCATATCATCCGGACACCTCTATCGGTTTGGTACTTTTTACCCAGAAAACCGACTGAAATTCATACCAGTTCGATTCTATTGATTCTAATCCGACATAAACCATTTACCAACCATTACATACATAAATTGCAAAGAAAACATACCTTAATCTCTTCCAAGTACACCAAATGATGTCCTATTGCTTTCTTTTCTTCCTTTTCTTCTTTTCTCTCAAAACACACACACACACACACTAAAAATCTGATTTTGTGAAATATCTAAACACTAAAGAGATAATATCTAACTCAATTTTCCTTTTAGCCCTTAAACTATTCAACAATAACCCAAACACCCTTAACTTATAAACTTATCCAAACTTTCCCTAAATAGAAACTTTAAAGTTAAATAAACTTAACGGCATTAGATTTTTAACTAACGGATTTACCCTAGGTATTACAGTTATAAACAAAATATGAAAGAAAACGAGCAGAACTTGCATCAATAGAGAAGAAAATCGATTACCATTGCTTGAGAGTCGGCTACTCGTTTGAACTCGGTGAGAGCCACCAAGACACCCTTTTCATTTCTTTGCAAATTTTTATATACTATACAACACGGAAAGAACAGATTTGGGAAGTTAGAGATCAACAAAAAAAATGAAAATCGGAGAGAATGAGATTAGAAAGAAGAAAATCGAAGAGAAAGACATGCGGCGTACCTTTTTTTGAAGCAGAGAGAAAAGCCAAGTCTAGGGTTTTTCTTTTAGATGGAGAGGGTAATATGGAACGCTGCAAGTCTGCAACACACAATATGGTGAGACGACGGCGTGGAGCGCCGACGACGGCGTGGCAAGACGATGGAAGAGGAGCGACGAGGGAGAGGGAGGAGGAGAGCGGCGTGGAAGAATAATCGCAGGGGCACCGTGGAAAACCTAAAACTGACCCGGGTCAGCATCTTTTTGGAGCGGGTTCGGTCAGTGTTCGGTCAGATTTTCGGTCAGATTTTCGATCGATGATCAGATCCGGGATTTGGTAAACGTTCTGACTGCTAACCGAGTCAGCCCGATCAGCAGCTAGTAAATAGGCCCTAATTCACGGGCTCTTTGGTAGGGTCCTTAATTTTTTTAGCCTTCTTACCAAAACAACCTATAAAAATAGCATTCTTTTAAAAAAATTTAAAAAATAGCCACCCATTTCTCCTCAAGCATTGCTTGGGGAGAAGTGACCCACGATTTGACAACTTTTCTAATTAATTAAATTAAAATTAGACTGATTTGACACAAAATTCCTTGATTTGACACAAGATTCTTTGATTTGACACAAGATTCTATGAGGTGACTGATTTGACAACACATTTATCACAAAAAACAAAAAAAATACCTCGAGAACCACCCCAGTTCGCGTCGGCCGGCGCTACCCTCCTCCGGCGGCGCGAACCGGCGTTGACCAAATTTTTTTTTCTTTTAATTTTAAAACTCGTTTTAAAAATACATTAATTTTTTAAAAAATTTAAAAATACATTTTAAAAATTTTAAGTAATTTTAAATATGATTTAAATTAATACGTTTTATAATTAAAATTTTAAAAATACGTTTTTTAATTAAAATTTAAAAATATGTTTTTTAATTAAGATAAAAAATTTAAGTAATATTTAAGTAATTTTAATTAAATACGTTTTTTAAAATAATTTTTTCTTTAAAAAATAAATTAAATATAAATTTTAATTAAAATACGTTAAATATTACTTAAAAATTTTATCTTAAAAATTTTAAGTAATATTTTAAAAATTTTATCTTAAAATATTACTTAAAATATTACAGATTCCTCTACAAAACATTCTCCTTAGAGCATTTCCAACCTTGACACAAAAAACATACAAAAAACACCAATTATGGTGGGTCCAACACAAAAAAAAACCCTTAACTCCAATCATACTAAAAAAAACACTAAATTTATGGACCCCACATTAAAATAACATTATTTCATTTACTATTTGATATTAATATATATAAGTTATAATATTTATTAATTAAATAATAATACTTTTAAGAGAAAGTGGTGGGATCCACCATATTGGCGTGTCAAATTCACACTGCATATCTGCCGTAGCAATTGAACGGCCAGCATTTTCTTTTGCCGTTTGCCGGATGATTGGAGTGAAAAAACCGGCAAAAACTTGATTTTGGCGTACGATTGGAGATGCTCTTAGAATTGAAACAATCAAACGTCATTTAAAACAACCGAATATTATCATGAGAACGTTTTGAATAAGTTTATGTTTTATTGATGAATCCATTTGCTATGCCTTTAAAAAAATAATACAATATTTGAGGTGTTTGTAACTCCATCCATTGATCATTGGTTATCAATGGATAATAGCATGGTGTATATACATATGAAAACTGATTGAACTATATATCTCTTGGTTATCAAAAATACATTTCAACAATTATCATGAGTAATTTATATATTGGTCTGATTTTTTACATATTCATATTATTTCCTACGTGTATTTGTTAGGCCAAGTCTTCCCCCACCCCTCTACATACATACATACATACATACATACATACATACATACATACATATATTCGTGAAAAGTTGACCGCTACAAGGCTTTTTGCTGGCTAACAACATAAGCTGCCAATAAGGATACTTTTGCCGGCGAAAAATAGTCGTCGGTAAAAACTAAAGTCGTCGGCTCTCTCAAGTAGTCGTATAAAAGCCTTTTACCTACGACTAAATACTTTTGTCGGCATATTTTTTTCCGTCGGAAAAGGTTTTCACTGACTTTTGTCAAACATTTACCGGCCTAAAAGTCCACCGGCAAAAGATTTTTTTTCTAGTTTTTACGCATAACCTTTTACCGAAGCACAAACTTTTGGTGAAGTTTATGCCGACTCAAAAACACGTCGGCAAAAGCTAATTGAATTTACTTTTTATCGGCACAAAAACTTGACGGTAAAAGTTGTTGATATTATAATAAAACATTTGTTGATGCTTTTAGACAAAATCACTACTAAAAAGGGGTTGCTTGATTTTGTTTGTCAAATCTTGTTTCTATTTAGTAATCAGATGCAAGAACTCGACTTTCATAATTCTAACAAATTACTTATTTTTTGTGCAACATAGTCTAGATTCACCCGAACTAAATAAACAAATTACTCGAGATCTTATTCAAACATTTAGTTTTTGATTAAATTTAAGTTTTTTCAAGATCAAGATTGGATTGAGATTTCCTTTTTTGAAATTTAGGCAAAACACATGTACATTTTGATGGATGAGGCCTAGATATTAACCAGACTAAAATGGTAAGAATCTTTGTAGCTAAAATTCCAAAGGACTGAAAGTGACAATTGGGCATTACCTAATGGGCATTTTGGTAATTTACTTTTTAAAGTTTAAGAGGGAAAACTAATCCAGATAACGTAAAAGAGACAAAACAGAAAAAGATAGAGAGAGAAAGAAAATGAAAGAGGTGATAAAGAATGCTTTTTTTTTTTAAACGGAACAACCATTCATTAAACAAGGAACATTACAAAACAAGGAACACCAAAATGAAAGGACTTAAGAACAACAAAAGGATAAAGACAAGACATTAACGGAATTGATAAAGAATGCTTTAAATACAGGTTCTTAGAGTGAATCCAAAAGCAGGGAAATGTACAACTGGCCTTGCCACTGACCTGTAACACATGATTTGCCCATGAAAAAAGAGGATCATCCCCTTCCAACAATGCCAACAAAAGTGAAAAAGAAAGAAGCTATAGGGGTAGTATTGTAATTTCACCAAGCTGAAAAGAAAAGCACAGACAGTCCCTTATATTACCCCCTTCTCTCCTCTCTCCTCTCTCTCTCTCTCTCCTCTCCAAGAATCAAGAAAACACCCATATATCTCTCACTATGATTGAGTGAATCAGACAGATTTGTTGCAAATTTCATCTTACCAAGAACACCAACATCCCATTAACACCTATTGTCACCTATTTCTTGGAAAATTTCAGATACTTATTTTTCATTTTCATTTAATAAATTATGGTGATGATGATGATAATCTTGGAGATCCCCCATCTTGGTTCTTTTATGAACCATTGATGAAATGAGGAAAAGAATTTAACCCAAGAGAGGAGATAGAAAAAGAACCCAAAAGTTGAGATCTTTTTGCCATTTCTCACATACCCAGATAGAATTTCTTGCTGATCTCAACATTGCAAAGATGAGGAAACATGGATGGCAACTTCCCTACCATCCTCTCCAGGTGGGTATAAATTTCATCCTTTTTGCTTGCCATTGTTGAGTTCTTTTAGGGTTTTAAAATTTAACTATTTGATTTGACAGGTGGTAGCTGTTTCTGTATTTTTGGCATTGGGTTTTGGTTTCTATGTGTTCTTTGCTCCATTTGTTGGAAAAAAGATGTATCAGTATATTGTGATGGGGATCTACACTCCTCTTGTAAGCTTTTTCTTTCATCACTGTTTCTCAATTCTCAATCTTGATTTTGTTTCTAACCTCTTGAACACTTCTTTTTGGTTCTAAATACCAGAGATCTGTCTCTTGTTTTGTGTTTTTCTTGTGCTTTTGATTGTAAAATACTAAAATTCAACTAATTTTCTTGATGGGTTTTTTTCTTTTTTTGTGAATAATTTTCTTTATTTTCATTTGTATCAGGACCAATCACTTGTTAGCAAATTGTTGCTTGTTTTCTGGCTATCTGTTTGGTTGTGTAGGGCTATACCAGCACTCCACCATCACCTCTCTCCCTTTGATTATTTGAAACTAAAAAGGTCAAATTTTGTCTCATTTTTTTGGAGTATTATGTACTCCACTGTCCACAGGTTTCCATTTCTAATAAAACAAGAAGAGTGGGATTGGGGGATTTATTGTTAAAGTGTGCACAGAGAAAGTAGAAGCTTTAATATATTGATCCTAAAATGTGGTTCTAGACTGATAAATCTTTCAATTTATGTAACAGATCCGAATAAAGATTTCGACTTTGAACTCAACCAATCAAATATGCATTTTTTGACAAATTGAACACCAATATTTTTGTAGTTGTAGCATTTAGAACCAGGTTCAATCAAGTTTCTTGAGAATTCAAAGCATTTTTTTGACCTAATGAAGCTTCATCTACTTTTCTGTTGGCAGATTATATCTGCATTCGGCCTGTATATATGGTGCGCTGGTGCGGATCCAGCAGATCCAGGAGTTTTCAAGTCGAAAAAATATCTTAAAACCCCAAATAACAAATTGGGTGGTCGAGTTAAAGAATCCAAACTCGGCGGCGAATCAACATCATCAATACAAGATGCAAATGCTGCAAGTGTTGGAGAGAAGCCTCCAATCAAGAACATAAAGAATCAAGATTCAAGAACGGAAGATAATAACGTGTCGGAAACTGAAAAGGACACATCAAATTCGTCTTGCTTTATGGCCGCCCTGGCTTTGATTCCTTGTGCTTTGATTTGCCATTGCTCGAGTCCAAACAATGAATCTTCTGAACTTCAAACAAGCGAAGATGGCATGTTCTATTGTAGTTTGTGTGAAGTTGAGGTGCATTTCTTGCTATAAACCCGTTTTCAACTTCAAAACCGATATTGATTCTTCAATTTTATAACAGATAATGATATATTAGTAAGGGTCAGGTTAGGGGAAAATCGCAAAAAAGGAAAAACTAAGGAACACCCTGCTAACTGTTCATTTGGACGGTATGCACATGTGCATACAAGTCATTTGTAACATGCACACGTGCGTAAAAACCAAAAAAAGAGCTTCAATAACTTGTATGCACATAAGCATACCGTCTAGATGAACGGTTACCGGGGTGTTCCTCGGTTTTTCATTCTTTTAAGGTTTTTCCCTGAACCTCCCTCGTATTAATAATACATATAAAAATCAATAAACTTGACCCAAAAAGATTACATTTTGCACTATGGATTTAGCATCTAAAAACATATAAATGATGGGTTTTCTGCAGGTTTTCAAGTACAGCAAGCATTGTAGAGTTTGTGACAAATGCGTTGATCGTTTTGATCATCATTGCAGGGTATATGGGGATTATAATTCAGTGAATACTCTTCGACTTTTTAGAAAAGACATTTGATGCATTTGTTTTTTTGCAGTGGCTGAATAACTGTGTAGGCAAGAAGAACTACCGAAAGTTCTTTACTCTTATGGTCTCTGCTCTTCTCCTGGTAAGGCCAACTCTCTCCATTTCATGGTCGTGTTGACTTTTTCAGTCTTTTTTCCCATATGGTCAAACATTGACTTGTGTTTTTCGTTATGGGCTTGAGAATTGTAGCTTATACTTCAGTGGTCAACTGGGATCGTTGTCTTGATATGCTGTTTTCTTGATCACAAAAGATTCAGCTTAGACATAGCGACCAAGCTGGGAAGCAGTTTCTCGTTGGTGCCTTATGTTATTGTCGTGGTGGGTGCTTCATTCGTTTCCCTCTTATATAAACTTTATTTAACATAGTTATTAATATTTTCTTGAAAATGTAAAGAATTCATATTGATCCAAAGGTCGAATGGCTTCATTTGACACTTAAAAGTCAGGGGGGTGGGGGGTGGGGGGTGGGGAAATGACTTATTTTCTAGGGAAAATTGCATAAAAATGCAATGTACTTTGTTCTGATTCCTATTTTTTGCAACGTATTTTCAAAACCTTTATTTTGGTACATCATAATTCATATGTGATATTACCAAGTAAAATTGGCAGAAATAAACCATTCCTCTCCCCTAAATTGCTCTCCAAGCCATTCCTCTCCCCTAAATTGCTCTCCAAGCCATTCCTCTCCCCATTTTACCAAAAAGTCACTACCTCCGCAAGTTGGGTCAATTTGCGGAGGGGTCAAAAAGTAAAAAAAAAAGGTTTCTGAACATGCTCCTCAAATGCACGGGCCAAATCTGTAAAATAATTTAAACATGTCCGCAACTTGTGGACCAATACTTGTGGATGTAGACAAAAGTTACAAATTTGGTTCATGTACTTGCGGACCATGTTCAGAACCTTTTTGTTTTTACTTTTTGACCCCTCTGTAAATTGAGGAGTTGCCATTTACGAAGGTAGTGACTTTTGGTAAAATGGGGAGAAGAATGGCTAGGAGACCAATTGCAGAGAGAGGAATGGCAATTTCTGCCAGTTTCCCGGTAGTTTCCCGATTACAAACATTTAGACCCAAGTACATTAGAATTTGACCAAAGTAAGTTGTATTTTCAGATGTAAACCCACGTACCTTAATGTCTGAGATGTCACATCTGAAAATTGCATAAAAATGCAATGTACTTTGTTCTGATTCCTATTTTTTGCAACGTATTTTCAAAACCTTTATTTTGGTACATCATAATTCATATGTGATATTACCAAGTAAAATTGGCAGAAATAAACCATTCCTCTCCCCTAAATTGCTCTCCAAGCCATTCCTCTCCCCTAAATTGCTCTCCAAGCCATTCCTCTCCCCATTTTACCAAAAAGTCACTACCTCCGCAAGTTGGGTCAATTTGCGGAGGGGTCAAAAAGTAAAAAAAAAAGGTTTCTGAACATGCTCCTCAAATGCACGGGCCAAATCTGTAAAATAATTTAAACATGTCCGCAACTTGTGGACCAATACTTGTGGATGTAGACAAAAGTTACAAATTTGGTTCATGTACTTGCGGACCATGTTCAGAACCTTTTTGTTTTTACTTTTTGACCCCTCTGTAAATTGAGGAGTTGCCATTTACGAAGGTAGTGACTTTTGGTAAAATGGGGAGAAGAATGGCTAGGAGACCAATTGCAGAGAGAGGAATGGCAATTTCTGCCAGTTTCCCGGTAGTTTCCCGATTACAAACATTTAGACCCAAGTACATTAGAATTTGACCAAAGTAAGTTGTATTTTCAGATGTAAACCCACGTACCTTAATGTCTGAGATGTCACATCTGAGGTACCAAAATAAAGGTTTTGAAAATACGTTACACAAAATAAGAGTAAGATCGAAGTATGTTGCATTTTCATGCAGTTTGCCCAAACTTCATTTGGAACAGTCAACTCTGCACATACTTTAGGAAAGTGTTGACCTTCAGATATCTAAAATGCAAGCCACCATCGACAAAATAAGGGAATCTTGAAAATACCCAAATCATTGAGATTATTCTTTCGCAACTATGATGATGGGTAAATAGGTAATTTGAACTTCAAAACTTCCCAAAAATGGCAAGTAATCGAACGATTTCTCTAACAAGATTGAACTCTAAATATGGCAGGCGGTGTGCACGATTTTGGCAATGATCGCAACGCTGCCACTTGTTCAGCTTTTCTTCTTTCACATTCTTCTAATAAAGAAGGTGAGCTCCAAATCCCCCATTAACGTTCTTCAGAAAGATCTTCGAATCTCTGTAAAGATCATTAACGAGACCATTATGATGTAACAGGGAATCAGCACATATGATTACATCATAGCATTAAGGGAGCAAGAACAGCAAGGAATCGGTGGGCAGCAAAGTCCTCAAATGTCACCGGCAAGCTCCATCACCGGATTAAGCAGCGCCAGCTCCTTTAATACTTTCCGTCAAGGAGCTTGGTGTACGCCTCCACGTTTGTTCGTTGAAGATCAGGTATTTCCGTTAATCATTTTCCATACAGGGAAAAATGCATCAAAATGAAACAATGTTGGGTTTAGTTCCTATTTAAAGTAATGAACGGTTTTTTTCTTCTTCAAATCAATGTAACAACGTTTCAAAATCCTATTTTGCACTCATGTTGACCAACTTGCTGATTTTGTAACATTTGATAACGTGGATAGCTGGTTACGAAAGGGTCATGGCGAAGTAGGGGAAATTGACCCAAATGCCATTTCTCTCCCCTAAACTAGTCTCCTAGCCTCCCAGTTTTACCAAAATGTCACTACTTTCGCAGGTGGAAACTCCTCAATTCGTGGAGGGGTCAAAAAGCAAAAAAAAGAAGCTTATGAACATGGTCCGCCATTAACCAAATCCGTAGTTTTTATCTACATCTGGCATGATCCCCAAGTTGCGGACATGTTTAAATTATTTTACAGATTTGGCTCCTACACTTGCCAAACATGTTCAAAAAATTTCTATGACCCCTCCGCAAATTGAGGAGTTGACACTTGCGGATGTAGTGACATTTTGGTAAAGTAGAATAAGATTGGCTAGGAGACCAATTTAGGAGAGGAATAACTATTTCTTTGACATCCACGTCATCAAATATCACAGGTTACCACTAAAAAATACGAAATTTTGAAACATTTTGAGATTGATTTAGAAAAAGAAGATTCTTTGTTATACTAATTAGGAACCAAGACAAACTTGGTTACATTTTGCCGCTTCTTAAAGTAGGCGTATAATCGATCGTCATAATGTTGACTGAAGTAAAAGAAGTTTGTTAATAATACCAAAATGGTTTTTTGCAGTATGATGTAGTTCCAACAGACACTGGTTCTGTTAGCTCCCTGGGGAAGAAAACAGTAGACGAGCCCATGAAGAAAAAGAAGCCCACACCCGTTAAGATCAGCCCGTGGACTTTGGCCCGTTTAAACGCAGAGGAGGTGTCGAAAGCTGCAGCAGAAGCCCGAAAGAAGTCCAAAATCCTACAGCCCGTTTCGAGCAAAGACCCCCCACAAATGGGTCCATACGGGCTCGAAAGAGACAGCAGCCTCGGAAGCAGCGAACGACGGCTGTTCTCACGGCTCGACATTAACCGAAGGCGTGGAAGCAAGCGGGTCCGCCTTCCAGAACACGGGTTACCCATGGAGCAACCACCACCAAACCACAATCTGGGAAACGATAGAGTGACAGGTGGGGATCTTTCGAGTTTGGTGCCTCTGCAACTAGAAGCTCGTAGCGTTTTTCGACCCATGTCGGGTTCAACAGGTATCATCGGATCCTCACCAGATAGTAGCCTAGACTCGCCCCCGGTTAGGGTTTCGTCAGGAGCCGAAGAGGCTAGGAAAGTTGCGTTTTGTGGTGGTCAGGGAGTCATGATGCCGCTGTCTAGATCGACGAGTGATGGTTATGATGCATCTGGTGGGGAAGATAGTGATCGGGTCCCGTCTCGGATGGTGCAACGGTCTGGAAACTGGCTTTTTGGTGGTGAACAAGACGAGCGGATTGCGAGATTCAAGATGGGATCATCTTCGGCGCCTAGTTATCCAAACGGAAGAAAGATGTGATGGCAAAATATTTGATTTGTTAGGCCAGGAGGACTTATTGATCGGTTGGATTCTTGAAGTCGGGGTTTGATCAACTGGTAGGTGGAAGTGGAAAGATTAGCGTAAATCGGAATGAAATGAAACTGAAACAACCCGTGAAAACATGTGTTGATGTAATGTAAACAAGATATTAGCAGGCAGGCTATTTGTTTTGTGAATATATTTGATCAAATGAAATGGCAACCAAGGTTCCAATTTAAGTCTCATGTATCAACCAGTACTCCAGTAGAAAGGTTGAGGGTTAGACGGTCATAGGTTTATTTCAATGCCCAAAAATTTGATGTTAAATCCAACGTGGTAACATTGATTATAGAAATAATTATTGACGTTGCATAAAAACATTGATCTCAAAAATTTTCTAATAAATTAAAACAAAAGATAGAGTTGCATAAACCTTGTTATTTGTGAATTATTTCAACATATTTATTAAAAACCTTGTACCAAGAGGCTTAAACAAAAGATTAGTAACTGTGTGTGTTATTGGGTTATCTCAAGAGCCTTAATTCACTCAACTCGGGGTTACGGAGGGACATTGGCCGTTCACAAGCCACATACGTTGAACCAAGCTTATTGAAGACAAGCTTGCTGATTCTGTTAGGTATCTGAATAAGTCATCGCTTTGTTTTGAATTAGTATTTGTTCTGTTTCTTTTTAGCTGAATAATGTCTTAGTCTTTAGGCATCGTGGAGTAGTTGTAGTTAGTCTGTTCCTAGTTTTTCGTTTGACTCTGTTCTAGTTGTAAGGCTATATATAGCCACTCTCTATTTCGTTAATGAAGGATCCCTTTCAGCTATCTTTTGTTATCAAAGTAATTCCAGTTTACAGATTCTAGGCCCCTACCGGTTGTACCACACTTTTCAACATATTAAAAACCTTATTGAAGAAATTTTATTTCTTGTTTAGCTGTTGTATTTTACTTTTATTTTATTTGAGTTGGTTTCTGGTGGTTGTGATGGATAGTGGTTAAGAGAGAATTTAGGAGTAATTAAAGGTCATGTTCACAAACTAATTTATGGGTCTTTAGTTACAAAAACCATGCCATTTCACAGTAATTCTCGATGGCTGGATCATCAAGCTGCAGCAACGGTGACTATGTGAGAGACCTTCTCATCATCTGAATGCAAGTTAAAATAAACAAGCTTCTCAGCAATCTCAATTGCCAATTCACCATGCAAAGCCTCTCGCGTGTAGCTCAGTTGGCAAAGGGATGGGGTGACTTTGTCCAAATACATAACAGGTCCTGAGTTCGATCCCAGACCTCTCCTCGGCCGCTGAGTGAGCCAAAAAATACCCCCTCACATTGGTGTCCTCCGTGTTGGGCCGGTTTTTTCCCCAAAAATTCACCATGCAAAGCCTTGCAGTACATATACAACACAGTATTGGCTGCAGTACTCACAAGCAACAACACCATCACGAAGATCGAACCAAACATTGCAGGAAATACAAATTGGCGATCTACGCAATCCAGTAGCCAACGCAGCATCCGAGCACACGAACACCAAACGCCCGCCATAAAACCCAAAAGACAACAACAATGACAACGAAACCGACCTCATCCCCTTCACTAAATACGAGCTCCGCATCAATGGCTCCAACCCCCATTTTGATTCTGTCACAGCGATCACAGAAGCCAAAGACCAATTCACATGGAAGTACATTATAATTACGATTAACGTCGCAGGAAAACCACATGAAGTGAATCGAGTTGTAGTCGATTACAAACCCTAAGTTTTGAACCAACATGAAATTTGATCCAACGAACAGGAGGAAGCTTAGCGAGATACAAAATAGAAGAACTTGAATTAGAATTGTTGTTGAACTGTAGGTGATGGCACAGAGAGCGAGGACGTAGAGTATTAGGATGTAGAGGAGATGAGAAATTAGAGGTTTATTAAGATTTGGGGGAAACTTGTGGAAGTGATCGACGGTGAGGAATTGACCGGAGAAAGCGAGAGGAGGAAGAAGAGGGATAAGCCGATGAAGTGGCTGTAGTTGGCTTTGACGATCCTATTTGACTCGGAGACTGAGCACCGGTGTTGTTTCCATGGAGGCGGCAGATCACGGTGGTAGCAGTGGCGGAGGGAATTATTACAGTAAACGAATCAATCAATATTAAAGAAGAAACCAAAGGGAACCAGGTCTCTCCTAAATACCATAATATCATTTTTCTTTTTTTCTTCTAAATTTTTGATTTTTTTTAATGTTTTATATTGTAAAGACTTTTCTACCCTCGTATATTTTATTATCCACAAGACATTTTTGATAATTTTACGTATTTGCATTTAGGATAAACTCCAAATAGGTAGACTTCTCACTTTCTCTTCCTCTGCGTCATAATTAATCATTAATTATTCTTCATTAATTCATTGGTTAGAAACAATCTCCATTATAAATCAATATTATTCTACATGACTAGAATGAGAGAGCCATAGCACTGGTGAATTCTGTTCTACATCAAATTCAACATCATAAATTGATATTCAACATTATCTCCGTCAAATTTGATATATTTTCTTATCCTTACTCCTGTTGGGAATTTTTTCAATCTCACAAAGCATTTGGTCATTATTCTTGGTTTTTGGTTTAGTTTCAATCTCTTACATGCATTGCACAAAGCATTCAATCATGTCGGTGGTTTTTGGTTTAGTTTTCAGTTTTGCCAAATGCCCTTAATTTCTATTGAAGGTAAGAACTCAATTTGTCTTTCGATTTTGTACTTGGGTTTTCAATTTTTCTGATGTCGGGGGAAGTGGACGTTGATTTGGCGGTGATTGAAGTGTCCATTAAGAGGAGCTCGGCATGTTCTTCACTCCTTAAATCTTGCAAAAAAAATATTTCTATTTCGATTTTTAGGGGATTTTTTAATGGGAAATTAATTAAAATACCCTAAGTCAAACATTGAGTTACCAAAATACCCTAAATTTTTTCAATTTTGCAAAAATACCCAAAATACCCGCGATGAGGTCCCGCGATCGCGGGATACGGTGACGTGGCACGTATTTTGGCCCCAAATGCCCCGCGAAGCCCCTCAACTTTGGCCGCAGTGCACTTTTGGTCCCTGCCCGCGATCGCAGCCCGCGATGGCCTGAATTTTACACTTTTGGTCCCTGAAATTTACACTTTCAGCCCCTGAAAATTTACACTTTCAGCCCCTAAACTTAGACGAATTTTGCATGTTTTTACTGTTTTTTTCCACAATTATTGCACTTTAAAGACCGATTTGTGGTTGGAATTCATTTGCATGTTTGAATCAATGTTAAATCAATGTTTTTGGAATACCAGTTTGTGGATGAAATGAGAGATTGGTTTTCTGATATGTTGGTTGTTTCATTGATAAATAGACGTAAAATGCAAGCCATAATCCCCACACAACGATTTCATTGTTGCAATATTTCTTTCTGCAATATTTTGTGTTTGAGATACTACTGAAAAAATGAGTTCATCTGTTGCAAAAGCTAAGCTATATTTCTGTTTTGATGGTGAATGGGTGCAAGATAACAATGAGTGGAATTTTGCTTATAAATTTAAGCATGGTGTAAAAGTGTCAGTAAACTATACTTATCAGAAGTTTGTTGCATACGCCATGCAAAAATGTGGAATCAACTCTTCTGATGTTTGCAAGTTAGTGTTTAAAAATGGCGATGGGTCATTTGTGGATTTATCCAACGATGGGGATATCTCTACTTTTCTGCACCTTGCAGTCGATTCAGAAAGACCCCCATTACTCTTTGTGTATCCCGGCGTATCCGACGGTGACGACGACGGTGACGAGGAGGGTGACGACGACGAAGACCTCCAAATAGAGCAGCCTGAATCTCAACAACAACAACCACCACAACCACACGAATGGCGTACTGCTGGAGTTGCTGATGACGAAACCCACGTTTTCAGAACGGGTAATTCTGAAATAGACAGATCAGACACCGATAATGATGATCACGAAGAATATACCCCTAGTAGAAAATCATGTAGTCAGATAAATGACTTTTTTGATATGCCCCCTATTCTTCCAGACTCCCATACCCAGACACAAAGCTACGAACCTACACCTTATATTCGCAGTGAATGTTTAACAGCAGGTCAGATATTCGATTCGAAGGATCTCTTAGCAAGTCAGATCGGACTCAAGTTCTTGGAAGAGGGTTTCCAAAGTCGCGTGCGGGCATCTGACAAAAGCAAATACGTAGTTGAATGTGCTAGAGAAAAGTGTGAGTGGAGGTTGTACGCGATTCACACGGGTCCCAAAGGAGGGGCGATAATGATTAGAAAGTTGCACGACGTACACACTTGTACGAGGACGCAACTTAATCCCCACCACAAACAAGCCGACAAAAAGACTTTGGGTGCGATCCTGAAAAACAAATTTCTTGATGTTAGCAGGTCATTGCGTCCAAAGGACATCGTCCACAACGTTCACCGGCAGTTCGGCGTCACGATTGATTACCACCAAGCGTGGCGTGCGCGCTGCCATGCACTGTTTATGGTGAGAGGCACGTTCGAGGAGTCGTATGAACGACTCCCGACATATTTATATAATTTGCAGCTGCAGAACCCTGGTACTGTCACGCAGCTACGGACCGATTCACGTGGACGGGTTGAGATGTGCTTCGTGGCCCTTGGACCCGCGGTACGTATTTTAACACGTCATATGTTTACACATTATAAACTATAACATTTACACATTATAAACTATAACATTTTAACCTATGTTTTTGCAGATCCGCACATTTCTGGCAAATCTACGTCGTGTCCTGATAATAGATGCAGCCCATTTAAAGGGCCGTTACTTGGGTATGATGTTCCTGGCGGTTGCCATGGACGGGGATAACTCCATCGTTCCAGTAGCTTTCGACGTAGGCAAGTCTGAAACTGGGGACGAGTGGACTTGGTTTATGTCCATGTTGAGACAAGCTATCGGAGACCCGCAAGGGTTGGTGTTTATGTCTGACAGGGCTCCTTCCATAAGCGCCGCAATCTCTGCCATGTACCCAAACGCCCCTCACGCCATATGCTGTCGACATTTGGAGATGAACGCCAAATCCAAGGACAAACGTATTACCACCTACAAGGATGTCTATTGGGCGGCATGCAGAGCATATACGGATCGGGAGTTTAACAAGTACATGAATATGCCACGATACAGTGTCAAGGAAGCAGCCAAAGTCTTTGACGATGCTGGACCGGAGAGGTGGTCCGCGGCCCATTTTCCTGGACAACGGTATGACATTCTGACCTCGAATAGTGCAGAGTCTGTGAATGCACTCTCCCGTTTTGCGCGTAGATGTCCGATTGTTAATCTTATGGACTACTTTCGGGCCTTTCAACAAGAGTGGTACCAAATTCGACGCCTAAAGGAGCTGAGATGCAAAATGCACTCACACCAACGACGGAGAATATCGTTCAGTACAGGGCGCGTCGTGCGGCGACATGGCCGGTAAGAGCAATCGGGTATGGGAAGTACGAGGTGCATGATGACTATATTCACGCGATTGTGAATATGGAAGACCACCTTTGTTCGTGTCGCGAATGGGATAAATCTGGGTTACCGTGCGGCCATGCCATCGCTGCAGCAACATATATGGGTCGTACAGATTGCAGCGACTTGGTTGTACCTTTCTTCACGTCCGAATATTACCGGAAAACATACGTGGAGGTAATAAACCCAAATGGACCCCTGCAGCATGGGTGTATCCACCCGACCCGCTTCCACCATGCTATCCACCTTTAATGGATAAGAACAGGGCCGGGAGACAGAGAAAGAACGACCGACGTCCATCACGTGGTGAAAGTTCGATACAACGAAGATGTACTCGGTGCCAATGCGTAGGACACACTCTTGGAGAGTGTCCAAATCCCGCCCCTTCAACCGTGCCAAGGAGACATTCTGTCAGTCACACCCCGGGCCCGTCACAGCTTGAACCATATGGAACAAACCCATATGATACTGTTGATCTAAACACTGATTTGTAAATGATATATATACACACATATATATGCTTCTAAATGAACATTGATAACACAGCTAGTTTGTAAATGATATATATATTCGTATTATATATTTACACACATAAAGAAAATAGGAGTTTGATATGATAAGCGAAAGAAAGAAGAAAGGTTGATTGTTACCATGGCAGTGAATGTTAACTCTGAGTACACATGTCTGTTTATATAGCAAGAAAGATTAGTAGCAAGAATGGAAGCAGGTTTCTAGCTTTTTAGATATATATATATATATATATATATATTATGTATATATGAAGAAGAAGAAGACTTAAAAAAGGAGACCTTTATCTGTAAGATCTGGAAATGATCATTTCTTGACATTTTTGTTGGAACAAACACATATGATACTGTTGATCTAAACACTGATTTGTAAATGATATATATACACACATACATATGCTTCTAAATGAACATTGATAACACATCTAGTTTGTAAATGATAAATATATTCATATTAGATATATACACACATACATATGCTTTTAAATAAACATTGATAACACAGCTAGTTTGTATTTCATCCAACATGCTCTTCATCTTCAATCTTTCTGACCCTTCTTCAACGGCTTCTGCTTTTGCAACCACGTATGGCCATTGTGTACCACAACCCGCACACACTTTAGCAAATGAGTTGAGGGTTGTCATATATTCTACAAGAGGGGTAGGCCCACGAATGAGGTAACCTCTGACTTGACCTTGCATGATGTATCCAACCTAACCGTGGTTCAGCGGCTTAAAAACTACTTTTCAGAGAAATTAACAACAACAAAAAATACAAAACAACAACACAGTAAAAAATACAAAACAAGAAAAAAAATACAAAACAACTAAAACAACCACCACCTACTTAAAAATTGATTTAGTTTCATCAATCCAAGCTTGCTTCTCGTTTACCTTCGCTTGAATAATTGCAAAGTCTTGCAGAATATGGTGAATTGCTTCTTGTTCTCGACGAACACGAGCCTCCCTAGCTTTTATATCCCCTTTCATCCTTTTGATCTCCCTGTCTTCCTCTTCGATCTTTCTCAAATGGACTGCCTTCCTGTCCATAATTTTTTTCCACTCTTCTGTTAGTTCATCTATCTCCTTTTCCTTTTTTGCTATGGCGACCTCGATTTGAGGTGACATTTTTTCAGGAGTACACTTAGGGTTTGATGACGATGCCATTTGTGGATGAAATGAGAGAAGAGAAATCAAGAGAGAAAGCAATTCAAAGAAAGAAAGCAAGAGAGAAATCAAGAAAGAAAGCAAGAACAAGTGTGAATTGTGAATTGCATATTACTGATATTTATGGATGAAATCTCAAACATGCAAATGAATTTCAACCACAAATCGGTCTTCAAAGTACAATAATTGTGGAAAAAAACAGTAAAAGCATGCAAGATTCGTCTTTACATCTCATTACTCCCGCGGCCAAAGTTGAGGGGCTTCGCGGGGCATTTGTACCCAAAGTACGTGCCACGTCAGCCCTAGCCCGCGATCGCGGGATCCACCGCGGGTATTTAGGGCATTTTTGCAAAATGAAAATTTTTTAGGGTATTTCGGTAACAGTTGGTCAAACTTGGGGTATTTTAATTAATTTCCCTTTTTTAATTATGATTTCTATGGCTTTTATAGGTTTTAGGGATTTTTTTTGCAGGCCTCTTCTTCATCCGTCTCCAACTCTTGATATGTTCTTCTTAGGTTTTATAGGTCTTATGGTTTGTATTATGCTTGGTCTTGAATCCATGATGTTACAACCTTCAAAAGTAGATTTTAGTTTAAAATAGCCTTCACAACTTTATGATGTATCTGTATTTTAATCCATATAATGTTAGTACTATCCCAACAAGTAGACTTGGCTAGATTTTTTAAAAGCTTTTATTTAGCAATTCAAAAATGGAAGTATATATTTCATTTGGGATCTTTACATCTCATTACTCCCTTCCGTAAAATAGAAGATAACTGTAATAATTAAGTTTCTTGATCTTCAAAAGTAATGATTGAGGCTGTAATTTTTTTTTCTTTCTTTACAATTAGTTATTTTTTTTATTCTGGTAGGTTAATGCATGTATGAGATGATATATTCATTGTGTTTGACCTTTAAATGATTAATTGACATATGGGGCTTGGAAAGATGTTGCAAGCTATCTCCTTCTTGAGTTATTTAAAGGTTGGTCGAAGATTACAAGGACCCTTATTTGAGCAATGAAAAATTGTCTTGCTATTGTAATATAACATTTTGATCATCATTATTACATGAATTAGATGTCGTAATGAGATGATAATTTTGCTTGCGGTTAGGAAGTTTGAAGCTCAAGTATGGAGCCATGTTAAGTTGAATCACTTATTTTTACTACTTTTCAGATAAAAAAAAGTTTAAGGTGTGTACTGAAATTCGTTAGAGTAGAAAATGTTGTATCTACAATGAAACATATATGAATAGAATTACTCTAAAAATAAAAATTAAATGATAAAAAAACCAATCATCAATCATTATTCAATATGTATAATATATATACTAGTAGAGTACCCGCGCAATGCGGCGGGCGGCAAAACGTAAACTATTTTAAAGCTTTGTTGGTTATTGAACAATCTTCTTGCAGCATCCTCACTTGGACTATGCAAGTTTCTTCACTCTAAATCTTCTTTGATGTTCCTAGGCTACTTAGCCCTTAATAATGTTTTGTTTAGTTCATCGGTTTTATTTTATGAGTGTACGTGGCTTATTTACACGTAAACTAATAAATAAAATTGAAGGTTAATTATATGCTTTATTAACAATGTACCAGGAAAAAATAATTGCATGAGTATTGATATTCCAAAACCATATATTCATAACTCATTAAAAACTTTGAAATTCATACTGAACAAAACAAAATTACAATTTATATACTTGCGTAATGCAACAGGATGTAAAAGTTGGTTAAATATAAGTGAACATATTGAATATGATTTATGAAAGATTACCAACCATATACAATTTGTATTTAATGTTTTTACAAAAGTAGAGAATTTTGATTTAGGAAACTAAATAGATCGGTAAAATAAACTGTTACATGAGAGTTGGTATTATCCGAGAGCTTTTTTGGAGGGGTGGGGTTGGAAGATCTTTGTACTTGTTAAAAATTCTAGAGTACATAAATTTTGTTTTATAATAGTGAATTGGTAGTTATGTAAGAAAAGCTCCATAAGTTTAAAAAGAACAACTAATCCAATTCCATATTTATTGAACCCCATATACCCTCCTTTTATATCCCAAGTAAATCTCCTTTTGAACTATTCCATTTTCCAAGATAAAAACTCCAATCATTTGAGAGAAAGACATACAACCTTGAAAAAAATTTGTCATCTCCTATCAAACCTCTATATATACATATATCTCCCAATTATGCACACTTGCCAATTCTACATCAGAACCTTCAATCTTATCCCTCCAAAACAACAAAAATGTGCTCCTCTTAAGATTACAAATCCCCTTTCTTTGCTATTGTTGATCCAGATCAAATCCATATCCAACAACATTAAACTTCATACAAGAACTGAACCAACGACCAAATCTAATACAAAAACATTATCCAACAAGCACCATAATATTATTCAACAACAGTTGAGAATCTTATCAACACAAATGCGGAACAAGAATAGCAACAACAAACATTGGGCATATTTAATTGAAACCAACACCTCAAGGAACTGAAATCAGACCCAAAGGAAACCTTAAAATAGAATAACAGGAGATATAAACCAAATAAGCATTGGTCAATCTCTGTGTCCAAACAAAATTATGAAATCTAAACAACATTCATATCATAAGAGTCGGATTACCATCAACAGGTCTGATTCAGCCAATCTCAAAATATTTCTTTAAGTTTTCAGATTGTTTTCAATCATTTGTTGTCAGAAGTCAAACACGCGGAAGCTCAATCAAAATGATGAAAGATGCTCTCTTGACCTTTCCAAGTTCGAATTCAATTCAAGCATCCATGTCCCGGTACTATTATACGCATTTTACAATTTTGTATGTGGTTCCAAAGTTTAACTGCCTTCTATATATTGTGTTAGAGAAATTCCACAACTTACATAAAGGCTAAGTTTTAAATTATAAAACCAATTGTGTCCAAACCACAAATTAGCTGTATATTATGGATATAGCTGTTATGGTTTCTTAACAAATGAAATTAAACAAAAAAGATTTGAGAGTTGCACATATCAATCTTCGAACCCAAACCATGTTTTGGTGTAAAATTTTACTATTTAGGGGTATTTGGGATTGCTTAGTTAAAACAACTTATGCTTGTATGTAAAAGTGCTTATTAACTTATGTGGTACTAAAATAGAGTTGTGTACCCACGCAATGCGGCGGGCGGTGAGACGTATTTCGATTTGAAGTCGAGACTCAAACCCTCGATTTTTTCTTTTGTTGTTTTATCATGTCGTTTATATTTTTTGGTTTGTGTTGTTTTAATTAGTGAGTTGGTTGATACAAAATCAAGGTTAATGTAGTTGATTTTCCAAAGATTTAGAAAAAAACATTGCATAATTACATGGTTTCCAAACTCATTTAAAAAATAACTTATAGATTAGTTTATCATCTTACATTTTGGAATGATGAAAAATCTTGGATACAACCCTGTTGTTTACTTAGTTTATTAAACCATATTTAGTTACTATTCATTCTTTTTCATTAAAATGTGTGCTTTTTTCTTTCTAAACCTTGCCATAAGAAGTGATGTATTATTTGCCACCCACATTTAGCATCAAAAACAAAAACCCATGAAACAAAACTCACTTTCATATTATAACAAAGATTTCATATTTTTTCCAATAAAAATGAAACAAACAGATTTAGTTACTTTTACAATATAACAAAGAGTTCTTGAATCTTGAGCAAGAAAGTACCGAAATCCACCTTCCAATTTCATTAATAAATAGAGAACAAATTAGTGCTATAATATGTGACATTCTCGAACATTTAAATGAATGGTTCCTAAATGTCTTTTGGCCGGATAAGATTCTCGACACTTGGATGCTTGTTATTAGGGGTGTGCATCTGTTAATTTGGATCTTGATTAGCATCCTCAAACCGAAAATTCATGTTTCCCTGCTTTTAAAGAAACACATAAGTTTCTCTGCTTTTAAAGAAAAAAAATGATTGGTTCTGTTTTAAAAAAAATAATGATACTTTTAAAAAAAGAAGGCTCTTCTTTTCCAAAAAGAATGCCTCTTCTTTTTTTTAAAAAAGAGACAAAATAAGTGTGGTTATGCTTTTAACAAAAGAGCTTTTCCAAAAGTGTATCAATCACTTTTCTCATTTGTCTCCTCACCATTTACACAAAAGCCAGAGAAGTACGATAAATTAATACATGTTTTTCTTTTGTCTCCTCACCATTGTAAATCTAAAGAAATGTATACACTATGAAAGTTCTGTTGTCTACCAAATGTATATGATACAACATTTATTGTAAATCTAAAGAAATGTATACACTATGAAAGTTGAAGTTGATTATCCAAAATCAAGACGTAATTTTGATATCGAAATCACCTCTGAGGCTCTGACTAATATTAGTATACTGAAATAATCAACCTTGTGAGTAATACTTGGATAAAGAAAACTAATAGAGTAAAAGATAGATAAAAAACTAATCCTGCCATACACAACGTTTTCTAAAACTACATCAAACACAAATCAGAAACTACATCAAATTCTAATTCGAACCCCTAAACTGAAACTCAAATAAAAATATAAAGCAAAACCCTAAATGAAAACCTAAAAAAATTAATTAATCAAACCCTAAATAAATCGAAAGCAAAATCGATTCAAACCCAAATAAACATTTTACCTGAGGATACGTTTAATTTGAGAACCATTGAAGTTGGCAAGCTGCATAGCCCAAACGAACACTCCGACGAGCCTCTCGTTTCTTCTCATTTCGGCTATTCGATGTCGGTTCTGAAGAATCCGATTCACTATCTCTGTAACTGATTTTGGAAGGTAATGGAGCGTCCTCCGGAAGGACGCCGCACTATCCAGGTGATTGAAGATTTTTCTGGCGATAGGATTAGCCTTACCAACTGAGCCATTCGTCTCTTTCTTGAAAACCCTTTGAACAAATAATTGTGGATTTGGGGAGTCTAATGTTATAAACTTATAATAGACAATTTATTGTAAATGAAATCCAATTACGTTAAAAACACATAAAAATCCAATTTCATTAGCAACAGCACCTTTATGTATAAGTTACATGAATCAACATGATAAAATCTAAAAGATAACATATACCCTCCTCCAAACATTGAGGCTTGTGGAAGCAAAACATCAATTAGACCTTGGATTTCCTCCTCAAAGCTTAACCCTTGCAATTTTTTCTCCCCAAGCAAACCAGGGCATCGTTGAGAACAAAAAAGACGGAACACATGCAAACCGCGGCAGCTGGATCTTGGGCGGAGCTGCTGGCGGCGGCTGGATCTTGGCCGGAGCTTCTGGCAGCGGCTGAGTTAGGGATTCGGCTGAAACGTGGTAGCGAGAGAGAGAACGGGATCTCAACTTAGAGAGTACGAGAGAGAGAACGGCAGCCGTGGTAACGAGAGAGAGAACGGGATCTCAACGACTGCAGCCGTGGTAACAAGAGAGAGAGAGACGGTTTTCCTTGGATTTCCTCCTCAAAGCCGAAACCTTGCATTTTTTTCTCCCCAAGCAAACCAGGGCATCGATCGTTGAGAACAACAAGGATGGAACACAAGCAAACCGGGGCTGCTGGATGTTGGCCGGAGCTGCTGGCGACGGCTGGATCTTGGAGTGGTAACAAGAGAGAGAGAGAGAGGCGGTTTTGGTGAAGAGGGTATAGGAGAGAGAGAACGGGGGCTGGATCTTGGAGTGGTAACAAGAGAGAGAGAAAGAGAGAGAGAGAGAGAGGCGGTTTTGGGAATAGGGTATAGGATAGAAAAAAAAATTGGGGGAGAAGAAAGTTTTGGGGAGTGGTTATATAGGGTAGGTGAGTGGCTTCTTATTGGTTATTAAAGTCTCACGCGGATTGGGGGTAAGAGGAGGGAAAAGAGATTTTAATTTTGAAATTATTGGAGGGATAAGTGTTGGGGTTAGAGAGAGAATGGAGTTTTAAGTAATTATGCTTTAAATGGTGGTACATAAAGCTTAAAGGGTTGTTTTTAAGAGTTTGGGGGTTAAGTGTATTATAAGATAGTATAGATATATAGATAATAAATTGTAACCGCTAAATGTGTGTAACCCGTCGATTTCATAGGTTTTTTTGATGAATTTTTTTATGAAATTGTTTATTTTGATGAAAGTAGTTCATATCATTCATTTCATGATGATTTTTTTATGAAATTTGTAGTTTCATAGGTGAAAACGAAAATATATGAAAAGTTTCATAAAAATGAAAAAAACCTATGAAACTACAAATTTCATAAAAAAATTTCATCAAGAAATGAATGATATGAAACAATTTCATCAAAATAAACAATTCCATAAAAAAAATTCATCAAAAAAACCTATGAAATCGACGGGTTACACGGGTTACACACATTTAGCGGTTACAATTTAGTAGGACTCTCTCTTTCTCTCTCTCTCTCTCTCTCTCTATATATATATATATATATATATATGGAGAGGTTCAAAAGAGAAGTGCAAACTTTTTGAGAAATAGAGAAGTGATTTTGGCCATGCATTCGGTCAACATCGACGGCTTTGACCGAAAAGCAGAGGATAATTCCTCGCGTGGTCTGCACGTGGTCTGCACAAGATAGATGGGTAGTTTCGTAAAAAATACGCGGGACAGGTTCATATATGAATTTGTGTGATTCATATATGAACCTTTGTGTTCATATATGAACCTTTGTAATTCACAAATAAAATATTGTTAACTAATTTATATATGAATCTTTGTGATTCATATATGAATCAGTTAATTTGTTCATATGAGAATTAATTAAAAAAAATTCATATATAAATCACAAAGGTTCATATATGAACACAAATGTTCATATATGAATTAGTTAAAAAAGTTTATATGTAAATTACAAAGATTCATATATGAATCAGTTAATTGGTTCAACTGATTCATATATGAATCTACAGTTAATTAGTTTCATATATGAAACACAAAGGTTCATATATGAATCACAAGATTCATATATGAATTAGTTATAAAGAGTTCATATGTGAATTACAAATGTTCATATATGAACGTATAGTTCATATGTGAATCACACAGATTCATATATGAACTCAGCCCGTGTTTTTTGTAAAAGTTACGAAATTGCCCTTCTATTTTTGGAACAACCGTAACTTTTTACCGGTCAAAACCGCAACTTGTGACCAATTATAACCGATCTTGACCGAATGAATGGCCAAGATCACTTCTCTATTTCTCAAAATATTTGCACTTCTCTTTTGAACCTATGACTATATATATATATATACTAGCAGTCTACCCGCACAATGCAGCGGGATGTACTTTAATTCCGAAGCGAGAACTTGAACCCTTAATTCCGATTCTTGTTTCGCTGTATCAACATTCATATGCATATCAAGAGTTTTGACAATTCATTAATTCGTCGATTTCAAAAGAAAAATGACAACCCTCCACTTGGTTATGTAAATAATAAACACGTTGGCAGTAACATCTAACACAACACATAAACGTTTTCAAATTCACATTTTATATTAATGATTAGAACAAAGTCGAAGCTTAACTACAAGAATTTTCTTGTTTTTTTATTTGCATATTGGAACATGAAGTCAATTAGAATAAATATCACCATTTAATCAAAGATTTTCCATCATAATTATTTAGAATATATAATTATCGATTACCATGGAAATATACAAATGTGAGAAACATATATGCATGTGTCCAGTAGTAAACATGTATCAAAGAACTCATAATACAATAGTTTTGTTAGATAATTTCTGTTGATTACATCATTTTACTATAATCCCATTCACTAAAAAATTATATGTAAGGAAATACAAACTACATAAAACGGAAGATGTAGATGTGATTAAACATACCAATCCTAAAGCTTCAACAAGACTTGGTGGTGGATCTCTTCCGTGGAGACACAACGAACATCATTAACAACTTTTCTCTTATCTTGCACAAAGTGGCCATCATCTAGAGCAAACATCACATTCTTTTTCTTGATTCTATCATCTTGTAACTTGTTATGTTAGTTCTTAAAACGTCGACCATACAACGAATAGAATTCCTTCATTGGTCCTGTAGTGTCAAACATAGGTTATTGAAGCACCACAAATAAAAACACATTTGATGTCTTGGTAGATATCTTTCTGTTTGCACATGTAGCTAAGGGATATCTCATTAGCAGTTTACATTTTGTTTGAAACCCAAATCGATTTGAGAGAAACATGAACAAACCTTTGGTTCGTATCCGAGAAAAAGAAACAAACCCAACTGTGAAGAAATCGTACCTGGGAAGACAACCTTGGTGCAGATACGACTCGAAGAAACAGAGAAACCCATGGACACAAAAGAAAATCAATTTGAGAGTATGAACCTGATTTCAATCGACCAAGCACAAATTCTTACCGCACTCAGCAGACCAATCCTAGCTCAAGTTGACACCTCCATTCTCCCGTGGAGCATATTGGGAGTCAAATGCATCTGAATTTGCAAGTAGTAGAATAAAATCACTTATATACTTTATTTTATCTATTACTCTCTAAATAATCAAAATATATCAAACACTCAGCACCCGCAAAACTAATTGTCACAAGTTAAAGTAGTGAAAACACATCGGAACACTATCCCCTATACCATTTATTTTGATTATTCGATGTTGGAGTCCCAAATCGGATAGCTCAAATCTGTATACATACAACACACATGCTTTTGGACAATACAATATGCACCTTAAGTTTTAATGTATACTACACTTAAGTTAAGACATCCAACTTAAAGAACCACAACATTGGTAGCACATTTCTATTATAGAAAACCAAAAAGACCAAAAGCTACTTGGCCCACCACAAGTTTTACTTATACTATAGGAGAAATTAAAAGATAGTTTTCTTGGACAAATTTGGATTTTGTGATACAACTCTTTTAAAATTTGTATAAAGACACTGCTTTGCCGCTTGGTATAAAAACATCATAATCTGAATTTACAGTATATAGACAAAAAAGAAGTCAACTTACTTGCGGCAAATGGTCTTATCTTGATTGTACTTCCTAGCCAAGGCCATCAAAGAGGGTTCAATGATTCCACCTCTTAGCCTCAAAACCAAATGGAGAGTTGATTCTGATTCAAAAATAAACATGGCACAATAAGTACTATATTCAAATTAGCAAGCTCATCCAACCTGAGAAACAATACGGTAGCACATGCCATCGTTGACACCTCTTGAGGCCCATCCCTGATTGAGGGTGGTGAGTTGATGCTTTCGGTATTGTTTATCTCATTCCTTAGTGTTTCAAAAATGCAATTCAGAAGAAAAGAGACATGTTAAAAACACATAAGAGATCACATATGAACCTCTTTCCTTATTTATTAAGATCTCAACAACAAAGACAGCTACTCTATTGCAGATATAATTTATTCTAACTTAAAGGCAATGAATTTGAAAATGCGATAAAGCAATGCCAAATAAACTATACAAGCCAATACCATATTTAGCAAGACAAACTTTGATTAGAATATAGATCTCCAACAAAAATGAACCTTTAACAAAAAAACATCAGCTACAACGACAAATAATCTAACATTAAACATATTTATATATAACATAACAGCAACAAAAAAAAAACCAAATGTTTACAACAACGTTGTTTACAACATTTTCATTTTAGGGAATCAACGTTGATTCAACCAAACCAAAATTACTGTTGACAAAATCCATTAGCAACAGAAACAACTCGATTAATTTTCTAAATAGTTACGGTAAAGGACACAAGAAATACCAGCTGAATTTGCAGTTGCGATGCTGCAATCAACTGCACGTAGGCTGTCCCGATACGCCTGTGGGCCCTAAAACAACCGCCCTGAAACGGAAAAAAGAACTATTGATTTCCCTTTCTCTTCAATTTGTCATCATCATCTTAGCAAACTCCAAGTCTCTAACTTTATATTAAAATCCATAAAATAATTAAGTTTAGCTTCCAACCGGCAGGAGTAATGATCTTGGAACCACGAATTTTGAAAAAGTAAAACCACTGAAAAGTAACTTAGAGAAATCAAAATGAAAATACAAAACATGAATGAAAGCATGGTATAATAAGTTTAAAAATAAAATGTTCTTAAGCAAATTAGTTTAATCATATGTATAACCAGTTCAATGTTCAAATTTCCAGATTTCTCATTTTATTGGGGTTTTTTTTAATTTTTAATGACCTGCAAAGATGGAGGTGCAGAATGATGGAGAAGACAAAACATCACCAAACTAAAAAGACAGATCTTGTGATTTCTTATCGAAAATCATTCAAGAGCTGGTCAAATTACGGCAAAGCCTTACTCCAAATAGAACACGTCTAAATCATGACGTGTCCCACTTAACGGCATCCATGGCGTGGCCGAGGGGCCTTTTCAAGCCGTATTCTAGAATGCTCCAAGACATCATCGTGATAAACACCATTGGCAGCCCATACTTCACATTATCACCTATATCATAGTAACCTCCGACAGATCCACCTTCATAACAATAATCAGAGTACTCAGAATGCTACGTTAGTTTATATAAAACCTTTAAGCCTTTTTGGTTTCACATAACAATAATCAAATGTAACTGTGTACCTCAATTTATCTCCAACATTCTTGTAAACAAGGATTTTTAGTTTCACACCAACTTGAACTCCTTTTGGTGCTTCAACTGCAACATCATAAACATATCCAGCAGGCCAACGTTTTTTCCAAATCAAGAAAACAAAAACAATATATTATCCACCTTATTTCTCCGTTTATATCGATTCAAAAATGACAATCCACCCTTCCCATGTTAACCATCACAATTCTTAAATAAAAATCTCCCAAGACCCAATCCCTTTAATTCCAGATGTGAAATGAAAAACCCATAGAGACTGAAACAGCAACCAAATGCCCTGCTCTATACACAACCATTGAAACCTTCAGTTCCAAAACCATACAACATCCACCTATCAAATGAGCACCTATAGATGTTGAATACAACTGTTGATATAGTGTTAACCATACAGAAGCACCAAATAATGCTAGACAGCTAATATCTTCAATATGGACAACAACTCATAACAGCAGCCTAACATTTAAAATAAAATTAAGGTCCTAACCTCATCCATGACAGCTAATAATTTCACTATTGATTTCCCTTTCTCTTCTATTTGTCATCATCATCTTAGCAAACTCCAAGTCTCTAACCTTTAAGCTAAAAACAAACAGATGCACAAATGTAAGCAAAAACAAATTGGCAACAAACCTGAATAAGATACCATATATAATTCTAGCTCAGACTTTATTAAGATATATTCTTTTGTAAATGCCGAGATTCAAACCTCACTAAACCTCACCGAAAAATTTACCTTCATAAGATTCCGATCCACGAACTCAGGAAGAACAAAAGAATTAGCGAAATCACCACCATTATGTAAATTTAACAAATCGCCTGGATTAATCGAACAAAGTCAGTATAGGGTTATTTTTGGTTGAATCGAATGGTCCGATGATGGAATTGGACCAAATCGAACCCGGGTAAGTGATTAGGTAAACGGCCCCTAAGTTTTAAATTATAAAACCAATTATGTCCAACCACAAATTATGTCTACATATAAACTATAAAACTTATTGTTATCATAGTTAGACCATTCAAAAAAGATGAATCTTGAATAATGCATCACCACCTCAAGAGTAGTAATCACCATCTTGAACCGAACAGAAAGGCCTTGGAAACAAATAAGTTCTGAAAAGTCACCTTGAAAATATAAAAAGAACAAGCTTTAAAAGTCTGAAAATTACATTGATACTGCACAATTTGTGCATACCAAAAGCCCATGGACCAAGCAAACCCAATGAAATGTAGTGGACCAAAGACAACACAAGTCAATGCTTTAAAGACAAAAGAAGCAGAAACACCAAACATATAGCAGCCCCGAACACTAGTTCATTATTTTGTAACTGACTGTCACCTACATGTTTCAATTTGGCAATCAAGAATCTCTCTTAGTGAAAACTTAGAATCAACAACACTTTGAACTCCGAGAACACTCATCTGATTTGTTTTTTAAGGTAAAAAATGTAGATCTTTCTTTGAAACAAAGAAAGTAAGAGGTGCTTACACGGTAAAAAAGGATGTTGTTTACCAACACAGTTTGACCTACAACTGCAGACATGAAAAATCAACCAGGAATTGGAGAGGTTTAAAAAAATCAAAGATATTTCAACCATTTTTCGAAACATGGGCAAACACGATCTCATAACCAATACCGGGTAAATGTAACCGGGACCGGCTTCACAACCATTTATAAGTAACTGATCAAGCCGGTCATTTAACTGATCGATTAAACTAGTTATTGGTTTTTAAAGAAACGATACTCGACCTGTCCTCTAAGGTAACTTGAGCCAAAGATTGTCCCTTTAGACTTCATAAGAATAGTTAATGATACCTTGTTAGAGCGAGTCTCAAAGCTACAGTTATGGGTTCATGAGACTATAAGCGCCAGTTGGGCGAAACACCACCCGCTACTCATCAATTATCTAAACTTAGCTCCTGAAATGCAAATCTGATCAAAGTTTTGCAACTGCACTTAATAATTTCAGTTAATGAACAATCTTACAGAGTCGTAAAAAAAACTTTGAGCTATTTGAAGGGTCAACAAACCAAAACAAAACATAAATATACTGATCTCCATACATGGCCTTAAACCCTTCATCATAGTACTTGATTATCAACATAATATCTACTTAATTAACCAGCCAATATATTGTTATTATAAGCATATATATTGTAACTTGCAATTTTAGCACAAGAAACCGTTAACATGCTTATCACATGAGTAAAGCATGGCCTCGACAACCTGCTCTTTGTTGTACAAAATTTAATTATATATAAAATCCATTTTGATCACCACTTGGCATACAATCCAACAACAATTACGAATGATAAGACAACAACTGATGATCACCAGTAAAGCTTATATTCATGCTTAACAAAAGGAGTTTCAGCCTGTGCGACAACATGTGAGTTTAAAATTCATGCTTAACAAAAAAAAACTTTCAGCCTGTTCCAAAATTTCCAAAAATTATCAAAAATAAGTAAGACGATCATCTGAAAGAGTTTGATTCATACCTGCAAGTGGAGATGCTCTAACTTTTTGAGTAGGAATTGGTTGATCAATAACAATAGGGTTATAAACAGGAACTTCAACTGCAAAAGATCACATGTTCTTAAACTATCATTTGTTGTGCACTATTATCTCCGAAGTGGCTTTTATGTGTCAAAAACCCTCATGTTGAGTGGTTGTGTATAAAGATTCTTAATTATTTAGACCCCTGCATTATCGAGTTCTTTGATTCTAGTGATACCATATAAAATCAAATGTATATTTATACTCTCTGTAATCTGTATGCTCATCACTAACGAAACCTTTAACTCCATGTGTATTTAGACCTAATGTATCGATTTGGGGCATCAAAGATTGAGATTAGAAACCCTAAAACATATCTAATTTACAGGAAAGGAGTACCTGATTGTCACTAATGGCTTCCTGGATAGCAACGAAACAGGAGAAGAGTGCCTCAATTTGAAATCGTACACGATCAAAACTGGACAGGAGATGGAGAAGTCAGTCCATGCTCTTGATTTATATGCAGGTGTGCAAGAAGAAGAAGAAGTACTGAAGGTATGGTAGAAGAAGTGTGGTGCTGTAGTGTGGGGGAAGAAAACAAAATTTGGCGTGTGAAACTTCCCAAACCAGGCGTAGAACGTGAAAGAGTTGGTATGGTTTTGGTATGGCTGTACAGTTGTACTGTGAGAAGGTAAGGTAAGGGGAGTGACCCGTCCTCTTTGTTGGTATAGGTTTAAAATCGCTTGCTTAAAAGAGTTGTACATTATGCATGAAATATAGTAATTTAAGAGATTTTGGATTTTATGCATTAAATGGTGGTACATTGTGCTTTAAAATTCGTCTTTAAGACATTAGGTGTATATGCTTATATATGTAGTATACATATATATATATATATATATATATATATATATATATATATATATAGAGGTGGGTTCAAACGAGAATGAATGCTATTTAAAAGAATAAATGAATAACTCTCAACCATTCATTTTTAAAAACAATTCCAAAAATAATCACTGATTTTTGGAAGTTTATTATTTTTGGAATTATTCATAATCACTGATTTTTGGAAGTTATTATTTTTGGAATTATTCATAAAAATGATTGGTTGTGAGCTATTCCTTTATTCTTTTAAATAGTTGTCATTCTCGTATGATCCTCCCTCTCTCTATATATATATATAATCTAACTTTCTAGAGACATTTATTTTAATCTCTTCATCTTTCCATTTATTAAATAAAGGAAAACCTGCAACAAAACATTTATAAGCTACAACCTAATGCTCCATCAAAATGGAATTAACAACTTTTATGTTTTATATAATGTTTTATTGAGTTTGTATGGTTTTTTTTTATGTTTCTCTTTTTTTCCCTCAAATTTTGTCTTTTTGATGCAGTCATTACCAAAATGATTAATTAATTAAACTATTCGTCTTCTTTGTTGACACCTAAATTTCTTTATTTCTTTTATTTCACAAAGATTATAATTTTTTATTCACACAACATTAAATGAATATATAATCAACATATTTAAGTCAATATATATAATACCTTATGATCATTACCAGTTATATACTTCTACTTACATGATACTTGAATATAATAATATGTGTACTTTTATTTACATAATAATAAAATTATTAAAATTAATATAAATAAATAAATGAAGATGACAGTTAATTAAATCAATATATATAATACCTTATGATCATTACTAATTATATATTATGTAAATAATATAAATTGATATGTATTATTTTCAACTAAAGCTAAATATCTAAAATTTGAATTAATATATAAAGTTTGAATCGGTATATAAAACTAAAACAATTTATTATTTAAAATCTTATTAAAATAAATATATAAATACAAATGACATTACAACCAATCTATATTAATAAAATTAGAATAATATATAATTAAATACTTATTATTAACCCTTTTTTTAATAAACGAAATACTTATTACATTTAATATCATTAAATAAAATTAATATTAATATATAATTAAATACGTTACTAACTCTCTCATTAATAAATAAAATCATTATTACACTTAATATCACTAAATAGAATCAATGCATAAAATAAAAAAATTATTAAAATCAATATATATATATATATATATATATATATATATATATAGGGCCCTTCTTTTGTTAACCACTCAAATAGTGTTAACCTTGTTAACTTAGGGGCTGTTTGGTTGGTTTTTCATTAAGTCCTGTATGGATATAGATGTCTGTCTGGATTTATCTGTCTTTATAGATTATGATATTTTGTTGTTTGTTTGTTGTGCTTAATAAACTATCTGAATGATTTAAATGACCATTTTACCCATATTGTTATCAAACTCCCCTGAAATCTTTTCAATTTTCATACATGAAAACAAGATCTGCTAGCAATCAAACTCCTCTAATTCCTTTACCAGCAAATCCCATAATAAAGATATTAATTTATCAATCCAATTAATTCAATAATCTATGTCTATGTGATCAGTGATCCCCAAAAAACACTAAAAATTTCAAACATCATATGCACGAGAGATCAACCTGCAGGTTCAGGTGGTCGTAGCCATTTTTTCATTTAATTAAAACCCCCTCCTTATGGTTTCTCGCCCGTCAGGGTTCCGGTGGTCACCGCGCATGCTTCCCGTGGCCCCATAATCACATTCTTCACTCTCTTCACTGCAATCGCTGAAAAATTTCTCCAAAAAAGCTTCCGAATAAACCCTAGGCTTCTGGTTACTGCGTAAACGACGACCATGGCGGTGACTGTACCGGCGGTGAGCACGAGCATGTGGGACGGTGTGATGGAAATGATAAAATCTGCTCAAAATAAGGGCGTTGATCCTTTGATGTGGGCGGTTGAGCTCTTCTCTACGCTCTTGTCTGCAGGTGTATCCATGCCATCGATTGAGGTTGCTGAATTACTCGTTTCTCACATCTGTTGGTCGATTAATGGTTGGTGATTCCACCCAATCGATCTCCTATGCTCTTTCTCCTGTGTGTCTTTAGGGTTTTGAGATGGAGGAAGGGAGGCGACGGTGAGAGGTTTAGTGTGAGAGATTTGAGGGGCAAGATTGAAAAATACGGTGTCTGTCTCCATAAGTGTATCCCTTGAAATCTTATTCGCTCAACTCACTTCCAAATGATTAAGCCACTTCCAAACACTATGATATGGCTGAGCGAATAAGCTGAAGATATCATTAAGCTCATTAAGCCACTTCCAAACAGGCCCTTAGTGTGGACCAATAGGAAGCAAGATACATAGGTGGTTTTAATATTCATTGGACGTTTGATGCAAGGGTAGGATAGGAATTTAACTTTTTTGTTATTTGCAGTAAGTATCCTTTCCTAATATCACGCCTAGCCAAAATTGTTAGTTATTGATATATTAATTTTTAATATTCATCCTAATATTCATCATATTATTCCAAATTTTTTCATTTAGTCAAATTTTTCACGCCTAAATAATCCAGATTGCTATCATTTCTGTATTTTTTGTCCTCGATTTCTTCTGCGATTATTTTTCTGGTAATCGATTATGTTTTAGACCGTATTAATCAAAGACATACAAGTATCAAGATTTGTCGTCGGTTCTCATATATGTTTTTCCGATATGTACTTACTTTCACATAATGCATATACCCATATTTTCACATATGCTTGATATGAAACTGCATATATGCACATCAGATAATTGCATATATGCACATCAGAGAATTGCATATATGCACATATTACAATTGCATATATTTACACTTTACATCTGAAGCATATATGTACATATGCATATTTTACACCTACAACATGCACATCAGAGAATTGCATATATGCACATCAGAGAATTGCATATATGCACATATTACAATTGCATATATTTACACTTTACACCTGCAACATATATGCACATATCAAAATTGCATATATGCATATTTTTACACCCACAACATGCATATCAGAGAATAGCATATATGCACATTAGAGAATTGCATATATGCACTTATTACAACTGCATATATGTAAACTTTACACATGCAGCATATATGCACATATCGAAATTGCATATATGCATACTTTACACCCACAACATATATGCATCACTTCACAATTGCATATATGCACATATCAAACTTGCATATATGCACAAATTACAACCGGATATAAGCATATATTAAAGTGGCACATAAACCCATTTCAAAACCCTAGAACTTGAAACTTGAAACTTTGATTTCCGCCATTAACTTCAATCTTTACTTCGAAGACCACTGCTTTCTTGAGAGAGTTCGTAGGGTTTCGGCTTGTGTAAGAATCGATTTGTAATCGACTTTTCTGGAATAGATTGGAATCAATTTGGGTTTGCTCGATATGGGATCGATTTGCACACGATTTTGAAATCCCCGATTTGTATCTTCTTTGCAATCGATTGGAATGAACTTGTCGATGTTATCCCACTATTTTTTGGAATCGATTGCAAGCAACCTGTTGATTTTTTCCCACTGATTTCTTTGTTTGATTTTCTTTTGAATCGAGATTGGAGAGAGAGCATGTGTTTGGTATTTTTGTTTCTACATCAATTAGAGATAAGTTTATCAGGTCCTTAAATGTAGCGTGCGGGTTAATTGTTTCCTTATCTGATAGTTACCCAGATTTATTAAATGACAAGAATACCCCTATGCATATATGCTTCAAATGAAATCAACCGTATTTTTATTTTAATTATGAATTAAAAAATGATTTTAATCTTAGCCATTGATTTTGATGATTAATGGTCCAGATTAGTTAATACAGTTAACACTAAATGACTGGTTAACAAAAGAAGGGGACCCTATATATATATATATATATATATATATATATATATATATATATATATATAGTTAACATTATAATCAAAACTAAAACTTATTAGAAACAATATAGCAATATGTATAACAAATGATAGAAACATATATAAAAAATTAAAATAGAATAAAAAATATCTATACTATCTTATAAAGCATATTGGCCAAAAGTCTTAGTCTTAAAAGATTTTAATTTAAAATTTAAAATTTATTACCATCTCCTAAGAAAAACAAAGCGACTTTTAAGTTTCCCATACATCAACTCCTCCCTAAAGAATCAAATTCAAATTTAAAATCCATACATCTCTTAAAAAGCAAAGTGCCGATTTAGGTTTCCATATCAGCTCCTCCCCAAAATGACAGATTTGAGTTTTATCCAATATAACGATTTGAGCTCAGGGTGATTCCACCAAGATTGTAACAACCCACACCAAACTAGCCAAGACAAGACATCATATTTAAAATAAAACTACCAAACATGGCCCACAACTTACAATGTCAAAATTCCAAAACTTGGGTTCGTGGAATAAACTCTAATTACAACTAAGAAAAGTTTAACTATTAACTGAAAAAGGGAAAGTCTTCTAATTCCACTAAAGTGCGCCCGCACTCACATCTTCTCATTTCCCTTAGTCGAGCCCTCTCTAACCTGTTTTTCTGAAAAGGGGTTTCAGTTTTGAAAATGTGAGGGTTAGACCACAAGGTCTAGTGAGATCCCTCAAACAACATTCACACCAAGTAGCATTTAAAAGAGTTTACTGAAATCATTAAGCAATAACGATTTTGCAAGGTAATATAAACGAATGCATAGTTGTTAATCCTCGCTTGGTCATACCCACACTTGTGACCTGATCCAAGGCACACACCGCCTCGAGGAACAAACTGAATCTGTTTAAATCTTTCCATATGAGACACACTCCCCATATATTTATCATACTATCAATTGTATAGCACGTGCAAATAATTAAATACAACCACAAAATATAAATGTACAAGTAAGCGAACAAGTACCAACAAGCTTTAGTTCCGAAACACTCACCTGAAGTCCACGCTAAGAAAGCTCACTCGCCAACGTTTATCTTCTACCTGCACCTACAAACGCACCCAACACACAAGACTAGCTAAGCCATAACCATCCTCGCATCGTACAGTTAACTGAAAGTCCCACTTAAAAGGAGTATGGACTCGGTTCCGGATTCCGCATTGGTTCCGGTCACATCGGGTTCCGGTACCACTTCCGGTACCTATCGGGTTCCGGTACCACTTACGGTACTGCCGGTTTCCGGTACCACTTCCAGTACTGTCGGTTTCCGGTACCACTTCCAGTACTGCCGGGTTCCGGTACCACTTCCAGTACTGCCGGGTTCGGGTACCACTTCCAGTACTGCCGGGTTCCGGTACCACTTCCGGATTCTCCCAAACATCCGGTGTCTTTCCGGATATCGACTTTCGGTATCGCTTTTGTCCAACTCCGGACTTAGCGACTTTCGGACCCAGGGTTTTCTTACGAACGATATAAAATCCCAAAATTAATGGACAGAGATCCCACACAACTCCCAAAATAGATGTTAATCTCGTAAAGACAAGGAGATAATGATAGCCATTAAGTTAATCCTTCCAATTTTCTACACCAACTACATAGAAATATCACACAGAGACTCCATTTCCTTTTTCTTTCCAAAGATAACAAAACTTTAAACTCATACATTCTAGACTCCTGATTACAATATTAATTAGCAAGAGATGAAGGTTACCTTGCAAGATGATTCCACACACACCCAATTTGAAAAACCTTGAATTGCTTTGATTCCTTGATTCTGCACCTACAATCGCACCTCAGCCGCACACAGTATTCTTGAGAAATTTAGAATCCCTAGGGTTTTACACCTATTTATACACTTCCCAAAGCACACCAAACTTTTCCATTTTTTACACTTTACACCCCAAAATAAATATTTATTCACAAAGAGGACATGGTTATTACATCATCCTGTAACACCCTCAAAATTGGAACGAGCAACTAACGGTAATTTCGATAAAATAACTAAAAGATGATAATTTCATTTCTACAAAACATCCTTGAAAAATACCTCAAAGTTTGAACATCACAATTAAATAACTAACATCTCAAGACGGGTGTTACTTAACCCATTTACAAGTTGCTAATCCCAAATATGTGCGGAAGACTTCGCTAGACATCTCACTTCTTGTGCACTCTACTAGCACTCATCCATTCACAGTGTAGCTAAAGCTATTCCCAACCTGGACCTGTTGCACATGCCGACAAATAAAAAGGTTAGGCTAACGCCTAGTGAGTTCAAGAGTTTACATTATGAGCAAATCATTTGATAAATCGACAGCTTCAACTTAAAATGATTTTTCTAAAAGGGTTTGTATAAAAGACATCGACAACCCATTTTCCAACGCATTCAATTTCTGAGAGGAAAGCTTCCAATGAAAATCGTTTCTCTGGAAAGGACTCAAATCCAAAACTCACATCAAGAGTTAATTAATAATAATTTCTCAAATAATCGCCACTACGAATAAAACTCCAATAGTTAAAGCATCCAATAAGGATGTAACATAATTCAGTCCATCAACCATGGAAAACAATCCATAAGCATATAATATAACCTCAATAATGCGAATAAATAAAATACCCGAAATCAACACCCTTCGGTAACGGGGGAGACCCGATCTCATCGAATGTGACAAACACATAAATTAAACCACGATTAAATAAATGCAAGTAAGCTTCTTGGATGTGGAAAACAGATGACATCAACCATACTAGGTCTTTAGTCAATCCTCGGCATCAATCATACTAGATCTTTAGCCCATCTTAGACATCAACCATACTAGGTCTTTAGTCCATCTTAGACATCAACCATACTAGGTCTTTAGTCCATTTTCGGCATCAACCATACTAGGTCTTTAGCCCTTCTTAGACATTAACCATACTAGGTCTTTAGTCCATTTTCGACATCAACCATACTAGGTCTTTAGCCCTTCTTAGACATCAACCATACTAGGTCTTTAGTCCAAGCCATCAAGTTCAATCCTACTGGATCTTTACCTTGGAAAAACCCACCATAAACAAGCTTACTCGACTTAAATATAAATACATGACCCCAAAAGAATAACTAATGCATTCAAATCATTTAAACCTCAAATATGATGCAACTCATGCAATGCAAACCCCAAGCCCATGTCGAGCTTATTAAAACCGAGTGAATGCCATCAAGACTCAACCGAGTCCAAAACCCGAGCCCTCTGCTCAAAGATCTAATGATCGTTTATCAACATCAAATCATGCAAATGAAATGCGTCTAGCCCACAATATGCAAACGCATGCTCCAAGGCATGATAATCTCACACCCCTTCATTGCCACCTTCCCAATGAAGTCAAATCATATATGCATCTATATGTATACGTATATGCAACTCTTTCATGACTCAACAATGCATATAATTTACCCAGGTTCATTAGTACTAAAGGTACTAAGAATGCAAAACCATCAAACGGTCTTCACACATAAGACCAACACTTAAACCGGCACATATTCAAATAAAAGTAATTAAGCATATAACACATCCAAGACTCCACCCCGAGCCACTAAAACCGGCAAACACTCAAAAGACTCATTTGAGTATAAATCAAGCCTTTAAGGCCAAAATAGAAGTTTGGTTAAATACGTGTCACTCACACGGTTACGTAAACCAAAATGCATCGTTACCCAAAATCTTTACCTTTTAATTCCTCAATTGGCCATCGGCCTCAAAATAAATGTTTACAACTCTTAAAACACTCACATGGTCGGATTTACCAAAATCCCCAACCCACACGTTCACACTTTAAAATACGCCACATCGTAGTGATCACATAATCACAAAAACACTAAAGTGTAGTTTGACCAAATCCTCTTCACTTAAGCAATAGATTATCAAAACCTCTTTCACTCGTGATTTATTCATCCATCACTCAAAATTCCCAAATATGGGTGTTTTATAAGATTTGTAAAGCTCAACACTTTGATTAAATCAAAACCTACTAAATATTTCAACAAGGGATAATTTCACATAAAGCACACAAATACTTTAAAACACATATTTTGGCATGTATAAAGTTTTCACAAAGCAACTTGAACTCACTTGGCTAGATTAAGCTAAATCTAGATTTTCCCATACGTATGCTCCTTTGAAGAAGTCCGTATCTTCAAGTCCAAATCTTCCAAACCTAAATCCATAAGTTTCCAACCGTAAGTATTTATCCCCAAACACTTAGAATCATTCCCCCCAACATATTACACCCAAAATCACCAATAGATCGAAACCCTAATTTCCAAAATGAAGAGAAGAGAAGATTACCTCAACCATCAAGTAAATCTACCAACCAAACACTTCTAGTGTTACCAAAGTGAGCATCATTCTTCATTTCATCTAAAGAAAGGAAAGGTTTAGGAGAGGGTTAGGTAAAACCCTAGAAGGTGAAGAAATCTCACAAAAATGGGAGAGAGATGAAGAACTCTAACCCTTGATTACCAAATATTAGCTAGGAGATGAAGAGTCACTCTTCTATGTAGTGAAAGGCACCAAGAAAGCTTCAAAATCCGACTTTGGGGTTAGGGTTCGTTTAGAGAGAGATAGGAGGTGGAGTGGTGAAGTAACAAATGAGAAATAAGCCAAAAAACCCGATTTTAAACTCTCAGACATAGCGGGCGATTGTGACACGGCGATAGTGACATGGTCACTATGCGAGGCACTCTCGCTGAGGATGTACCGAGGGGGTCTCAGCTTCCCCGCGACTATGACACGGCGATAGTGACACTGTCACTATAGCAGGGCACTATCGCCCAAAAGGTACCGAGGCTCGACTTTTGTCCTGAATGAACCCGATTTGCTGAGCTTCTTTCATACACTTCTCCCCAACGTTAAACTTGCACCTTAATAAAATTCCGGGTGTTACACATCCTCCCCTCAAGAGAATTTCGTCCCTGGAATTCCATTTTCGAACAATCGAGGGAAACGGGCCCTAATCTCTGATTCCACTTCCCACGTTGCTTCTTGCCCTTTATGAAAGCGCCACTGAACTTTCACTAACGAGGTTTCCTTATTCCTCGTCTTCCAGACTTTGCGATCTACGATCGCCAACTGTTCCTCTACATAACTTAACTTCTCATCCACACAAATGTCTTCCAACGGCATTGCCATGCTTTCTTCGACCAGTCACTTCCTTAAATTCGACTCATGAAAGGTCGAATGCACTCCCCGAAGCCCCTCAGGCAACTCCAACTTATACGCCACTTCACCCACACGCTCGGTGATGGCGAACGGCTCAACATACGTAGGCCTTAGCTTTCCTCTTTTTCCAAACCGGACGACACCCTTCCACGACGATACTTTGAGCATCACTCCATCCCCTACCATGAACTCAATCGGGTTTCTTCTTTTATTCGCATGCGCCTTTTGACGGTCCTGAGTTACCTTCAATTTCTCCCTGATCACACTAATCTTTTCGGCAGTTAACTGCACGATCTCCGGTCCTGCAAACTGCTTCTCTTCCACTTCGTTCCAACACAATGGCGTTCTACATTTACGCCCATACAATGCTTCAAATGGCACTGCTTGAAGACTGGCATGATAACTATTGTTATACGAGAACTCGATCAACGGCAGGTGAGATTTCCACGAGCCCTTGAAGTCTATCACACAGGCGCGCAACATATCTTCCAAGGTCTGTATAGTCCTCTCGCTTTGCTTATCAGTCTGAGGCTGATAGGCGGTGCTCAAACAGAGCCGCGTGCCCAACTCCCTTTGAAGACTCCTCCAAAAGGACGACGTGAAGTGACTATCATGATCGGAGACAATGGACGACGGCACTCCATGCCTCATCACTATTTCATTGACATACAACCTTTCTAACGAATCGCTCTCCCGAATGGGTAGAAAGTGAGCTGACTTGGTGAGACGGTCAACTATCACCCAAATGGCATCGTGCCCCTTCGGGGTCCTTGGTAGTTTCGTGACAAAGTCCATTATGATACAGTCCCACTTCTACACCGGTATCTCTAAGGGTTGCATCTCTCCGTACGGTCTTTGATGTTATGCCTTGACCTTCAGACAGGTCACACACCTCTCCACAAAGTACGATACGTCCTTCTTCAGTCCCGGCCACCAATAAATTTGGCTTAAGTCTCGGTACATCTTATTGGTCCCCGGGTGTACCGAGTATCGCGATTTATGCGCTTCTTCCAAAATACGCCCCCACAAACCTCCCAACTTAGGAACTCACACTCGGTTCCTCAAACACTTCACCCCATTCCCGTTACACTCCAAGGATGTCACATAGCCGACAATCCTCTCACTCTTCCACTTTTATTCTACTAAAGTTGCCCCTTGAAACTTCTTAATCTCGTCCAACAGGTTGGGAATTACGTCGACTCAAAAAGCCACCACTTTAGTTGGCTCTCTTCTTTCCTTCCGACTCAAAGCGTCGGTCATGACGTTCGCTTTACCCGGATGGTAAAGGATATCACAATCATAGCCACTTAACAACTCCACCCAACGACGCTGTCTCATATTCAGCTCCTTCTGATCAAACAAGTGCTTAAGGCTTTTATGGTCGGAATAAATTTGACACTTAACTCCATAAAGATAGTGTCTCCATATTTTTAGCGTGAAAACCACTGCCGCTAATTCCATGTCGTGCGTGGGGTAATTTTTCTTGTGCTCCTTCAACTGACGGGATGCATAGGCGATCACTTTTCCGCCTTGCATCAGTACACACCCTAGCCCCAACTTGGACGCATCGCTATAGATTACAAATCTCTCTGTCCCACTAGGCAAAGATAAAATCGGGGCACTACTCAACTTGTCTTTCAATTTTCTGAACGCTTCTTCTTGGACTTCCGTCCATTCGAACTTAGCATTCTTCTTGGTCAAAGCATTCAACGGCGTAGCTATCCGAGAAAAGTCCTGAATGAACTTCCGATAGTAGCCCGCTAAACCAAGGAAGCTTCTCACCTCAGATGGTGATCTCGGGGGTTCCCATCCTCTAATGGCCTCCACCTTGGCCGGATCCACCTTGATACCTTCTCCCGACACCACGTGTCCTAAGAATTGGACTTCCCTAAGCCAGAACTCGCACTTAGAGAATTTTGCAAACAACTACTCTCTCCGCAACAATTCTAACAATTCTAACACTAAGCGAAGATGCAAACAACTTCTCTCTCCGCAACAATTCTATACTATCAATTGTATAGCACGTGAAAATAATTAAATACAACCACAAAATATAAATGTACAAGTAAGCGAACAAGTACCAACAAGCTTTAGTTCCGAAACACTCACCTGAAGTCCACGCTAAGAAAGCTTACTCGCCAACGTTTATCTTCTACCCGCACCTTGATAGGCGGGTCTCACCCCCTAAATCTAACCGCAAGTGTACGGTGTCGAAATCAAGTAATACGTACGGAAGTACGAGTATCGAATCCACAGGAACTAGGAACTAAGTATCACAATTACTATAAACTCTATTAACTGAACTATCGAAATTGGAGTGGTTGGTATTAATAAATCAAATGCAAATAAACTAAATCAACACAAGACAGTAAACAGCTTAAGAAACTTTGATAGAGGAAACAGTTGAGGGTTGGAAATCCTAAGACTTTCAGATACAAAAACTTGACTCAAAACAGTTACCGGTTATTCCGTATAATGAATACCCAATCTTGTAAAAATCACCGTTGTTCTCTTTCGAGCAACTACGGGTTTTATCTTGAAAAGCACAAGTTTATCTCTCGATCTCACCTATGGAATTCAAAATACATTAAGCTCAAGATTTTAACGGGACTAAGGCTTACTCGGAATATCTCTATCCCCTTTCCCACCTTAGGCATGCGATTCCTAGTTCTAGTTAACAATTAATTCTCTCGAACTTAATTGAAAACAACAAAACAATTGAAAGCTAGCTAGACTCACAAAAGCATTAACAACCAAATCACATGCTTCATTAAGATGAGAAAAACTGATAAAAGTCACTAATCACATGTTTGTACACTCAAATCGAATTCATTCCAACCCCCAACATCTAAAGATTAGTTCATGATGTTGGGGGACAAAAACGCAAGAAAAGGGGATGAAAAACTGTATGTAAACATGATAAACGTGAACGTGAAAGATGTAGTGATAAACTCCCTTCTCCCGGCTCTAATCCGCGTCGCGTCATGACTTCCTCTTCGATTGATCCTCTCTCGTGGCTCCAAAAGTTCCGAAAAACCTCTAAAAATTGCCCTCCAGCCGTCTGCCGTTCGTCGTGTGTGAGTCGTATCGAGAATGCCCTAAAATCAGAAAATTCGCCAAAGTATAATGCTGAAACAGAGGGTTACGCGGCTTGCTGCGCGACTTGCAAGTCGCGCGTGTTCTTTTTGGCCTCCGGGTCAGCTTCGGTTCATGGTTCGGGCGCGGGTCTTGGGCTTGGATCTCGGGCTTCCGTTGGGCTTCGTTTTGGCTCTTTTTGGGCTCTTTTTAGCTTATTTTCTCGATGAACGCTGTCTTTTAGATAACCTGCATAAATCACTCGATAAACCATAAAATCCACGCCTTTTTGCTAGAATACAAGACAATCTCATTGGTTTGAGAATTGAAAATAACGCCAAAAAGTGGCGTTATCAACAACCCCAAACCGAGCGTTGCTTGTCCCCAAGCAAATTAGCGATAAAATAGAGTAAAAGCACATATCAGTGAAATAATAACTGCACGACTCCCAATTGGTACCACGTGATGCACTGGTGATTTCCTATACCCGTGAATGCTTATCTCACTCTCGCCTCATCCTTATTCTGTTGATCTATGACCTTCCATTGTAAGTTGAACTCGTGACTGCTCCGATTACACTAAGGTTGTTCTAGGTCCAGACATACTAGGGAAAACATTTCGCCTCGACCCTACCTCACGGGATACTCTCGTTTCACTCGAACCTAGGTTGTCGCACATGTTGTCATGTTTAGGGAATTTATGTACAAGAATACTCAAATATTACATGACAACTCTAATGAAAGACGCACAAATGTCCAAAATTGATCTCAGAAAGGAATCAAGTAGCAAGACAGGGACTATCAGTAAAGGTGGTCGTATACCCTAATCACATTTTCCAGAAGATCATCCAGGTCTTTACAAAGGTTGTAACGGGGCTAGGGTACCGACTAAGAAATGAAGGGTAAAACGGTTCAAAGATCCTTGGTGTGTCAAGCTTTAGCAATTTTGAACTTTATAACATTCTATCCTATCACTTGGCCCTTTTGTCACTATCGGAGTCGCTTTGACTCTCTTATTTAGCTGCTATAAATACTATTTAACTATATATATATATATATATATATTTAACTTGGGACTTCATTGGTCCTCTTTATTTGAATTGGGGCTGCATTGGCCCTCTTTTCTATCTATTTTCATAACTGGCCTGTACTGCTTCTGATTGACACACTTTCGGATAAGGTTGGCTAAGGCTTTCAGTTCGGGTTTAAAGGTGGGTTTAGAAATGAACAAGGTGAGTGTTTGGCTACAAAAAGGGTCATGGATACACACAAATGGGTAAAAGGTACGATAGCTAAACACAGGTTAAAACAAAACACACATTGCCTGGAATCACATCTTAAGGTCCACACGATTTGGTCTACTATACCCTTTCCCAATATCCCGATGGTTGTCTTTGCTACTCAATGCAATAATATAGCGAGATCATTCTATATTCACGACAAGGAAATCGAGAAAGTGTATAAGAATTAAGTGTATGAATCCCTCGAAATGAAAAACGTCTTTTAGGCTCAAAACTCGCTAATGGGTGGTCTCCACTAATGTCCCTAGTCATGTCCTTTCCCGGTCCTTCCCTAGCGGTCACGTCACTATCACAAGATTCTTCCTACAATGGTTGGTCTCAATCATTCAAAACAAAATTTTTAGCTGAAGTGATCTAGGTATTCAGAAGTGCAGGAAATCTACGTGCATAACGTGGGCCTGATTGGGCAACCCCAAACCTTACCCACACATTGTCCCCAATGTGCAAGTATCGGCGTAGGCGATACTAAAACAAGTATCGTTGTACGGTTATTACAGGTAGTAGACAGGCAAGGCATAGTATAACATGAAGCAACAAAGAGCTATTCTAGCATTTTCAAAAACATGGCCACCCCAAACCTAGGTCGTGGCCTAGGTTTGTCAAACAAAGCCAACCCCAAACCTCGGTGAAACCGAGGTTTGCACAGGATTAAAAATGAGTGTGTAGATGTTGAAAAGATGAGGCACCCCAAACCTAAGTGAAACTTAGGTTTGTTGCATCTCGTTAACTAATCGGGACACAAAACATCATACATCACTCGTTACATACAAAGTTGAGAACATACCTGTTTGCCCGGACGGAGAAAATCCTCTTGAAAGATTGGAGCGACCTCGGACGAGAGATATCGGAGAAAAAGGGAGAGAGAGAGAGAGAATGCAAAAGCAAAGAAAACAAAGCAGAAAGCGAAAGAAAACAAAGAGACCAAGCAGGGAAAGAAAACACAGCACGAAAACAAAAACAGGGGAGCCGCACGGTTTGGCGCGCGGTTTGGAAACCGCGACACAAGCCGCTTAACCCACTGTTCCAGAAAAATAATAGAGCACCCCGCGACTTGGCGCGCGGTTTGTAGGCCGCGGCACAAGCCGCGTAAGTCCCTGTTTCAGCTATTTTTTGATTTTTCGTTTTTTCATTTTTATTGTTTTTCGTAACTAGGAACACACTCAAAAACTGGAAATTAAAGAGAAAACTAACCTCGGTGGGTTGCCTCCCACCCAGCGCCGTAGTTTAAGTCGTGGCACGACTATGTGGATCTCAACTTGGCTCGGTATCCGCGGAATTGCTTCGCCCACACTTGCGATTCTCCGCGGATTCTTCTTCATCTGGCTTTCCATGATCAGCTCCGTTTCTAAACTTTCAACTCTCGAACATCTTAAACATTACCTTCTCGCAGCCAACTCTCAAGGTCATCTCTCCTTCCTCCATATCTATCAGTGCTCTACTCGTGGCCAGGAATGATCTCCCCAAAATGAGCGGGACCTCTACATCTTCATCAACGTCCAGCACCACGAAGTCCACCCGGAAATAAAACTTTCCAACCTTGGTGAGCACATCTTCTATCACTCCATACGGGTACACGATCGATCGATCCGCGAGCTTGAGCGTCATGTACGTCGACTGCACTTCTCCCAATCCCAGTTTCCTGAAAACAGATAAAGGCATTAAATTAATACTAGCTCCTAAATCACATAATACCTTATCAAAAGAAAACTTCCCAATTTTAATAGGGATTGAAAAACTCCCTGGATCTTTGAGCTTCGGGGGAAGCTTGTTTTGGATGATAGCGCTACACTCTTCAGTAAGTGCAACGATGGACTGGTGATCGATCGCCCTCTTCTTGGATAAGATCTCTTTCATGAACTTCATGTATGAGGGCATTTGTGCCAACGCATCTGCAAAAGGAATGTTAATATGCAATTTCTTAAAAACTTCAAGAAATTTAGAAAAGTTAAGATCATCCCTTTGGGCTTTAAGCCTATTCGGATATGGTAGCGGTGGTACAAACGGTTTGACTACCGGCTTCGGTGGCGGTGTCACCCCTTTTTCCTTCGGTTCATCCTCCGAGTTCTCTTCAATTACCACCTCTTCATCATCTTCCAGCTCATCCATGTCCACAATCTCGACCTCTTTCTCTTTAGGATCGGTCTCCCTTGATGACGGTTCGCGTGTAGGCTCTCCATTCAGCTTCTTGCCACTTCTTAGATAAATGGCATTACATTCTTCCCTCGGTTTCCTTTCCGTTTGACTCGGAAAGGTTCCGGGAGGTCGGTTTTGTAGGGATTCAGATATTTGCCCCACTTGCCTTTCGAGGATCTTAATGGAGGCGGTGTTTTGATCGGTTGCCGCCTTGACCGTATTAACCGTGCTTGCTAACTCTCCAACCGTGCTGTCCATCTTGGTCATGAACTTCATCATCATCTCTTCCAGTCCCGGCTTCTTCTCCCCTGATTGTCCTTCGTTCCTTTGGTTGAAACCTGGAGGACGGTAAACATTGTTAGATTGAGAAGAATGAGAAAAGTTAGAAGAATTACTGTATTGTCGTTGCCCTTGAGGATGACTCCATGAAAAATTAGGGTGTTTCTTCCACCCCTCATTGTAGGTGTTTGAGAACGGGTCATTTCCTCGGCTGATTGTTGCGATTTTGTAAGAACTGAACCTGTTCAGGTTCTTGAGGACTGCCTCCCTTCAAATGGTTCGTGATAAAAGCTAGTTGAGCTTTTAGTTCTTTCAGCTCATCCGATTCTTGAATGCTCGCGACTCTTCTTACGGCTGATCTTGGAGTAGAAAAACTGTGCTCGGCCAGATTATCGATCAGCTCGCATGCTTCTTCATAAGATTTATCCATTAGTGCTCCACCCGATGCGGCACTGATATCGTTTTTGAACTGCGGGTGGAGTCCACTAAAGAATGTCTGGATGATGACCCATCCGTGCAACCCGTGATGTGGACACTTCTTCAACATGTCTTTATATCGCTCCCATGCCTCATATAGGGTCTCTTGGTCCCATTGCGCGAAGTGTGTAATATCGGCCATTAACTGCGCGGTTCTTCCCGGTGGGAAGAATTTCTGGAGGAATGTGGCTTTCAGGTCTGCCCATGTAGTGATCTGATCCGCTGGCAAACCTTCTATCCAAATTTCAGCTCTACCCTTGAGTGAGAAGCTGAACAGTCTTAGCTTGATGGCATTTTCCTCCATCCCATTGATCTTGAACGTATTGCAAATCCGTTCAAATGCACGAAGGTGGGCATGGGGATCTTCAGTAGGTGCTCCCCCGAACTGATTCTGCTGTACCATGACAATGGTACTCGGCTTAATCTCGAAGTAGTTTGCTGCAGTAGCGGGCGGTTGGATGCCTATCCGTGTGGTTGCCACGTTTGGATTGGCAAATGACCGCATCGGAACTCTCGCCGGAGGAGGCGGAGGTGGGTTGTTACGTGGTCTCTCGTCACCCATCTTCAATTGCCTTTTGGCTTTAGATTCCTTGAGTAGCCGACGGGCGGTTCTCTCAATCTCCGGATCAAGTGGCTCGATTTCCTTCCCTCGGGTCTTCTTTGGCATAAACCAATTAGTACCTGAAAAGAAAGTAGGCAACGTTAGTAATCTAGAAACTGAAAGTGATGGAACAAAGTAAATAAATAAAAGAAAAATGTTCAATCTAATAGCGCTTATAGCTGGTAGTGCTATCAGTTGCAACTAGTTCCCCGGCAACGGCGCCAAAAACTTGATAGGCGGGTCTCACCCCCCTAAATCTAACCGCAAGTGTACGGTGTCGAAATCAAGTAATACGTACGGAAGTACGAGTATCGAATCCACAGGAACTAGGAACTAAGTTTCACAATTACTATAAACTCTATTAACTGAACTATCGAAATTGGAGTGGTTGGTATTAACAAATCAAATGCAAATAAACTAAATCAACACAAGACAGTAAACAACTTAAGAAACTTTGATAGAGGAAACAATTGAGGGTTGGAAATCCTAAGACTTTCACATACAAAAACTTGACTCAAAACAGTTACCGGTTATTCCGTATAATGAATACCCAATCTTGTAAAAATCACCGTTGTTCTCTTTCGAGCAACTACGGGTTTTATCTTGAAAAGCACAAGTTTATCTCTCGATCTCACCTATGGAATTCAAAATACATTAAGCTCAAGATTTTAACGGGACTAAGGCTTACTCGGAATATCTCTATCCCCTTTCCCACCTTAGGCATGCGATTCCTAGTTCTAGTTAACAATTATTTCTCTCGAACTTAATTGAAAACAACAAAACAATTGAAAGCTAGCTAGACTCACAAAAGCATTAACAACCAAATCACATGCTTCATTAAGATGAGAAAACTGATAAAAGTCACTAATCACATGTTTGTACACTCAAATCGAGTTCATTCCAACCCCCAACATCTAAAGATTAGTTCATGATGTTGGGGGACAAAAACGCAAGAAAAGGGGATGAAAAACTGTATGTAAACATGATAAACGTGAACGTGAAAGATGTAGTGATAAACTCCCTTCTCCCGGCTCTAATCCACGCCGCGTCGTGACTTCCTCTTCGATTGATCCTCTCTCGTGGCTCCAAAAGTTCCGAAAAACCTCTAAAAATCGCCCTCCAGCCGTCTGCCGTTCGTCGTGTGTGAGTCGTATCGAGAATGCCCTAAAATCAGAAAATTCGCCAAAGTATAATGCTGAAACAGAGGGTTACGCGGCTTGCTGCGCGACTTGAAAGTCGCGTGGCAAGTCGCGCGTGTTCTTTTTGGCCTCCGGGTCAGCTTCGGTTTATGGTTCGGGCGCGGATCTTGGGCTTGGATCTCGGGCTTCCGTTGGGCTTCGTTTTGGCTCTTTTTGGGCTCTTTTTAGCTTCTTTTCTAGATGAACGCTGTCTTTTAGATAACCTGCATAAATCACTCGATAAACCATAAAATCCACGCCTTTTTGCTAGAATACAAGCCAATCTCATTGGTTTGAGAATTGAAAATAACGCCAAAAAGTGGCGTTATCACACCTACAAACGCACCCAACACACAAGACTAGCTAAGCCATAACCATCCTAGCATCGGATAGTTAACTGAAAGTCCCACTTAAAAGGAGTCCGGACTCGGTTCCAGATTTCACATTGGTTTCCGGTCATACTAGGTTCCGGTACCTACCGGGTTCCGGTACCCACCGGGTTCCGGTACCACTTCCGGTACTTCCGGGTTCCGGTACCACTTCCGGATTCTCCCAAACATCCGGTGTCTTTCCGGATATCGACTTCCGGTATCGCTTTTGTCCAACTCCGGACTTAGCGACTTCCGGACCCAGGGTTTTCTTACGAACGATATAAAATCCCAAAATTAATGGACAGAGATCCCACACAACTCCCAAAATAGATGTTAATCTCGTAAAGACAAGGAGATAATGATAGCCATTAAGTTAATCCTTCCAATTTTCTACACCAACTACATAGAAATATCACACAGAGACTCCATTTCCTTTTTCTTTCCAAAGATAACAAAACTTTAAACTCATACATTCTAGACTCCTGATTACAATATTAATTAGCAAGAGATGAAGGTTACCTTGCAAGATGATTCCACACACACCCAATTTGAAAAACCTTGAATTGCTTTGATTCCTTGATTCTGCACCCACAATCGCACATCAGCCGCACACAGTGTTCTTGAGAAATTTAGAATCCCTAGGGTTTTACACCTATTTATACACTTCCCAAAGCACACCAAACTTTTCCCTTTTTTACACTTTACACCCCAAAATAAATATTTATTCACAAAGATGTAACACCCCAAAATCCGGGCCAAATTAAACCTCAAGTTACAACAGGTTATGACGATAAAAACTACAACTTATATAGATAGCAAAGGAATTAACCATCAAGAGTGTATTTACAATACAGGATACTTCGAACAACCTATCAATCTAATCATGACACTATAATCAGATTAATTGAGTTATCTAAGCTATCCTTCAAAAATCTTCTCTTTGTTAATGGCCCCTTCTGCTATTCCAAAAGCACTCGTCCCACAACCCTTTACTTGCCTGAGCCGGAACCTGGTAAGAAAACATCATATGAAACGATTAGGCCAATGCCTAGTGAGAACATTCATTTCAATAATAACATTTGCAAAATCAATGTAAACAAGTTATAACGAACCTGGATACTCCTTTTCTTACCGTACGTGTAACTCTATTCCATTACACTATTTCATCCAATACCATGAATATGACTGACAGTAATTCCATCAGCATATCATACCACAGAGCCACACTACGAATCTTCTCAGATTCTAGATCAATGCTCTCCACCAATAAATCGCGATTACACACGCCCATTTATCAGTAAGGAAGTAGAGATTACAAGTACTTATGTCAACCTCACTCTCTTCCTTAGAAATCAGGAATAACGATTAATACCACACGCCTATTCCATGATTTTCCACACACACTGGAATAACGATTAAACGAGTAATACCACACGCCTATTCCATGTGATTACCAAACTTTAGTGCCTATGGATCCATTACACTTAACACATTCCTGCCTAGCATCATACTAGCGCAGTCTATAAACCTAACATACTACTATTTAAAAGTACATATGTTCAAGTAACATAAGATATATGTCAATTCTTAAATCTCACATTTCCACGATTAACGAAACTATACTTTCCAATTTCTAGAATAGTACAGATAATACAAAGTCTCTGGATACCTTAACTATTATATTCTTAAGTTCATATTCAAAATCTATTACCAAAATCTGTAAGCTGACTCTTTTTATCCAACTCCCGGTATCCCCAACTCCCGGTAGTCAACACATGTACCGGGACTTCACCGGGACTCATAAGTACCGGGATTTACCTCTACCGGGACTTCCAACTTCTGGTACTTTTGATCATATCGGGACTGCACCGGGACAATTCAGTACCGGGACTTTCATGTATCGGGACTACGTACAGTTTATTTCTAACAAGTCCACAAATCGACTTAACTTGTGAAATCTGTTAGCTTCAATCTTCCTAATCATAGAAGTATTTAGAAGTAGTGAAAATTAGGCTAAGTGAAGAAAGCCTCTTACAGAGGCTCTGTCGAACTTACCGAGAGATCAAGGTCAAGAAGCTACAGATGCTAAAGAGGCGTCCTACAGAAGCTTTGTCATACGCGCAAAGAAGACCAAAGACTCGGAATCCGGTGAAGACTGCTCTACAAAGGACCAGACCACAGAACCTCTGTAACACTTTACAGAGCCTCTGTGGTCCTCTTCAAAGACTTCAAAGATATTTATAATATCTTGCTACTGTTACAGGACCTGTTCATCAACTTGCATGATAGCTTGCCCTGTCCAAATGCAACGTGTCAAACTCTGATTGGATTCAATAGGGCTTAGTACATAATAGACGTCTGCTGCATTAAATGCAATACAGCACGTCCAAACTGTTCATGCCATCCGTCCAACTATTCATACCATCCATTATGAATAGTAGCTTATGCTTTATGGTCCCCTTAGAGTAGTATATAAGGAAGACTCATGTTGAGTTCTTCCTATCGATCGAACAATCGAAACAAGAAATCAAGAGAGAAAAACATCACAAGAACACACAGCTTAAACACTTTGAGAGTCATATCTGTTTTAAAGCTTTGCTTACTCACTGTTCTTGAATCTGTTCTTAATATATATATTCAGTAAACTTTGAGATATTATTTCCTGCTCACTGTTTATTTATATTGTGTTCTAAATCTATCAAACATATCTGTTAGTTCTTCAAATACGCTTCCGCATCAAACTCAAACTTGAACTAATAGATCTGATAATCTTGTTTAAACAAAACGGGAACCAACAATTGGTATCAGAGCAAAGCTTGATTTTCAATATCAAGTGATCCTCTTTGTTACAAGATTAGTGAGACATCATTCCGTTTTTAACCTATTCCTCATTTCTAGGTTAAAACTCCATTAAAGTGTACTCTGAGAACTGTTCAAACCCAGAAAACTTTCCAGATCATCAGACTCATACTCTTTAATCATACTATCTTTTCAGAACCTTAAATGACAAATACAAATAACTTCTTTACTGCTGGTTCACTCACCAAACCTCCTACTCTCCTACGAGATGAGTATCCTCAATGGAAGATAAGAATGGTTCATTTCTTTGAGGGTACTGAAAAAAATCTAGTACAATATCTTTACAACCTTCCTCCTGTTCCCATGATAGCAGTACCACGAGTACCAGCTACTGCTGAATCTCCTGAAATCCCTGAACATCAAAAACCAAAGCCAAAAGAAGAATGGTCAAATGAAGATAAGGCAGAAGATGAAGTTGCACAGAAAACCAAAAGAATCTTGATAATGGCTATCCCCAACGAGCTTTTTCAATCCTTAGATGCATGCGAAACTGCGCACGATCTTTGGAAAGAATTAGAAAGACAGTTGGAAGGGGGTGCTAAAACACATAAGAACCAAAGGGCACAGTACATAAATGAATATCATGCATTCAGAGCCTCTGCAACAGAATCTCTGCAAACGACGTACGACAGGTTCAACTCTCTCATAAACAAATGCAGAAAGTCTGGCATTCACAGAACCTCGGAAGAAAATAACGTCATGTTTCTAAAGAGCCTGAATGATGAGTGGCTTCAATTGTCTATGTCTTTACAGACAAACCAAGATCTAGACTCATGGACACTCTCTGATCTCTATGGAACACTAGCTGCATGATAACGCCACTTTTTGGCGTTATTTCCGGTTCTCAAACCAATGAGATTGGTTTGTATTCAAGTAAAAAGGCGTGTATTTTACGGTTTATCTAGTGATTTACACATGTTATTTAAAAAGCGGCATTCCTCGAGAAAAGAAGCTAAAAAGAGCCCAAAACGATTCCAAACGAAGCCTAACGGAAGCCCAAAAGCCAAGCCCAAGACCCGCGACCGAACCAGGACCCGACCCGCGAACCAGAAATCGACCCACGCTGCAAAAACAACACGCGCGACTTACCACGCGACTTGCAAGTCGCGTGGCAAGTGGCGTAACCCTCTGTTTCACGAATTCCAGCTTTATTAATCGGGTTTTAGGTCACTTTTCGGGATCACTCGGACGGCAGACGATCCAGAGCAGTTTCGGGCGATTTTGGGCGATTTTTCGAAGTCCTCGAGGTCACGATACAGAGCCGATCACGATTACATTCAAGACGGAGCGAAGAGACGAACACGAGAGGGAGTTTTCATCACTTGTTATCACGATTTCACTTTTACATTTGATCATGTTTACATCCACTTTTGAATACTTTTCTCTTATGTTTGAATCCACCACCGACATGAACTAACCGGTTCGTGTTGGGGGTTGGAATGAATTCGGTTTTTAAGCATGTAACGAATTGATTTGAACTTTTATCAGTTTCTCCTTATTAATTGAAGCATGTGATTTTGTTCTTAACGCTTTTGTGAATTTGGCCAGTTTACAATTGATTTGTTGATTAGCAATAAAGTTCTTGAGAATTAACTGCTATTTAGACTTAGGAATTGCATGCCTAAAGCCCAAAAAGGTGATAGAGATATACCAAGTAAGCTTTAGTCCCATTTAAACCGTTAGGTTATTATCGAGAGATAAAATCTATCCAATTTAACATAAATCGAGTACTTAATGTGTTTTGAAATCCATGGGTGAGATCGAGAGATTGAATCTATCTTTTTCAGAATAAAATCCGTTGTTATTCGACAGAAAGCAACGGTGATCTTTAAAAGATCTGGGAGTCATTAAGAGGATTAACTGGTAACTGTTTTGAGTCAATTATTTGCATGTGTAGAACTTGAGGATTTCCAACCCTCAACTTTCTCTCTATCGAAGTCTTTAAAGCTGTTCTGTTTGTCTTGTGTTTGTGTTGATTTTGTTTATTGCAAGTAACTAGTAAAAAACCAATCCTCAAATTTCGACAGTTCAATTAATAGTTCTTATAGTAATTGTGATATTTAGTTCCTAGTTCCCGTGGATTCGATACTCGTACTTCCGTACGTTATTACTTGATTCGACACCGTACACTTGCGGTTAGATCCACGGGGTGTCAAAACCCCGTGTCAAGTTTTTGGCGCCGTTGCCGGGGAACTAGTTGTAGCTAATAGCACTACCAGCTATACGCGCTATTAGATTGGACATTTTTTTTTTCGTATTCTATTTCATCACTTTGAATTTCTGGATTGCTAAGTTCGTGTAATTGCTATTTCAGGTGCTGCTTGGTTTATGCCAAGGAAAACCCGAGGAAAAGAACTCGAGCCTAACGACCCAGAGATCGAAAGAACCGCTCGACGTCTACGAAAAGAAGCGAAAGCTAAGCGGAATCTGAAATTCGAGATGTCTGACGATGAGAGACCACCTCGCCGCAATAATCCACCACCACCTCCGGAGAGGGTGCCTATGCGGTCATTTGCCAATCCGAACGTGGCAACCGCACGGATAGGCATCCAACCGCCCGCCACTGCAGCAAACTACTTCGAGCTCAAACCGAGTACCATTGTCATGGTACAACATAATCAATATGGAGGAGCGCCAACTGAAGATCCTCATGCACATCTCCGTGCATTCGAGAGGATCTGTAACACATTCAAGATCAATGGCATGAACGAGGATGCCATCAAGCTGAGGTTATTCGGTTTCTCTCTCAAAGGCCGAGCCGAGACATGGACCGAGAGCATCCAACCAGACTCGATCACCACTTGGGCGCAACTGAAGGCAGCCTTCCTTCAGAAATTCTTTCCACCGGGAAGAACCGCGCAGTTAATGGCCGAGATCACCCATTTCGCTCAATGGGACCAAGAAACGTTATATGAGGCTTGGGAGCGCTTCAGGGACATGATCAAGAAATGTCCTCACCATGGGTTACAAGATTGGGTCATCATTCAGACCTTCTTTAGTGGCCTTCACCCGCAGTTTAAAAATGATATCACTGCTGCCGCGGGTGGAGCACTAATGGATAAATCCTATGAAGAGGCATGCGAGCTGATTGAAAATCTTGCCGAGCATAGTTTTTCTACTCCAAGGGCTGATGTTAGAAGAGTCGCGAGTGTTCGGGAGTCGGATGAACTTAAGGAACTAAAAGCTCAATTAGCCTTTATCACGAATCATCTAAAGGGAAGTACTCCACAAGAGCCTGATCAAGTCCAATTCGTGCAAAACCGGAACCAGCCGAGAAATGATCCTTTCTCGAACACTTACAACGAGGGGTGGAAAAAGCATCCCAATCTTTCGTGGAATCAGCCCAGTCAACCACAACCAGGTAATTTTTCTAACTCTTCCAATTCATTTAATACTAACAGTGTGTACCGCCCTCCAGGTTTTCAGCAAAGGAATGAGGGACCATCCGGGGAGAAGAAGCCGGGATTAGAAGATATGATGATGAAGTTTATGGCGAAGATGGATTACACGGTCGGCGAATTGGCAAGCACGGTCAACACGGTCAAGTCAGCAACCGAACAAAACACCGCCTCCATCAAGATCTTGGAGAGGCAAATGGGACAGATTTCAGAAGCTTTACAGAACCGACCCTCCGGAGCATTCCCGAGCATGCCGGAAAGAAAGAACCGAGAAGATTGCAATGCCATTTTTCTGAGAAGTGGCAAGGAGTTGATTAAAGATCCGATAAGCAAGTATTCACCAAAGGAAGCCGATAGAGAGAGTTCGAATGAAGAAAACGAGAAAAATGAAGAAGAGGTCGTGAATGAAGAGAGCAAGAAACCGAAAGAGAAAGAAATCAAACCACCGGCCAAGCTGGAAAGACCAAAAGTGCCTTACCCGAGCAGATTGAAAGCGCAAAAGGATGATGTCAATTTTTCAAAATTTCTTGATGTTTTCAAAAAGCTAACTATCAACATCCCTTTTGCAGATGCGCTTACACAAATGCCCTCTTACGCTAAGTTCATGAAGGAGATTATATCGAAGAAGAGGACACTTGATCACCAGGCCACCGTTGCACTCACTGAAGAGTGCAGCGCGATTTTTCAGAATAAGCTTCCCTTGAAGCTTAAAGATCCAGGGAGTTTTTCTATCCCTATTCAGATTGGGGAGTTTACTTTTAATAAGGTTTTATGTGATTTAGGGGCTAGTATTAATCTGACGCCTCTTTCTATTTTCAGGAAACTTGGCCTGGGTGAGGTAAGCCCGACATACATGACTCTGAAGCTCGCGGATAGATCAATCCGATACCCGTATGGAGTGGTCGAGGACGTGCTCATCAAAGTAGGTAAGTTCTATTTTCCCGTCGACTTCGTAGTCATAGATATAGACGAAAACGAAGAGGTCCCGTTAATTCTGGGGAGATCCTTCCTGGCTACGAGCCGAGCTTTGATTGACATGGAAGAAGGCGAGATAACCTTCCGAGTCGGCGGCCAAAGCGAAATCTTCAAGATGTTCGAGAAGGTAAGAGTTGGAAGATATGAAGGATCTGAAGCTGGTCATGGAGGGCCAAAAGTAAGAGAATCCACGAAGAATCGCAGGTGTGGGCGATCCAAATCCGCGGATACTGAGCCAAGCTGAAACCACATAGTCGTGCCACGACTTTAAATGCGGCGCTGGGTGGGAGGCAACCCACCAAGGTTTGTTTTCCTTTATTATTTGCTTATTTTGAGTGTGTTTCTTATTCCCGAAAAACCATAAAAATCGAAAAAAGCAAAAAACGAACAGGGACATACGCGACTTGCCACGTAGTTTGCAAACCACGCAGCAAGCCGCGGGGCACTCTGTTGGTTTTCTGAGACAGAGAGTTACGCGGTTTGCCACGCGACTTGCAAGTCGCGGGCTAAACCGCGGGAGTCCCCTGTTGCCTCTCGTTCGTTTTTCGTGCAAATCTTTGTTGCTTTCTTGCATTTGTGTGTTTCAATTTTTCTTGCATTTTTGTCTTTTGCTTTTATTTCTGTTGTGTGCGCATGTGCTCCCTCCATCCCCTCTAAGTGCTCGAATCTTATAAGAGAATCTCAGTCGGCCGGGCAAAACAGGTACGTTCTAAACCTTGCTTTTAATGAGTGGTGTATGATGTTTATTCCTTAGTAGTTTAACGAGAGGCAACAAACCTAAGTTTCACTTAGGTTTGGGGTGCCTCATCTTTCGCATCTACACACTCAATGCTTTTGACCCTGTGCAAACCTCGGTTTTACCGAGGTTTGGGGTTGGCTTCTATTTGGCTTTTATTTGGCAAACCTAGGCCACGGCCTAGGTTTGGGGTGCCTAGTTTTAGAAATTTTGGGATTTCTTTTGCTTGCTATGTAATGCTTTGCCCGTCCTTTTTATATCTGTAATAACTGCACAATGATTGAGTCGCATCACCTACGACTTTGCTTGCACATTGGGGATAATGTGTGGGTAAGGTTTGGGGTTGCCCAATCAGGCCCAAGTTATGCACGTAGATTTTCTGCACTTCTGAGTGTCTAGATCAAAGTAGCTAAAATTTTTGTTTTGAATGATTGAGATCGACCATTGTGGGAAGAATCTTGTGATAGTGACGTGACCGTTAGGGAAGGACCGGGAAAGGACATGACTAGGGACATTAGTGGAGACCACCCGATAGTGAGTTTTGAGCCTAAAAGACGTTTTTTTTCATTTCGAGGGATTCATACACTAAATTCATATACACTTTTTCGAATTCCTTGTCGTGAATGTAGAATGATCTCGCTACATTATTGCATTGAGTAGCAAAGATGAACATCGGGATATTAGGTAAGGGTATAGTAGACCATATCGTGTGGACCTTAAGACGTGATTCCAGGCATTGTGTGTTTGTCAAGCCTGTTTTTAGCTATCGTCCCTTTTTACCCTTGTATGTACCCTTAGCCCCTTTGCAGCCAAACACTCACCTTTTTCGCTTCTAAACCCATCATTAAACCCTTAGCCATAAGCCTTAGCCAACCCAATCCGAAAGTGTGTCAATCGGAAGAAGTAATGAACTTAGAGAGATAGAGCGGAAAAGAAAGAAATCAGGCCAGTCAAGAATTAGAAAAGAGGGCCAATGATGCCCCAATCAAATAAAGAGGACCAATGAAGTCCCAAAAAAAAAGTAAATAAATACCGTTAGTAGAGCTGCATAATAAGTGAGTCAAAGCGACTCCAATAGTGACGAAAAAGGACCAAGTGAGCAAATGTGAAGCAACGAGAAGTTCGGAATTACCAATGATTGACACGCCGAGGATTTTTGATCCTTTATACCCTTCGTTTCTTAACCTTAACCTTAGCCCCGTTACAACCCGTGTAAAGACCTGGATGATCTTCTGGAAAACATGATTAGAGTCTATAACCACCTTTACCGATATTCCCTGTCTTGTTATTTGATTCCTTCTGAGATCAAAAGTTTGGACATTTGTGCGTCTTTCTTTATAGTTGTCATGTAATTACTGTGTGTTCTTGTACATAAACTCCATACACATGACAACACGAGCGATAACCTAGGTTCAAGAGCGAAACGAGAGTATCTGTGAGGTAGGGTCGAGGCGAAATGTTTCCCCTAGTATGTTCAGACTTAGTCTAACCCTGATGTGATCGGAACAGTCACGAGTTCAACTCCCAATGGAAGGTCATAGGTCAAACGAAATGAGATTTAGGCAAGAGTGAGATAGATATTCACGGGTATGGGAAATCACCGATGCATCACTTGGTACCGATTGGAAATTGTGCAGTTATTATATTTTCACTGATATTTGCTTTAATTCTGTTTTATCGCTAATTTGCTTGGGGACAAGCAACGCTCGGTTTGGGGTTGTTGATAACGCCACTTTTTGGCGTTATTTCCGGTTCTCAAACCAATGAGATTGGCTTGTATTCAAGTAAAAAGGCGTGTATTTTACGGTTTATCTAGTGATTTACACAGGTTATTTAAAAGGCGGCATTCCTCGAGAAAAGAAGCTAAAAAGAGCCCAAAACGATTCCAAACGAAGCCTAACGGAAGCCCAAAAGCCAAGCCCAAGACCCGCGACCGAACCAGGACCCGACCCGCGAACCAAAAATCGACCCACGCTGCAAAAACAACACGCGCGACTTGCAAGTCGCGTGGCAAGTGGCGTAACCCTCTGTTTCGCGAATTCCAGCTTTATTAATCGGGTTTTAGGTCACTTTTCGGGATCACTCGGACGGCAGACGATCCAGAGCAGTTCCGGGGCGATTTTGGGCGATTTTTCGAAGTCCTCGAGGTCACGATACAAAGCCGATCACGATTACATTCAAGACGGAGCGAAGAGACGAACACGAGAGGGAGTTTTCATCACTTGTTATCACGATTTCAGTTTTACATTTGATCATGTTTACATTCACTTTTGAATACTTTTCTCTTATGTTTGAATCCACCACCGACATGAACTAACCGGTTCGTGTTGGGGGTTGGAATGAATTCGGTTTTTAAGCATGTAACGAATTGATTTGAACTTTTATCAGTTTCTCCTTATTAATTGAAGCATGTGATTTTGTTCTTAACGCTTTTGTGAATTTGGCCAGTTTACAATTGATTTGTTGATTAGCAATTAAGTTCGTGAGAATTAACTGCTATTTAGACTTAGGAATTGCATGCCTAAAGCCCAAAAAGGTGATAGAGATATACCAAGTAAGCTTTAGTCCCATTTAAACCGTTAGGTTATTATCGAGAGATAAAATCTATCCAATTTAACATAAATCGAGTACTTAATGTGTTTTGAAATCCATGGGTGAGATCGAGAGATTGAATCTATCATTTTCAGAATAAAATCCGTTGTTATTCGACAGAAAGCAACGGTGATCTTTAAAAGATCTGGGAGTCATTAAGAGGATTAACTGGTAACTGTTTTGAGTCAATTATTTGCATGTGTAGAACTTGAGGATTTCCAACCCTCAACTTTCTCTCTATCGAAGTCTTTAAAGCTGTTCTGTTTGTCTTGTGTTTGTGTTGATTTTGTTTATTGCAAGTAACTAGTATAAAACCAATCCTCAAATTTCGACAGTTCAATTAATAGTTCTTATAGTAATTGTGATATTTAGTTCCTAGTTCCCGTGGATTCGATACTCGTACTTCCGTACGTTATTACTTGATTCGACACCGTATACTTGCGGTTAGATCCACGGGGTGTCAAAACCCCGTGTCACTGCACAAGAGCCTCAAATAGCACAGGCTAAGACAATAGCCATTGCACCATACGCATTGGTTAGTAAATCAACAGAGGCTATAGAGAGACCGAGAAATGAGAGAGCAACAGAGGAGAAGAAGAAGGAGAAGAAGAAGATAGTGATGGTTGATAGCGAAGAAGACGAGCTGATAGAGGAAGAAATAACTCTTGCGTCATTAGCTAAATCATTGGCTCTATTGACAAGAGAGTTCAGAGGTAACCAAAGAAATTTTGGAAATGACAGATATAGCAGAGACAACCAGAGAGATAGAAGAGATGATGGAAGAAGAGAAGAATCAAGTGACCGACAGAGGTCAGACTACAGAAGTGACCGACAGAGGTCGAGCGATAGAAACTACAGAGGAAATGACCGACAGAGGTCAGATGACAAGGTAGTCCACACACAAGAATGCTACAAATGTGGTAAGCCTGGTCATTACGCAAACGAATGCCGAACAGAGAAAGGTGGAGACCAACAGAAGTCCGACGATCGAACTGGAAACACCTCCCAATGTTGCTTCAACTGCGGCAAGCCAAGCCATTTCGCAAAAGAATGCAGAAGTAAACAAAATCGCCCACAGAAGGACTCAGCTTTTTACAAAAAGAAGACTGAATATTATGCACAAAAATCCCTAATGGCGAACAAAGGGCATTCTGAAGCAAATAAGGAGGACTTCGAGTCAGACTCTACCTCTGATGATGAATTCACCACCAATGCCCTGTTCTGTGGCATGGCAGAAGTCGACTCCGGCACTGACACTGAGGTATCCATTTCAAACTCTACCTCTTGTATTAAATATATAGATAATGATTCAATTAGACTTAACATTGAACTGATTGAACTAAAAGAGATAAATGAAAGCATTCAGAAAAGACTCACCTTTAATGAGAGAGAAGTAAGGCTTCTCACCCAAGAAAAAGCCAAAATCTTTGAAGAAAAGGAAAGAGTAGAAAAATATTGGAGCAAAAATGTAGATCCTTTAAAAAGGCAAATTTCTGAATTAACCTCTGCTTTAAAAATCAAAACTAAAGAGCTTTAAGTTTCTAGGAGTGAAACAACTGACATAAGAGCTCTCAAAGAATACTTTCAAAAAGAGAGAGAGGTACTTTGGCAAGATCTACTCAGAAGAGAAGTTTTACTTAAAAACTATAAAGATGCACAGAAGGTGTATGAGAAAGTAAACTCTCAAATAGGAAGACGAGGTATAGGGTACGATGATATTACTCTAGGTGTTGAAGGCAAAAGACTTAAACCTCTGTCTTCTCTGTTTGTAATAGGAAATACAAATAAACCATCTTTTCCAAACTTACTCTCTGTAAGTAAAAGGGTTAAAGTCTCTGCAGAACCTCACTTAAGGAAACATACGAAGATGATCAATGTGTGGTTTGAAAACACAGATTCATCATCTTCAACCTCTGTCAATAGAGGAATCAAACCAAAGAAATTTCTGAAAACACAAGATCAGATTGGTATCTTCAAGTTTGGTAAACCAGAAACTCAAACACAGGTTGCTTTTGTCTGTATGTTAGATGTCGAAAAGAAATTATCTGCAAAAGCTCCTGAGTTTAAACCCATCTTTTCAGAAGAAAAACTTAAAAGATCAATTGAAAAAGAAATTTTGGAAGTTTTGAAATCAAATGTTTTAGAAAATCTCTGTACATCTTCTATAGATCAAATTCTCGCTGAAGAGATCTCATCAGAAACCTCTGCCATCTATGAAAGTTTTTCTACAGAGGAAGAAAGCTCGTACGATACATGTTCAGAAAATCCAGCCTCTGTCGAAAGAGATGACTCAACCTCTGTATATGAGGACGATTCATCCTCTGACAACTCAGAGACTGATTCTAAATCAGGGATAATTCACTGTGACACAGAGGATGTTAAATTCTCCTCTGAGGTTCTTAACAGAACAATTTCTCCAAAAGAGAAAATCACAGAGATACCTATCTGTCCAGATTTTCTCAAAATGTGTATACAAGTCAAAACCTCTACAGAACTTGATAATTTCAAAAAAGGCCTCTGAAAATCCTAAAAGCTCAAATTTTTCAAAACCTTTAAGGCCTGAAGCTAACAAATATCTTTCCTCTGTGACAGTGAAGACAGACGTTCACCACAGAAGAGACTCACAGAAGGCAGGACCTAAACAAGATTTTTGCAAACAACATTCTAGTATTCATAGATCTTCTTGTAATAGGAAATCTAATGTTAAGAACGAATGTAATGCCTCTGTGACTCAGTTCAATGAATTCAATGAAAAGTTCAAACAAATCAGGTCTCATATTAAATACTGTCATTGTTTTGATCTTATGTTCAAATTGAAAAATCACTTCTCAAATCCAGATTGCTTACTCTCCACTAAAATTCAAACTCCAAAGTCAAAACCTAGAGAGAAACAATCTGATCTTTCTACAAAAGATAAAATGTATTTCAAGAATGCTAAGGCAAACTTAAAAAATTCTAACAATATTGGACCCATATGGATATGGGTACCTAAGTCTCTGTGACTGTCTTACAGAAGCGGTATGTGCCAATTTGGTATCTTGACTCCGGATGCTCAAGGCACATGACTGGCGACAGAAGTTTACTATCCACATACAAAGAAACACACGATGGTGGATCTGTAACTTTTGGAGACAACAAGAAGGGACACATCAAAGGCTATGGAGTCATACAGAAGGAAAACGTCTCTGTATACAAGGTTGCATATGTGAATGGCCTTAAACACAACCTACTCAGTGTAAGTCAACTCTGTGATACAGGATTTGATGTCTTGTTCAAAAGGACTTTCTGCTCTCTGCAAAGTGAAGATACAGGAATGGAACTTCTGCGAGTCGAAAGAAAAGATGATCTGTATCTGATGAACTTTTGTTCAACAACCAAGGACAAAGTTTGCCTTGTAGCTTGCAAAAGTAAAGAATCCTGGTTATGGCATAACAGGTTCCGTCACTTGAACTTTCACACCTTGGATAAACTGGTCAAACTTGATCTAGTTAAAGGTTTGCCTAATGTTAAATTTAACAAAGATCACTTGTGTTCTGCCTGTGAAATGGGAAAACTCAGAAGAGCTTCCCACAGAGGCAAAACAGATGTGTCTTGCACTAGGCCTCTATACATGCTTCATGTCGACCTCTGCGGTCCCATTGCCATACAGAGCCTAGGTGGCAAGAAATACATACTTGCCTTAATTGATGAGTATTCGCGTTTCACATGGGTTGAATTTATTCGAAAGAAATCGGATGTTCCAATCATCTTGATTGATCTAATGAAAAGAATCCAAGTTCTTTATGAATGCAGAATACAGAAGTTAAGAAGTGACAATGGCACAGAATTTAAAAACTCTGTCATTGAAGCCTATCTTTCTACAGAAGGAATATCACAGAACTTCTCTGCAGCACGCACTCCACAGCAGAACGGCGTAGTCGAAAGGAAGAATCGAACGCTCGTGGAGGCCGCAAGAACTATGCTATCAGCATACGAATTACCGATGAACTTTTGGGCAGAAGCGATTTCTACCGCTTGTTACACACAGAATCGGTCAACCATTATGAAAAGACACATCAAGACTCCTTACGAACTGATCAACAAAAGGCGGCCAAACATCAAGTTTTTCCATGTGTTTGGATGTAAATGCTCTGTTTTAAACGACAGAGATTCAAGAGGAAAGTTTGAGGTAAAAGCTGACGAAGCAAATTCATTGGATACTCTGCCACTTCCAAAGCCTACAGAGTATACCTTACAAGATCTCGCAAAATCGTAGAAAGTATCAATGTTTCTTTTGATGATTCATTCCAAAAGACTTCTGGGCAAATAAGTTCAGAACTCGAACTTAAAAGGGAAACCTCTGGCATCTCGCAAACGAAAGAAGACTTGAATCTTCTATTTTTAGAGATGTTCCACGATGACATTGATCCTTCTGTTGGAACCATCAGAGTTTCTGAAGAACCATCCTCTGTTGGACAAAATCCTACAGGTATGACTCTAACTGGTCCAAATAATGCTTCATCTTCTTCTATAAATACTACAGATGCAAATGCCGAAGGAGAAAATGCAGAGGATGAAACATCAAGAAAAACGACCACAGAAGCTGCTGAAAAACAAACTCCACAATCAACAGAAGAACCAATTACAGAGGAAATTGAGGACCAAGACTATACGTCCTCAGAGGAACAAACTCCACCACCACTCATACCAATCATTCCACAAATGGTAGAATCAACCACCAAGGAAAGAAGAACGACAGAGGCTACACAAGAAGCTTCTGAAGAAAGGTTCGATGACATTGATGACCATCTTCCACGCACCACTCAGTGGACAAAAAGCCATCCTCCAAGCCAAATAATCGGAGAACCTTCTGACTCAGTAAAAACCAGGTCTGCCACTGCTAATTTTTGTTTCTTTACAAATTTTATTAGTGTGATAGAACCAAAGAAGATTTCTGAAGCCTTAGATGACCCAAACTGGGTAGACGCCATGCAAGAAGAACTTATGCAGTTTGAGCGTAACAGAGTATGGACTTTAGTACCTCTGCCACGAGGGAAACAGGCCATTGGGACTAAGTGGGTCTACAGAAATAAGAAGGATGAAGATGGAGTGATCATCAGAAATAAAGCACGATTGGTGGCCAATGGTTATAGACAAGAAGAAGGCATAGATTACGATGAGACTTTTGCTCCTGTTGCACGACTCAAAGCAATAAGAATATTCTTAGCCTTCGCAGCTCACAGAGGTTTTAAAGTCTATCAGATGGACGTAAAATCAGCTTTTCTCAACGGTGAAATCCAAGAAGAGGTTTACGTAAATCAATCACCAGGGTTTGAAAGCTCAAATATCCCAAGGCATGTATACTACCTTGAAAAGGCTCTGTACGGACTGAAACAGGCTCCAAGAGCATGGTACGAACGACTTTCTACCTTTCTTCTAGTCAATGGCTACGACAGAGGTACAACAGATACTACCTTATTCTATAAACGTAAAAACAGTGAAATAATGCTTGTACAAATCTATGTGGATGACATAATTTTTGGGTCCACTAATACAGAAGAGTGCAAAAGTTTTGAAAAACTCATGCATAGTGAGTTTGAAATGAGTATGATGGGAGAATTAACATTCTTCCTCGGACTCCAAGTCAAACAATCATCAGAGGGAATTTTTATAAATCAGGCCAAATATGTCTCTGGCATTCTTTTCAAGTATAGCCTCTCTGATACCTCTGCAATGAAAACTCCAATGGCCACTGGAAATAAGTTATCCTTAGATCCATATGGCATCTCTGTAGAATGCACTCTCTACAGAGGCATGATTGGATCTCTGTTATACTTAACTGCAAGCAGACCTGACATTATGCATGCCACATGTCTTTGTGCACGTTATCAAGCTAATCCTAAGAAATCACATTATGATGCCGTTAAGAGAATCTTTAGATATCTAAAGGGGACCAAAAATCTCGGTCTCTGGTATCCACAGAACTCTGGTTTTAGTCTTAAAGCTTATACAGATTCAGACTATGGAGGATGCATGCTCGACAGAAAGAGTACCTCTGGGAGTTGTCAATTCCTAGGTGGTAAACTAGTCAGTTGGACCTCCAAGAAGCAAAATTGTGTCTCAACATCCACTGCAGAAGCTGAATACGTTGCTGCTGCAAGCTGTTGTTCTCAGGTTCTATGGATGAAGACTCAACTAAAAGACTACGGCCACATCCTATTCAAAATACCCATCTTCTGTGATTCCAAGAGTGCCATTGCTATCTCTGCCAATCCTGTGCAACACTCAAAAACCAAGCATATCGATATAAGATACCATTTCTTGAAACATCATGTTGAATACGGTACAATCGAGATGCATTTCGTGCCCACAGAATACCAACTCGCGGACTTATTCACCAAAGCTTTAGACGAGAAAAGATTCAATTTCTTGGTGGGTAAGTTAGGAATGATCAATATGACGTGAAAATCCTCTGTAAGTATAGCTTTATCTTCTGTAAATATGTATATATTTCTATTGCTTTACTTATTGCTTTGATTGATTTATTTCTGTATGTAAATTCTCAATCTTAAATAGTTCTTGAAATCTCAAAGCTTCTGTGGGTCTACTCAGAACCTCTGACGACCCCTACAGAACCTCTGGAAAACTTGACCTATGTTCTTTGCAAAACTTATCATTCTTTGATCCAAGCATAGATCAAGGGGGAGCAAAAAGGGACCCTGAAATGATCTACAGAGGTAAAACTTTCAAGGGAAAGCCAAAGAAGAATGTCGATGACTCAATATCGACAGAAGTCAGACATCACTGCCGAGAAAAGAAGAACCAAAAGGTATGTCTCTCGCACAAAAGGTTTTTGAAAACAGTTTTCTGGGACACAAATTGTCAAATATGTCCTAAATATACTGTGGATAACATTTCAAAAATCAAAAGATCAAAAAGTTTCATAAAAATTGAGTTATGAGAAATTTAAGGTCATAGAGCTTCTGCTGAGCTCAACAGAGGTTCTGCCAGAAATATGCTCTGAGATCGCAAATTTAACCTCTATCGATCTTTTGGAATGTTATCTCGGAAACCAAACAGACACACCATGACCTTCTCGAACAAAATTTTTTTCATAACAATTTTTTTCGGACACCAACTTTCAAATATGTCCGAAAAACATCTCTTAAAACAGATCAAAAATTGGATGATCAGAAAATTTAATAGAATTTTTGTTATGAGATTTTTTCCCTCATAGAGCTTCTGCTGGCCCTCACAGAGCTTCTGCAAGTTCCAACAGAGCCATAAAACCTCTGCGAGTAAAAACTCTTAACTAAAAATCCTATTGATCCTCTCCAATGCCTTTACAAATGTTTTGGTTAAAGAAGAACCCCACAGAAGTAATGATAACAATGAGATATATGAGAAAGGGATAAACATCAAGATTTTCAAGATCACAGAGCTTCTGTAAGCCACAGAAGTTCTGTCAATCTGTTACTTGGGTATTTCTGTAGCAACAACGGTTACTTTTACTGAGAGTGAATCACATGTGGCTAAAAACAATCCCACGCGCCTAGCATTAATGGGCCGCGCACGACATCCTGTCATCTTCTGACATGGCCTACGTGTCCCATTTTCATTTGGGCGTACATGGAACGTTTTCTGTGGAAAGTTGAACCCGCCGTTCTAACTTGAGTACGGATTCCAAATTTTAATCAATTGCCATATATTTTACTCTTTCGAATTCTACCATTTTACCCTCCTATAAAAACCAAGCTTACCCTCTCATAAACTTTTTACAAACCTTCATTCTTCTCCGGCGAAACCCTGCAAAAACCTGCAAATATCTTATTCTCATTACCAATGGCTTCATCTTCTCAAGCTATCTCCCCTGCACACTCTCCGGCGAACTCACCAGAACATTCACCTGCTCATTCTGAACATTCAGAAAACCCCAACCTTGCCCAAAACATTGAACTAGAAGATTCCGGCGATTCAGCAGACTTTGCTCCGACCACACATCTTCAAAACTTCATAGCAAAGGATCATTTCGAAAAGGTTCTACCAATCAAATCCAACAATTGCTATTTGGTCCCCTCACCCACTGCTTTCGGCGAAGCCCATGCCATTCTTCTAAACATAATGGAAAATCATATCCTCTTCCCTTTACTCTCAAGAACCCCAAAGAAAACTCCAGTTAGATATTTGAACCAGTTTTGGCAAAGTTGCCGATTTGATAAAGATGATTCTCTTATCAAAGGGTACATTTCAAAACCTGACAAATCTGAGCATCTGGAAATCAAGTTCAATAGAACAATGTTCTCACTTGAATTCAACCTACCAACAAGGGGTCTTCTTGGATTGAAGAAGTATGCAGAGCAACCAACAGACGACGAGATCTGTCGTTTCCTAGAAATGCTTGGGTACAACACCCAACTGAGGAAGAGAAATGACTTCCGCAGAGGCAGATTACCACCTCTGTGGAACACCTTGTTCTCAATTCTTAACAGATGCCTGACAGGGAAGATAGGCAGTATTGACCAGAGTTCACATCAGATATTAACCATCATGTATGGGGTTTACTATGATCTCCCACTGGATTACGCGACCATAATGATGCAAGAGATCATCAACACCATCGATAGAAAGAACAACACCAGAAGGGTCAAAGAGAACGATCCTAAGTTTCTACCACCTCTGCAATTCCAAAGAATACTGGGAGTTTTGTTCGAACCTCTGTTGCTGATACAGAACTGGCCAATGGAAGGGCCAATTCCCAAACAGTTCCCAATGAACAAAAATACCCCCACTGATCATGTAGATGGCTACACACACTGCAGACCTTTGTCAAAGAAACTTCTGAAGTATGCCTCGAATAAAACCCTTAAGAAAGAGTATATACGCGATCATAGAACTCCTAAACCGAGTCCTATGACACCCTCGCGTTTAGGTGTCCCCCTAGGAACAATGATTGCAGACCCTCTTTCCACTCAAGAAGAAAAAGATCACAAATTAGCAAAACACATGGCTATTCAACTTAGCTTCATAGCCAAGCGTGCAGAGCTCATGGGAAAGAAGTCCTCTTCGAAATCTTCTGCCTCTACTCCAAAATCAAAGAAGAGGAAAACTGCAGAAGGCACCTCTACAAGTACTGCAGAAGATCAACCTTCACCTCCTCATGCCACAGAAATTGGCTCCTCTGCTCCTCCCTCTTCTCCAAAACAGAAGAAGAAAAGAAAATCAAAAACCACAGAGGAAGGGGCACCAAAACCTAAGAGGAGGAAAACCAAAAAGAAGCATCGTAAATCACTTGAGAAATTGGTTACCATAGAAGAGGAAGCAATCGCAGAAGAAAGAACTGCAGAAGAAGAAGATGCAGAAGTAGAAATGACAGAAGAGGGATATCAATCGCCCCATCAATCCCCAGACCGATTTGCTCACCAAGGAAACTTAAACGATTTCCTACAGAACCCTGACATTGCCAACACTTTAAATACAGCAGGGTGGACGGCACAACCTCTCGACCACCACTCCCCAGAAGAACAATACTTCTCTATTTCTGGCATTGACACACATCTGCAAGAAGATGATCAAACACCCAGAGATCAATCAGCCGAGACACCTATTATTCTACAGAACCCTTTCATTCAACAAGGATTGGACGTCCACAGAAGGAGTCCAAGCCCATCTTCAGAAGAAATAGAACAAACAGAAGCTGAGTGGAATAAAAATGAAATAACAGAAGCTTTAGAGAAAGGAAAAGATGTAGAAGTTGTACAAGAAGAGGGATTTAAAACATGGGAGACAAGTGTGGAGGTCTCAGAGGTAGATTCAGATGAAGAAGAAGCTGTCTGGATACGAAAAGGTCTCTATCATCCACATGTTATGAGATTATACGACTCTCATCAAATGTATGACTTCTTACACACAGAGCAAGGAACTTCAATAGAAGCTAGAGAAGAAGCTCCAAGCCATCGGATACCTACAGAAGCTGAAATGATAGAAAATGATGTAGTGCTTGGATGCTTAACAGAGGAGGAAACAAGAAAAGATGCCTGGATTAATAGAGGCACACAACCAAAACCAACTCCCAGTGCAACCCACACATCTAACTCCGCAGGTCTAGCTACAGAAGGAGTTATTGAAATAGAGCAGCACAGCTCGATCCAAACCCATCCCATCCAGCCATAAGTCACTCTTTCGACTTCTGCGCCCACAGAAACCGGGGAATCCATTTCTAGGGAGTCTCCTCAAAGAGACTCACCTATAGTTCGTGATCAATCGCCCCAGATCACACTAGAACACCCTACAGAGGAATTCGTTTCCTCTGCCACGCACGAAATAGGGCCAACCCTTCTTTCAGAGAGAAGTAGTGAGCACAACGACGAAGAGACTCTTGACAAGTCTCCGAGTCAACAGAAGGATAATCTAGTACCCACCTCTGAAGTGGATCTAGACAATGTCATTCACAGAACTTCTGTAGAGTCTGAAGCACTAGATGCTTCTGCTCAAAGATCAGATGGAAATCCTTCCACCCCCAACATACAAACAAGGGTGAACGAAGGTGTCCCAGGAACAGGGACTCACTCTGGAGATGAATGTGTTCCTCCAGAGGTTACACCAGGGACACAAGTATCAAGGGATGAGTTCCAAACCCTTGTCACCTCTGTGAACCAAACCATGAAAGAGTTGCAAAGATCTTTCACATCTTTTGCAGAGAAAACATCAACGGCCTTGCTGAATCTAAACACCAAAATGGACAATCTGTCCACAGAGGTGAAAATAGCCATCACAGAGATGAAATCTTCTGCGCAAACAACTGCCACAACTACAACCACTTCTGCTGCTAAAGATTTTGGGATAGCCGCAACTTCTGCGTTCAAAGAATCAGTCAAACATTTCCTTGAACAAATGAACAAGCAATCCAACAAATCACAGAACATCACACCTGCAGAACTACAGAAGGCTCTGCAAAATGTTCACGAAGAGGCAATGCGCAACACTACAATGATGCAGCCAAAAGATTACATGACCATTGCATAGCTGACAGAGCTCGGTCAAAATGTCATAAACCAGGTCACAGAAGTCATTGTCTCCTTCAGTACTGCAAATGCCAATTATGTCAAAGATTTCAGAAAGAGTGTCGGCAAAATGCGCTTCAACACAGAAGCAGAGCTTGCAACTCTATTCGGCCTCTGTGATGATGTATGTGCGAAGTTGATGGCCGCAGGAGCTGAACTACCAAAGAAACCCAAAGCTTCCTGCAGAGCAGAGGGTACTTCTGATAAAAGTCAGGATGATTCTGATGATGTGTAACGTCCCAAAAATTACAAGGAATTTAAAAATTTTAAGACATTCATTTCATTATAAAACAACCACAATTTAATAATTCGCAACTCAATTGAAATTAACGTCGTTAACTCAAACAGTCAATAAAGTTTATGCAGCGGAAATTTTATAAAATAAAATCCAAAGGTATGAAAGTTAACTTTAAACAATTCTCGACACCCGCACTTAGTGTGTGTACCGTCAGGCCCGACTGCCGCTCGCACCTGAAATCACAACATATTGGGAAAGGGTAAGCTAAACGCTTAGTGAATCCTACCACACACGCAGGTAGCAACCCCACATATATCGCCCCTACTCGCAAGTAGGCAACATCACCATCACCACGAATATAAAACTGCATGATGACTAATGTATAAACACGAACCTCGGTCCCACCGAGTACACAAAAATATATCGAAACAAGCTCAGTCCCACCGAGCCCTCGGTCCCACCGAGTAAAGACATTGATACAAGCTCAGTCCCACCGAGCCCTCGGTCCCACCGAGTAAAGATAATACAATTGTACTAGCTCAGTCCCACCGAGCCCTCGGTCCCACCGAGCCCTCGGTCCCACCGAGCCCCCCAGTCCCACCGAGGTGTACACAAGCATAAATAATCCACATATAAATTCAACAATTCACAACTAGTTATCACATCCCAACTAGTTCACGTAAGCACGTAATAACACGTAATAACACGTAGCACAAAAGAACGATATGCATGAAATTCCTAACTACGCGGTGAGAGAACTCACCTCAAAGTAACGCAAGCCTTCGTGATCAGCAACACCAACCGGCTAACTTCCCTCACCTCTTTCCACCTAGATACGCGCTAACAAACGTCAAAGGGAAGTCCTAATCCAAACCACGATTACTAGCGTACAAAACTAAATGTTCCAGCTTTTTATCTAAAACACAGGTCTGTTCGGGACCTGTTTTACCCCCTTTAAACTGATAATTCCAGAAACCAAATTCCATAATCACAAAGTCCCATGTCTTAGGGTTCCAGGGACATATCGCACGCGTCCTAACGATACTCCTAGCATTCTATATGAATTTTACGAAAACACTTCGCAGAACAGCTAAAAACAGAACCTGTCAGTATAAAATGGCAATTTGACACTAGCTATGGTCCGAACTGATTTTTCCGTAAAACATATGAAACTTACTAAGTCACATTAGCTTACCGGATGAATATGACAAGGACCAAAAATCTTACCCGGTAAGAGCGGAAGCAAGGATCGAGAGTCGAAAACAATGACCGAGAGTCTTATCCGGTAAGTGAGTGCGACGACTCTTACCACGGTAAGCGCTTAGCGGCTAAATTGTTGCATACGATGCTATTTTGGTGGACTAAAATCTTACCTGAAAAGTAAGTAATAGTCTTGAATTTACCGGTAAGCACTTACCCGAGTAAGTGATTAGGTAAACGGTCCCTTACTAGACTCAGAATGGGAGATTTTGGCACTGGTTTCACCCCAATCCGATGTTCCTAGAATAAGTTATGGCTTTTACAAAACAGTGGCAGAAACTATATATTTCACATGAAATGATAACTATTGAATTTTAAAACCATTGAGTCATGTCTTAATCCAAACAGACCCGGAAAGCCCCAAAAACTTACAGGAACAGGGCTATACTAAGCTGGACAACAACCGTGCACCACCCACTGCCGCCTCCGGTGGCGGTGGTGGTTGGCGGCGGCGACGATGGTTAATAACTTCCGGCGAAACCACACCAATTCGCACACCCCGACTTACCCACACACACTCCCTCACACACACACACACACACACACACCCGTACACCCCCTGCCGACACAGCGGCGGCGTACGACGGAGACCACACCGCCGGCAGCCATGGCTGCGGCGGCGGTGGTGGTGGTGGCGGTTTACAATGGTTAGACGACGAAACGACAACGAAAAAAACAACGGAAAGGAATACCTCAACGCGACCTTCTCTTCCTGGCGGCGATCTCCCTCGGCGGCGACCCTCCTCACTCTCCGGCGAACTATCTCTCCTTCCCTCTCTCCGGCAGCGCTCGGTTTTTCTCTCTCTCTCTTTCTCGCCGGCGTTCTCTCTCTCTCTCTCTCTCTCTCTCTCTCTCTCTCGGCGGCGACAGAAAATAACAAGGGAAGGGGAGGGGAGGGGGTGACAAAGGGTTTTGGGGGAGGGTTTTGCTACATGAAAAACGAAGGGGAGGGGAGGGGGGGTCGGTCCTTTGGCCGATCCCTTGCCCAACTTACACACATGCACACATTTGGCCCCTAGACTCTTAAGGTATACCCAAAATTCCCACATTAGTTTAGGATTTAACATAAAGATCATTGACCCACTAGTTAATTCGTTTTAGGTCCTTGATGCCTAACCCCGATAAATAATTTCGCTAAAAAAATATTATAAATTAATAAATAAAAACGTACCGGGACACGGCTTTACAACTCTCCCCCGCTTGAATTAGACTTCGTCCTCGAAGTCTTGGTCGGCGAATAGCTCGGGATAGTTCTCGCGCATCTCGGCTTCGGGCTCCCACGTCCACTCTGAACCCTTCCGGTGCTGCCACTGAACTTTCACCAACCCAATGACTTTGTTGCGCAGATTTTTCGTCTTCCTCTCAATGACAGCTATCGGTTTCTCCACGTAGTTGAGCCTCTCGTCAATCTGAATGTCCTCGAGGGGGATCACTGCAGACTCGTCCCCTACACACTTCCGCAACTGAGAAACATGGAAGGTGTTGTGAATCAAGCTCAGTTCCTCAGGTAGCTCTAAACGGTAATCCACTTTCCCTACACGGGCGATAATCCGGTAAGGCCCAATATAACGAGGCCCTAGCTTCCCCCGCTTACGAAACCGGATCACCCCTTTCCAGGGTGAAACCTTCAACAACACATAATCACCCACCTGAAACTCCAAGTCGGATCGCCTTTTGTCGGCGTAGCTCTTCTACCGACTCTGTGCAGTAACCAAACGGTCCCGCACCATCTGAATCATCTCGGTCGTCTTCAACACAATGCCAGTACTCCCTAACACCCAATGACCAACCTCGCCCCAACAAACGGGCGTCCTGCACTTTCTACCGTACAACAACTCGTACGGCGGCATGCCAATGCTAGAGTGATAGCTGTTGTTGTAGGAGAATTCTGCCAAAGGTAGGTACTGATCCCAACTACCTCCAAAATCGATGACACAAGCTCGAAGCATATCCTCGAGGGTCTGAATGGTTCGCTCGCTCTGTCCGTCCGTCTGTGGATGAAAGGTCGTGCTAAAGTGTAACCGTGTACCCATCTCCGACTGGAACTTCTCCCAAAACCGGGAGGTAAAACGAGTGTCCCTGTCGGAGACAATCGAAACTGGCACCCCGTGCCTGGCCACGATCTCACGTACAAACACCTCCGCAAGTTTCTCCGCCGTGGAGCTCTCCCTGATGGCCAAGAAGTGAGCACTCTTAGTCAGACAGTCAACGATCACCCAAATGGCATCGTTCCCACGGGGAGTCCTTGGGAGTTTCGTTATGAAATCCATAGTAATCTTTTCCCATTTCCAAACCGGGACCTCCAACGGTTGCAATTTCCCATGTGGTCGTTGATGTTCCGCTTTGACCTTCCGACAGGTCATACATACCTCAACACATCTAGCAACATCCCGCTTCATGCCGGGCCACTAGTAACCTTCACGCAAGTCTCTGTACATCTTTGTAGCTCCCGGGTGAATCGAGAACTTGGACTTATGCGCCTCATCCATTAGTACCTGCCGGTTCCCACCGATGAATGGAACCCAAACCCTACCATGTCGAGTTAACAACCCCTGACTATCACGAACAAAATTCGGGATTTCCCCCGACACTCTCTCCCGTTTTGCATTTTCCTCCAAAACGGCCACCTCCTGAGCGCTACCTATCGACTCCAGGATAGGTGTAACCACTGTCAATCGCTGACACAAACCCCTCAATGGTTCACCAACCGGATGTCGACTAAGTGCGTTCGCAACAACATTCGCTTTACCCAGGTGGTAAAGTTTCTCACAGTCATAATCCTTGACTACATAAAGCTTCTCCCGCCTCAAAACTTCCAAAACTTCTCGCAAATGCATCTCGTGCTCTTCCTTAGACTTCGAATATACGAGAATACCGTCGATGAACACAATCACCGATCGATCCAACATCGGGCTACACACCCTGTTCTTAAGGTACATGAACGCTGCTGGTGCATTGGTGAGCCCGAAAGGCATCACCACAAACTTGTAATGGCCATAACGTGTACGAAAGGCCGTCTTCCCCGTATCCTCACTCCTCACCCACATCTGATGATACCCCTATCTCAAATCATTCTTAGAGGACCACGAGGCTCCCTGAAGTAGATCGAACAAGTCATCGGTCCTTGGCAGGGGATAACGGTTCTTCACCGTAAGCTTATTCAATTCACGGTAGTCTATACACATCCGTTGGGACCCGTCCTTCTTCTTCACAAACAGAATCGGGGCTCCCCACAGTGAACAACTCGGCTCGATGAACTCTTTCTCGAGTAGTTCCTGCAACTGAGTGTACAACTCCTTCATTTCCGGTGGAGCCAGGCGGTACGGTGCCATAGCCACCGGAGCAGCACCCGGAATCAAATCGATGCGGAACTCTACCTGTTGCTCGGAAGGTATCCCCGGTAACTCATCGGGAAATACTTCAGTAAACTCCCGTACAACTGGCACATCCACAGCAGTCTTCTTCTCTTCGTCGACGCGCGTGTCGATCACATATGCCAAAAATCCCGACCACTGTGCTGCTAGTACCTCCGAGCCCTCGCAGCCGAACATATCGCTGAGGTCCGCCTGGGCGAGTCGCTCTGAACTAGCAGTTCTCCCCCGCTTGGGTTCGAACTCGTACTTGTTTGCGACGACAAACGATCTCCGCATCGAAAGCATCCATCCAATCCATGCCCACAATTACGCACAACTCTCGCATAGCGACCGGAATTAAATCAATAGGGAATCTCACACCAGAGATTTCCAAAGTGCATCCCCGGTACACGTCAGTAACCGTCAAGGTCCTGTCATTAGCAACCTCAACCACACGCGGACAGCCTACCGTCCTACAACTCGGCCCAACACGCTCACAAACAGTGTGTGACACGAAAGGATGAGTAGCCCCGCTATCAAACATCACCACAACAGGCACCGAGTTAACTAAGAACGTACCTGTCACCACTCTATGCGTAGCTTGTGCCTCTTCCACTCTCAGTTGATGAACTCTACCTCGGGTCGCCTCCATCACCGCAGCAAGTGAAGCATATTGCGTAGTACTTACGAACTCCCTGATCTTGGTACGTAACATATTCTTGTACCGCGTCCTCTTCATGTCCGCAGAAGCAGCATACTAAGGACAGAAAAATGCCATTTCCGTGAACTCTCGGTTCATCTCCCTTACAGTCTCCGCAGTCTGAGAGAGCTCCAAGAACTCTTTAGCAATCCTCTCCATCTCCACTGGAGGCACATACTCTGCCCGAAAACGTACGACGAACTCCTCCCAGGTCAAAGTAGTGCGCTCGCTAAGCGTCCAAGCAGTAGCACACCAGTCTTTCGCTCCGTCTCGTAACAGATTCACCGTGAAACGAACCTTCAAATTCTCAGGACAACCACTGGTAAGGAATGCGCACTCCAATCCGATCCCGATACTACAACTCTCTCGCTCGGGGCTGCCCACCGGCAGGGGGGTAGAATCATCGCGATGCGCTCCTCTACCAACACTACTACCTCATTACGAATGGCGGTACAATCTCGGGGATCGCCTCCCCAGTAGCGTGCGTCACCTCAGCCGCAATCATCTCTCGAATCTGCTCAGTGGTAACTCCGGTACCAGAATCTGAGTTAGTATTGTTGTTCCTCCTTAACGAGCTATTAGCACACACTAAGCCTGCTAACTACGCTCACGCTCAACTCCTCGGATTCTCCGTGACTTTCCCCGAGTCGAGCACGGATCCTGTGCTTCAGATAGTAGGAGCTCTACTACTACCTTCCACACCTATCTCTACTCGTTTCGAGTCCCGTCCCGAAGTGCCCAAGTAGTTTCTTGCCAACAATTAATCCCATATGCCCGTACCAGCATATGCATACACTCTTCCTAGCTCCCTAGGAAAAATCATATCACCCCACTACCCTTGCTAGGATGGAATCCCCACTAACCCCGACGAGTCGCCTCGCGAATGCACAGTCGTATACAGTGTAAAACCAGATAGACGTTTGAATAAGAGATTCTATCCTAGAACGGTTGGACTCAAACAAGAGCTGCGCAATAGAACTAAATCAAGCATTCTAAGGCTATTCAGTTCCTACTACATACAACCTATAGTGCATTCGCGTAACAACCTATCAAGGCTAGCATGAATTCCTATTAGCAAGCAACAAACATACAGTACCATGTAATCCACACAAGCAATCTAGCATGCATACTCTATGATCTAGAAAGCGATAAAAACACTAAGTATTGTACCTTCCCACTTAGCGTCGGCTGACTGTACACACTGCGCCCTCGATCACCGTTTCTCAAACGGGTTTTTCCCTTTTTCTTTTATTTTAAAAGATTTTAGTAAAAGAATTTAAAATTTTCACAACCGCAACTTGAGACCAAACACACCGAGATGTGTTTGATTCACTCAAGTTGTGCTCTGATACCAAGTTGTAACGTCCCAAAAATTACAAGGAATTTAAAAATTTTAAGACATTCATTTCATTATAAAACAACCACAATTTAATAATTCGCAACTCAATTGAAATTAACGTCGTTAACTCAAACAGTCAATAAAGTTTATGCAGCGGAAATTTTATAAAATAAAATCCAAAGGTATGAAAGTTAACTTTAAACAATTCTCGACACCCGCGCTTAGTGTGTGTACCGTCAGGCCCGACTGCCGCTCGCACCTGAAATCACAACATATTGGGAAAGGGTAAGCTAAACACTTAGTGAATCCTACCACACACGCAGGTAGCAACCCCACGTATATCGCCCCTACTCGCAAGTAGGCAACATCACCATCACCACGAATATAAAACTGCATGATGACTAATGTATAAACACGAACCTCGGTCCCACCGAGTACACAAAAATATATCGAAACAAGCTCAGTCCCACCGAGCCCTCGGTCCCACCGAGTAAAGACATTGATACAAGCTCAGTCCCACCGAGCCCTCGGTCCCACCGAGTAAAGATAATACAATTGTACTAGCTCGGTCCCACCGAGCCCTCGGTCCCACCGAGCCCCCCAGTCCCACCGAGGTGTACACAAGCATAAATAATCCACATATAAATTCAACAATTCACAACTAGTTATCACATCCCAAACTAGTTCACGTAAGCACGTAATAACACGTAGCACAAAATAACGATATGCATGAAATTCCTAACTACGCGGTGAGAGAACTCACCTCAAAGTAACGCAAGCCTTCGTGATCAGCAACACCAACCGGCTAACTTCCCTCACCTCTTTCCACCTAGATACGCGCTAACAAACATCAAAGGGAAGTCCTAATCCAAACCACGATTACTAGCGTACAAAACTAAACGTTCCAGCTTTTTATCTAAAACACAGGTCTGTTCGGGACCTGTTTTACCCCCTTTAAACTGATAATTCCAGAAACCAAATTCCATAATCACAAAGTCCCATGTCTTAGGGTTCCAGGGACATATCGCACGCGTCCTAACGATACTCCTAGCATTCTATATGAATTTTACGAAAACACTTCGCAGAACAGCTAAAAACAGAACCTGTCAGTATAAAATGGCAATTTGACACTAGCTATGGTCCGAACTGATTTTTCCGTAAAACATATGAAACTTACTAAGTCACATTAGCTTACCGGATGAATATGACAAGGACCAAAAATCTTACCCGGTAAGAGCGGAAGCAAGGATCGAGAGTCGAAAACAATGACCGAGAGTCTTATCCGGTAAGTGAGTGCGACGACTCTTACCACGGTAAGCGCTTAGCGGCTAAATTGTTGCATACGATGCTATTTTGGTGGACTAAAATCTTACCCGAAAAGTAAGTAATAGTCTTGAATTTACCGGTAAGCACTTACCCGAGTAAGTGATTAGGTAAACGGTCCCTTACTAGACTCAGAATGGGAGATTTTGGCACTGGTTTCACCCCAATCCGATGTTCCTAGAATAAGTTATGGCTTTTACAAAACAGTGGCAGAAACTATATATTTCACATGAAATGATAACTATTGAATTTTAAAACCATTGAGTCATGTCTTAATCCAAACAGACCCGGAAAGCCCCAAAAACTTACAGGAACAGGGCTATACTAAGCTGGACAACAACCGTGCACCACCCACTACCGCCTCCGGTGGCGGTGGTGGTTGGCGGCGGCGACGATGGTTAATAACTTCCGGCGAAACCACACCAATTCGCACACCCCGACTTACCCACACACACACCCGCACACACACACACACACACACACACACACGTACACCCCCTACCGACACAGCGGCGGCGTACGGCGGCGACCACACCGCCGGCAGCCATGGCTGCGGCGGTGGTGGTGGCGGTTTACAATGGTTAGACGACGAAATGACAACGAAAAAAACAACGGAAAGGAATACCTCAACGCGACCTTCTCTTCCTGGCGGCGATCTCCCTCGGCGGCGACCCTCCTCACTCTCCGGCGAACTATCTCTCCCTCCCTCTCTCCGGCAGCGTTCGGTTTCTCTCTCTCTCTCTTTCTCGCCGGCGTTCTCTCTCTCTCTCTCTCTCTCTCTCTCTCGGCGGCGACAGAAAATAACAAGGGAAGGGGAGGGGAGGGGGGTGACAAAGGGTTTTGGGGGAGGGTTTTGCTACATGAAAAACGAAGGGGAGGGGAGGGGGGTCGGTCCTTTGGCCGATCCCTTGCCCAACTTACACACATGCACACATTTGGCCCCTAGACTCTTAAGGTATACCCAAAATTCCCACATTAGTTTAGGATTTAACATAAAGATCATTGACCCACTAGTTAATTCGTTTTAGGTCCTTGATGCCTAACCCCGATAAATAATTTCGCTAAAAAAATATTATAAATTAATAAATAAAAACGTACCGGGACACGGGCTTTACATGATGACCATCCTGGTCCATCAGATAATCCTGAGGGGGAGAATATAAGGGAGAAAGCTACGACCAGAGGATTACAAGCTCCACCAATCGCAGCAGAACCAATCAATCAAGCCCCTCCAGAACAAACCCAAGATCAACAACAAAATCAACAGACCACAGAGACAACACCCATCTATGTGAAATCAACTCCTGAAGAAACCAATATTCCAGAAGCTGATCAGCAAACCACAGAGGCAACAACCACCCCTGTGGTAATCATTTTGGAAGAAAGTCCTTCAACAAAATCAACAGAAAAACCCCAAACTATATCAAGAAGAAAGTCGATTGCCACCAAACCAAAAAGAGCAACGACCTCTGCTTCTTATATTCTGAGAAAGATGCACAATAAAATGAGTGAACGAATGGCGCAGAGAGAAGAAGAAAGGCATAGATTCACATTAGCTTTCAAAATGGCAAGAAGATTAGATGTCCAATCTTCATCAACAGAAACAGAGCTCACAGAAAAAGTCACCAAAGAACCTCCAACAGAGGTTACAGAGCAACTCAAGCAAACAGAACCATCGCCACAAAAGTCCTCTAAAACACAAGTGTCAAAACCTACAGAGGCAACCATCAAGCCAACAGAAGCACCAACCTCCAAACCTACAGAAGAAACAGGTTCTGCACCTCCAAAAGCCAAAGACAAGGGCAAAGCAATACTTACAGAAGAGCCCAAGAAAAAGAAATCATTGCCCAAGCCTACAGAAAAATTGATGAAAAGCGCTTTTGATGCCTTTCAAGCTCCAAAGCCTGAAGAAGAGGACTGGGCATATGGATTAAAGCCTCTGACAGACATTCCTCTAACTGGCAGAGCTGCAGAAGTTGTTCAAAAGATGGAGAGTCTCAGAAGACAAGTACCACAACCTAGTCCAACACATGAAGAGATGGAAGAAGTGGTATACAAATACCTCTATAAACAAACCTTTCAGACCAATCATCCAACTGATCATGTGAAAAATTCAAGGATCAGAGAAGAATTTGAGAACATCTTCACAAGGACAAAGCCAAGAACCAAAGCAGATGTCTTCTCAATCCACAAGATCAAAAAGGTAATCTTCTGCAGGTTCTCCTTTACAAGAACCTATCCAAGGGTCAGGTACAATCTTTACAAAGTCAGAAGAGAAGACAATTCAGAAACCACCTTCGCTGATGCTGACCTAAGAAATATCAATCCTTATGATCTACCTGACCTTCTGCAATGGACAAAGGACAACTACAACACAGAGGCAAACACCAGAGCCTATCAAGTGTTAAGAAAAGCAATGAGGGAAAAGCTTCTGATCTACAGTATGATAGATTTTCAACTGGGAAAGGATCTTGGTCTCAAACATCTGAATTTACGACCACCAGAAGATCGCTGCCCACCCGACGCCGTGCCCAACTCTATCATTACAGAACCAAGATTCGGGTTAGTATTTCAAAACCCATAAGGCGAAGTCAAACTGTTTGTGTGCATGGACTGTCAGAAGTACGCAACTAGTACTCTGAACAAGTTCAGAGCAAGCCTTGTAAAATACAGAGGTACAGAGAAAATGGATAGAGATGCTGCAGACACATTCATCAGAGAGATTGATGCCACAATCCGCCTAAGAGAACTCTGCATCAGTTTCTACAAAGAGATCAGAAGAATCGGAAGAGACAACAGAAGCTACAACGATTTCAAAGATGCCAAAATCTGATTCTCAAACCTCAAATCTCTGCAAATCAAGTCAAAGTTTATCTTTCATTGTACTCAAATGTAAAATGCCTCTGCATATTTTTAAATGAAAGAACTTTCGAGGTATTGTTTAACCTCTGTCTTATCTAACTTAGCCTAACTAAACTCATGTTCAATTTTTTATTTTTCACTACTTAGGGGGAGATTGTTAGCTTCAATCTTCCTAATCATAGAAGTATTTAGAAGTAGTGAAAAATAGGCTAAGTGAAGAAAGCCTCTTACAGAGGCTCTGCCGAACTTACCGAGAGATCAAGGTCAAGAAGCTACAGATGCTAAAGAGGCGTCCTACAGAAGCTCTGTCATACGCGCAAAGAAGGCCAAAGACTCGGAATCCGGTGAAGACTGCTCTACAAAGGACCAGACCACAGAACCTTTGTAACACTTTACAGAGCCTCTGTGGTCCTCTTCAAAGACTTCAAAGATATTTATAATATCTTGCTACTGTTACAGGACCTGTTCATCAACTTGCATGATAGCTTGCCTTGTCCAAATGCAACGTGTCAAACTCTGATTGGATTCAATAGGGCTTAGTACATAATAGACGTCTGCTGCATTAAATGCAATACAGCATGTCCAAACTATTCATGCCATCCGTCCAACTATTCATACCATCCATTATGAATAGTAGCTTATGCTTTATGGTCCCCTTAGAGTAGTATATAAGGAAGACTCATGTTGAGTTCTTCCTATCGATCGAACAATCGAAACAAGAAATCAAGAGAGAAAAACATCACAAGAACACACAACTTAAACACTTTGAGAGTCATATATGTTTTAAAGCTTTGCTTACTCACTGTTCTTGAATTTGTTCTTAATATATATATTCAGTAAACTTTGAGATATTATTTCCTGTTCAGTATTTATTTATATTGTGTTCTAAATCTATCAAACATATCTGTTAGTTCTTCAAATACGCTTCCGCATCAAACTCAAACTTGAACTAATAGATCTGATAATCTTGTTTAAACAAAACGGGAACCAACAAAATCAGTTCAATCTATGTATTCCATTCAGACCTCAATCAATTTATACAGCTATATTAAGGTTAGTATAACTTAAAAAACACTGATTTGTACAACGAATCGAATGAACTCACCTTATGCTTTGTGAAACCGACTTTCTAAACAAAATAAGACTTCAGTCTCTTGAATATGATTATGCAATTCAAAACCCAAAGTACAGATTCATTCATAAACTGACATCTAAATCGAATTTCTCCAATATTACAATCGATTCTTACCAAATGAAATCAATTTCTCGATTTCTTCTGTTCTCCTTCTTTCTCTCTGTCTTTTCTCTTTGTTGCCGACTCAAACAAACATGAATGAGATACTTTCTCATTCTCAGTCTTTATCCACACACACAATTTAGGAAATGACCAAACATACCCCTAAGTTTAATCTTTCCAAAAGTTACACTAAACTTTCATCTTTTGCATTTCAACCTTAAATTGGATTATAAAACTTCCATACAATCCCAAGGTTACAACAAATACGAAAACATCCCAATTCTTATTAAAATACTAATAACGAAAAATTAGGATGTTACAATACTCCCCAACTTAAAAATGATTTCGTCCCCGAAATCAAAATCAAGTAAACAAATGAGGATACTTATCTTTCATACTTTCTTCTGACTCTAAAGTCATATTAGTACCTCGATGGTGTTTCCACTGTACTTTCAACATAGCTACTTCCTTGCCACTACGTAGCTTTCTAACCGATCTTTCCAAAATTGCCTCTGGTTCTTCCACACAGCGACTCTTTTCATCTACTCTCACATCAGTGAGTGGTATCACATCCTCTTGTTCGGCTAAACACTTCCGAAGATAACAAACATGAAAGGTATTATGAACCCCTTCCAACTCTGGTGGAAGATCCAACTGATATGCTTGTAAACCAATCCTTTTAGTGATAGTGAAAGGTCCTAGAATACGAGGGCTTAACTTCCCGCGTTTACCAAACCTTATCACACCCTTCCATGGGGACACTTTAAGCATCATGCGCTCCCCAACTTGAAATTCTTTTGGTCTCCTTTTCGGGTCAGCATAACTTTTCTGTCGGTCCTGAGCTGCTTTCATATGCTGCCGGATTTCTTTCACCTTATCAGCTGTTTGTTGTACCAATTCTGGACCAACAAACTGTTTCTCTCCGGCTTCTAACCAACATACCGGAGTTCTACATTTTCGACCATACAAGGCTTCGAAGGGAACTCTTCCGATACTGGAATGATAACTGTTATTATACGTAAATTCTACTAAGGGTAGATGCGTATCCCAGTTACCTCCAAAATCCAATACACATGACCTGAGCATATCTTCCAAGTTTGTATAGTCCTTTCACTCTGTCCATCAGTCTGTGGATGAAAAGCAGTGCTCAAATTAACTTTCGTACTCAATTCCTCTTGTAGTGATCGCCAAAACCTTGAGGTAAACCGACTATCACGATCTGACACAATCGACACCGGTATACCATGTCTTGACACCACCTCATCAATATACAGCTTCGCCAACTTCTCAATTGGTGATGTTTCTTTCATAGCCAGAAAATGAGCACTCTTAGTTAATCTATCCACGATTACCCATATTGTGTCGTTACCCTTTTGCGTCTTGGGTAACTTCGTCACAAAGTCCATGGTGATTTTCTCCCACTTCCATTCCAGAATTTCCAAAGATTGGAAACTTCCGTAAGGTTTCTGATGTTCTGCTTTCACCAACGAACATGTTCTACATGTTTCTACCTTCCGGGCCACATCTACTTTCATAGCCGCCCACCAATAATGCAATATTAAATCTCGATACATCTTCGTATTCCCAGGGTGTATGGAATACTTAGATCTATGAGCGTCTTCGAGAATCAGCTCTCGATTTCCTCCAATCTTTGGTACCCAAACACGACCTTGGAACAACTTTATTCCACGGCCATCTTCAGTCAACTGAAGGTGTTGCTTGCCCATCACTTCTTCTTTCAGGTTTACTTCTCGTAAAGCCTCCGCTTGTGCCTCTTTTATCTTTTCCATCAAACTCGATGTCACATTTATTCTAGCATTGATCGATTTCAAACATCCACTATACTCTTTCCTACTTAAAGCATCGGCCACAACATTTGCTTTACCAGGATGGTAATGCAATTCGCAATCGTAATCTTTAAGTAATTTTAACCATCTTCGCTGTCTCATATTTAACTCTTTCTGATCAAAAACATGTTGCAAACTTTTATGGTCAGTAAAAAGAGTACATTTGGTTCCATACAAGTAGTGCCTCCACAGCTTTAAAGCAAAAACGACAGCCGCTAACTCCAAATCATGTGTCGGGTAGTTCTTCTCGTGTTCTTTAAGTTGTCTTGACGCATAAGCAATCACTTTGCCTCGTTGCATCAATACGTACCCTAGACCCATCTTTGAAGCATCACTGTACACCACTAAATCTTCTGTTCCTTCTGGTAAAGCAAGAACCGGGGCCTCACACAACTTTTGACGTAAGGTTCTAAAAGCCGATTCTTGTTTCTCCGTCCAGACAAACTCCATGTTCTTTCTAGTCAGAATAGTCAAAGCAGATGCAATCTTAGAAAAGTCTTTAATAAACCTTCTGTAATAACCTGCTAAACCCAAGAAACTTCTTATTTCAGATGCACTTCTAGGTGTCTCCCAATTTGCCATAGCTTCAATCTTAGCTGGGTCTACCTTGACTCCTTCTGAAGTGATCACGTGACCTAGAATATGTACTTCTTTTAACCAAAATTCACATTTTGAAAACTTCGCGTACAATTTCTCTCTTCTTAAAACTTCTAAGACTTCACGTAGGTGTTGTTCATGATCTGCTTCAGTCTTTGAATACACAAGTATGTCATCAATAAAGACGATAACAAACTTGTCCAAGAAAGGTCGACACACTCTATTCATTAGATCCATGAAGACAGCTGGAGCATTTGTCAACCCGAATGGCATTACTAGAAACTCATAATGCCTGTATTTGGTTCTAAAAGCTGTCTTAGGAATATCTTCATTTCTAACCCGCACTTGGTGATACCCTGACCTCAAATCAATCTTAGAAAAACATCTCGTCCATTGAAGTTGATCAAATAGATCATCGATTCTTGGAAGCGGATATTTATTCTTAATCGTTACCTTATTCATCTCGCGGTAATCTATACACATTCTCATAGTACCGTCTTTCTTCTTAACAAACAGGACCGGAGCTCCCCAAGGCGAAGAACTCGGTCTGACGAAACCTTTATCTAATAACTCCTGGAGTTGAGTCATCATCTCTTTCATTTCAGACGGCGCTAGACGATAAGGTGCTCGCGCTATCGGAGACGAACCTGGAATGAGATCAATTCTAAACTCCACCTGCCTTTCAGTAGGTAGACCAGGAAGATCATAAGGAAATATGTCAGGAAACTCACGTACCACCTTGATATCTTCCAATTGTTTCTTTTCCAACCTACCATCTAAGACATACGCAAGATAGGATATACATCCTTTCATTAAACACTTCCGCGTCTTCACAACAGAGATTAACGGAATTTCCCCCTTTTGCTTTTCCCCGAAGATGAATACGTCATCCTTATCGGTCATCGGAATCCTGATTAATTTCTTTGCGCATAATATTTCTGCTTGATTGGCCATCAGCCAATCCATACCCACAACTATGTCAAACCCTCCAATTTCCATCAACAACAAGTTGATCGAAAATTTCGTCTCTTCTATAAGAATAGTACAACCATCAAGCCTTTCTCGAACCAAAGCTTGACCCCCATTAGCTACCTCTACTACTAAAGCATCGTCTAAAGTAGTAACAAGCGTAGCTAATTTAGGACAGAATGATTTGGACACAAATGACAAATTTGCTCCACAATCAAACAAAATACGCGCAGGACAAGAATTAACAAGGAATGTACCCGAGACAACGTCCCTTGATTCCTTAGCTTCATCAGCGGTCATTTGAAAAGCTCGGCCCGTTGGCTTCGGAATGACTGGTTTCTTACTCTGATCGCCGCTCTTTTTCAGCCTTGGGCACTCCCGACGAAAGTGACCCGGTTGCTTACACTCAAAACATGTATTCCCCCGCACTGGACAATTATTCATAGTATGCCCACTCTTTCCACACTTAAAGCATTCAGATGCTATCACCCAATACTGCCCGTAATGCTTGCTCTTACACTTTGGACACCAGTTTGGTTCACGGCGTGATTCATAAGAAGTACCTTTACCAGTGCTCCTTGACTTCTGTGAATACTCTGATCGACCTTCCCATTTCCGCTTCTCCCCAACTTGGGTCTTTTCTTCTTTATCCAAGGCATATACACTTTCTATCACTTTGGCTTCTTCGATCGTCTCTCTCAACGTCGAAGCTTTAGAACTCCGCACTCGCGACATCATATCCGCCGGCAGTCCTTTCAGATAAGCCTTAACTCTATCTTTCTCAGTTGGAGCTACATGCCCAACTAGATTCAACTTCTGCATGAACAGTTCCGTATACTTTCGAACAGTATTAGTACCCTTTTTCAGATTTCGAAATTCTTCCTCAATTCGATCCATCTCGCTTTCGTTGCAGTATTCTTCCAAAAGCTTCTTTTTAAATGACTCCCAAGTCATTGCAGACAGGACGGAAGTTGAAATTGAAGCAGTCAGCACATTCCACCACATCAATGCGTTTCCTCTTAGCATCTGCGAAGCAAACCTAACTTTCGACTTTTCATCACATTCGCAAGCCCGAAAGGCTTGTTCTATCTCTCTGATCCAGTTCATACACGCCACTGGATTATCAGCTCCGACAAACTCCGGTGGTTTACAACGAATCGAATGAACTCACCTTATGCTTTGTGAAACCGACTTTCTGAACAAAATAAGACTTCAGTCTCTTGAATATGATTCTGCAATTCAAACCCAAAGTACAGATTCATTCATAAACTGACATCTAAATCGAATTTCTCCAATATTACAATCGATTCTTACCAAATGAAATCAATTTCTCGATTTCTTCTGTTCTCCTTCTTTCTCTCTGTCTTTTCTCTTTGTTGCCGACTCAAACAAACATGAATGAGATACTTTCTCATTCTCAGTCTTTATCCACACACACAATTTAGGAAATGACCAAACATACCCCTAAGTTTAATCTTTCCAAAAGTTACACTAAACTTTCATCTTTTGCATTTCAACCTTAAATTGGATTATAAAACTTCCATACAATCCCAAGGTTACAACAAATACGAAAACATCCCAATTCTTATTAAAATACGAATAACGAAAAATTAGGATGTTACAAAAGAGGACACGGTTATTACAAAGATGCGCAATTATATATCGATCGCTTAACAAATCGGCTAGAGCTCTCGACATCTTTCTCCATTATCGTTCCTGGTTCGACTGGAGCTCTCGACCCCTTCCTCCATTATCGTTCCTGGTTCGGCTGGAGCTCTCGACCCCTTCCTCCTTTATCGTTCTGGTTCAAGAAATTGGTTGGAGCTCTCGATTCATCCATCTCTGTAAGTTCATCACTCTTCGTGTGTTGATTTCTTTCGTTGCGTTAGATTTCTGTATAGATTCCATTACGGTTAGGGTTCTTAACGCACTTTTCCATTGATCATTTTGCTCCTCCTACTGGAATTGATCGATCAAAGTATAATTTGCTTTCTTGTAATTTTTATTTGTATCGGTTTTCTTTTACCCTAATCATGTTTATCGAAAGTTTAGTTTTAGTTTTTTTCTTCTTGAAGGTTTAGTCTTGACTCATTTTGTTTTTACCCTATGGAAGGTTTATCATCCTCTTGAGCAGTACCCTCTTCGGTTTGTCTATCTACACCAAGTGCCCGTGCCCACCATGTGTTTGTCAAAAGACTTGTTTGAAGGATTATTGAAATATACCATTCTAGAATCGGTTAATTTGTTTTAATCTTAATTATACTACATTTGAGGCTAAATTGAGCTTATTTGTGGGTGGTTTTCTTGTAACAGGGGATTGATGAAGCCTTCAATATCTTGTGCGGTTATGCTATTTCAGAGCAAAGATGTAAGTTTTGGTGAAGTGTACAATTTGGCTTATACTCTGTACTTTTTGTTGGTGTTTCAAAAATCTATATAGACATACGACTTCATTTCATTTTTTTACCATTCTTCATTTCATCAAGACTTGTAATTTATTCTATTGTAGATGGTAGGAACATACACATTGTAGGTGTGTTTTCAGTTTTCAGTAGGAATTTATGACTTGTATTTAGTAGGAATTTATGTAGTTGTCTTTGTACATATGATTTTTTTTCTTTTATGATTCTTAATGTACATACAAAGAAGGATAATATATGAGAATTGCTATCTCAACTACGACATAAGCACATCAAACTCCACATTGTCAAAATAGTCATCTGCAACAAGAGTTTTAAGGTTTTCTTTGGATGGACATGTAATCACTTATTACAATCATCCACTAGGTAATGATAACTATGAGTTGCCATTTTTTTCTTTGGATGGACATGTAATCACTTATTACAATCATCCACTAGGTAATGATAACTATGAGTTGCCATTTTTTTGTCCAACCTTCTCACCTTTTTGGCATCACTAACATGGCATTGTTCATTTAGTTGCGTTTGTTTAATTTTTTATTCTTGATTTCCAAAATTACATGTTATAACCCGCTGCATGAAACCATTGTGTAATTTTTTTTATCTTCAAAACAGTTTTGTTTGTAACATTTTCACCAATCTATCGACATCGGAATTGGTGGATTCGTAGCGATCCTTAGCGGGTAAGCGTTTGTTCTTTGCATTTATTTTTTTCTTTCACACATTTTGCGCAAGAAATAAATATACAATTTTGCTTTGGGAGCCCTTTTGTTTTTTATGTAGATATTTTAGTGGGTCTGATTTGGCCTTGGATATTGTTTTTGTTTTCTGCAGCTAACCGGTGAAACCGTAGATGAAGTGAAAGCATCAGCATGGCTATAGGCAGGAAACATACCGGGAAGAGAGGAACGAAGATCAACGGTGGAGTTATAAGGATGGTTATGGGTATGGACCTTTTTCAAGATTGTATTATTTGGTTTTCTGTGTTTGGTCTGTTTAGATCCTGGTTTGGTCCTATCCGGTTCTGTTCAGTTCTTCTTCTTCTTAAGTATGATGTCCATGCTTTTACATTTGGATGCTGGTTTATTCTTGATCAATTTCTGGAGCAACCTTTGGAAATTGGTTTTCAGAAAAGTTGTTGTCTTTATGGGTTTAGTTACTATGTTTGGCCCTTAATCAGTTATATCCCTGATGTGCTTCATCAATTATGCTGTGATCAGTTTTTTCTACAGCAACTTACTCTTTTTTTGGTCCAATATTGTGCTCAATTTGGTTTGGTTTGGTTTATTTCAGGTTTTGTTATGGAGCCTTCGGAGAGTTGGTTTGGAGAAATAAACGTGAGGAAAGATGAAAACTTAATTGGATTCAGTTTATGTAGGTTTTGGTTGGGGCCTTTTATGGAAATCGATGGGAACTAGGGTTGATTTGGGATTTCGATCACTGCCTTCCTCAATCTCTTTACCAGGATTTGTGGTTGCGATTTCTATCGTCGAAGTTCCCTTTGATTTCTCCATTAGTTCTCTGCGTTTTGTTGTTGTAGTTGAAGTTGTCAGAGCTTACAGTGTAATTGTAATTTACTCTAATATTTATCTTCAGATTCTTTCCTTAGGTTTAAAGTAACATTAACTTTGAGTTCATTCATTTAGGTTTGAAATAAAGTTTAACGGTGGCTTCCTTTAGGTTTGAAATAACATTTCCGATACTTTTGTAAATGCATTTGTAATTTAATTAATAACTTTGAAGTTTATAATGAGCATAAACTTCATATCTCGATTTACAAAAAAGATTGACACCCGCCGCATTGCGCGGGTACCCTACTAGTATAAAATTAGAAAGAATAACTTACTACAATCATTAATATATGATATTTCAATATCATTTTTTTAATTTAAATTGAAATCAAACTTTGTCTAATTGAAATTAGAATCGATATAGTACCTTTCATTTTACATGATATGACTATAACCTCTTTTTCAAGTTTCTTTATCAATAAGCTAAAGAAAAAATAATCTCAAGTAAAATTTGAACAGGAAAAATTTAACAATTCAACCGTACTTGCCTATAATCGAAGTGGTAACAATACCTGTAACTATTGTTACTCTTCGTCCGAACGTAAGCAATTTACCAAAATGTACTGTAATTATATAGAACCAGGTAGCAATATTGTGGTTGCATGGTGAATATAAATATTTCATGAGAATATATGTTGGGGATAAATCGATATATTATGAGGTATGACAAAATAATACTCATTATACACCTCATTATTATAATCAACAATCTCACACATTTTTTTTAATCATTTTGAGTCAATTACAAAATTTGATGACATAAAAATTATTAGTTATTATTTAACTATATATCATAAAAAAACAACTAAGGATGATGAGACAGCTTCATATCAAGTGCAATATCGATTCTAATTAGTTTAATATATGATATGTGATCATCGATTAATTTAATTTCAATATTTTCTAAAGAATTTATTACCACCGTGCAACGTGCGGTGCCGAATACTAGTTATGCTAAATATTATATAACGACAATCTTACACGTGGCATGTGGAGCCCGCAATGGAATGGATGGGGTCCAAAACTCCAAATTGCTTAAAAGTCGTACCTTTTTGTATATTGGACGAGCTATTTGACATGGATAGAGAAACAAAAAGTTAGAAAAAAATACTTTATTGTTTTTCTAAAGAGTAAAGTTCACTTTTGGTCCTGACGTTTGTCCACCCTAACATTTTTCATCCCTGAACTTCAATAAGGTGCATATGATCCCTGATGTTTGTATTTTCGTAACGTTTTTTGTCCCTCCCTTCTATGTCGTTTAAACCCCACCGTTAACCCACCCCCACGTGCGTTTCACGTGGGAGTATTTTCGTCCATTTAATGTTTTCCCTCGTGTTTCTTGTCCATTTGTCCTTATCTACAGCAACGAGAAACCCTCTGGTAAACCATAAACCGCAAAACCCTTCATCTTCATCACTTAAAATCAAGTTTCTTACTTGATTTTGCAATGGCGAATGCAACGTGGAATGTTCAAACCAAAGAAGAAGACTTTGATCCAGACTTGATATATGGTGCGTCTTGAGAATACGGTTTTTGAACAATTTCATGATCCTAATCTGTTTTTGAACAATTTCATTTTATTAACAGTGGGTTTCTTGTCCATTTTTCACACAGGTTTGTATCCTAATATGTTTTCGATGAAGATTCATCATGGTGGTGTTTTCTCTCAGAACCCTGGTAGGCAGTATTTGAGTGGGAAGGTAACATTTGTTGACTTGGTTGATCCTGACGATCTTTCAATCCATGAGTTTGATGCCATTATGAAACATTTAGGTTACCATGGTACTTACATGATGTTTTATCATTTTTTAATTCCAAACACTGACCTAGATTTTGGCCTCCAAGCTTTTGCTAGTGATCAGGATGTGATAAACCTACTGAAATATGTTCCCCAATCCAAGTTAGTTAATGTTTATGTTGAACATAGGACCACGAAGTTGAAAACCTATTTTATGTCACCTGGAACATCTAAGGTTAAGATTGAGGAGTTGCCTGGTGAACATTCACCAGAATTGAATAGAGTTAGGAAGAACAAAAATGAGGTGGCTTCTAGTAATTGCAGAAAGAGACTATGTCTAGAATGGAATTATAAGGATGATGAACCTGGTAAAGGGGTCAAAACATGGGATGATATTGGAAAGGGTCTGGTTAGAGATGAACATGGTAAGGAGAATGATGAACATGGTAAGGAGAATGATGAACCTGGTAAAAGTAACTTACTTGATGTGGACTTAAATGATTATCTAGCAGAAGATGGTAATTTGCTTGATGTGGACTTCAATGATTTGGGAGCCCAACAAGGTAAGGATGTTCAGGTGGACTTCAATGATATAGACTTAAATGATGTGTACTTAAATGATGTGGACTTAAATGAAGTGGACTTAAATTATTTAGGAGCCCAACAAGGTAAGGAAACTAATGTGGACTTAAATGATGTGGGAGCCCAACAAATGCATGAAGGGGTTGGTGATTCTGTGGATCCAAGAGAAGGTTTAAAAGAGTGTCATGAAGATGATCCATTGTTTGGAGACAATTACACTGAAAAAGAAAGGAATAAGGGTGTTCATAAAGAATGGTATGAGAGGGAAGAGTGTTCTGGGGAGTTAGAGGCTGAAGGTGACTATGAAGAAGACAGTGACTACCTTGTTGATGAAGATGAGGTTGACTACATGGCTGAAGTTGACATGAGTGACTTCAATGACATTGTTGATTGGGAAGCAGAGTGGGTGGGTCATGAAGAACAACAGGATGACAGTGGGAATCTGGGAAGTGATGACCCAATTGACTTTGAGGAGTTTGAAAGTGATGACAGTGGCAATCTGGAAAGTGCAAGGAAAAAAGAGTTAAAGAAGTTACAAAAGCTTAATAGGCAACAACAAGACAGGGTAGGGGCAGATTACATCTTTTTTGTAGGACAAACTTTTGGTACAATAGATGAGGTGAAGAAAAGGTTAACTATGCATTCACTGACCTCTTTTAGGGACTTAAGAATAATAAAAAATGACAAGGAAAGACTGAGGGCCATATGTAAAGGACAAAATCCAGTATTTAATGAGGTTGGTGGTTCCAATAAAGAGCAAAGTGCAAGTGGTCAACACTGTCCTTGGGTGTTGCATGTTTCTTCTGGGCAAAGTGAGTCCACTTGGACAGTGAAAACTTTTAATGGAACCCACACCTGTCTGCAAGCTAGGAAGGTGAAATTATGCACTGCCACTGTCTTGTCTGAACAGATTCTTGAAGACATTGCTCCAAACCCATACATACCTTTGAAGGTCCTTCAAGAGCAGCTGCAAAAGAGGTTTCAGTTGAGACTTTCACGACAGCAAGTATTTAGGGCCAAAAAAATGGCTACCAAAAGGGTGAGAGGAGACTATGTACAACAATATGCTTCCTTGAGGGATTACTTGCTGAAGTTGCAAAGATCCAATCCTGGCACAACAGTGAAACTGGAGATGGAGAGTGAACCAAACCCTGACACACTCACAAGGCAATTCAAGAGGGTCTACATCTGCTTAGGTGCTTTAAAGCAAGGTTTTAAAACAGTGAAAAGGGATCTATTGGGCCTTGATGGATGTTTTATGAAGGGGCCCTATCCTGGACAGGTATTGACTGTTGTGGGTGTAGATCCAAACAATGGTATTTTTCATTTGGCTTATGCTATTGTTGAGGCTGAATCAACAAACTCGTGGACATGGTTCCTGGATTGCTTGAGAGATGATCTTGAATTAGATGCCAATTCCAACTTCACATTTATTACTGATAGGCAAAAGGTATTTACCCATTAATTCCATCTTCCAATTTGTGTTTCATTCAAATGTTATTAAAGTAGTTATTAATTAATTGAGGTTTTGTATTAGGGGATTGTACCTGCAATAGCCAACATGTTTCCATCAGCTGAGCACAGGTATTGTCTTAGGCATATTCATGAGAATATGAAGCAAAGTTGGAAACGAAAAGCATATAAGGATCTATTATGGAAGTGTGCAACAGCCACCATTGTGCCACAATTTGAAAGAGAAATGCAGGAATTACAAAAGTTCAATGTTGAGGCATATAAGTATTTGAAGCAGATTCCACCTCAACACTGGTCAAGATCTCATTTTACTGGTAAGTCCTATCATAACCTGTATTCTAAGTGTGCCTAACTAAATGTTTAATTTGTTTACTTTACTGTCTAACAGGAAGGTCCCTAAGTGATGTCATACTCAACAACATGTGTGAGGTGTTAAACATGCAACTGGTAGGTGGAAGGGACAACCCTATAATCACTGCCTTAGAGTTCATCCGTGAGTACTTGATGAAAAGGTTAGTAATGGTGCAAAAGGTGATTGACAAGTGTCAAGGATTGTTGACACCAACTGTTAGCAAATTGCTTGAGAAGGTAAAGAAAGAAGCATCCCAATATGTGGTTGTATGGAATGGTGAAAGTAAATATCAGGTAAGTGTTTATTGTAAATGTTTAAAAAAGTAAAATGGTGGTATGTGTTTTCATTTCTAAATGTTTTATTTGTTAAATGTTTTCATTTCAGGTGAGTGGACCATGGGCAGACCAAATGTGTGTGGATCTTCTGGAGAAGGTTTGTTCATGTAGGAGATGGGAGTTAACAGGCATTCCCTGTAAGCATTCTGTAGCTGCTATCTGGTATAGTGCAGCCAATGGAGGTGCAATTTCTATACCAGAGAATTGGGTGCACCAATATTATCATGTGAGTACTTGGAAGGCAATGTATATGCGCAAAATCAACCCCACCAATGGAAGGTTGTTGTGGCCTAAATCAGATTGCCCATTAAAGACACTGCAACCAATACATCATAAGCAGATTGGGAGGCCTAAGAAGAGCAGAAGGAAGACAGCAGAGGAGATCAGTCAACCATTGGTTAAAGGAACAAAGCTGCAGAAGATTGAAAAAACAGTTACTTGTCGCAAGTGCAAGAAAGAAGGACACAATGCTAGGACATGCAATGGGAAAGGAACAATTGCTTAAACATTGGGTGTTGGTTTGTTTATTTTTTGTTGTAAGAATTGGGGGGTAAACTGTGTATGCTAAATGTGTATGCTAAAACTACTATGTTTTTTGGTGCCAAAGTACCCTTATTTTGTTTCTAGTTGAAGCAGTTTAGCAACCAATTCTTTTTGGGAATGTAAATTTGGATTGGTAATGTAAGCAGGTTTCTTTTGTAATGTAAGCAGGTTTCTTTTGTAATGTAAGCAGATTTCTTTTGGTAATGTAAGCAGGTTTCTTTTAATGTAAGCAGGTTTCTTTTAATGTAAGCAGGTTTCTTTCTAGTTCAAGAGTCCTCTGTTTTATTCATAACTTTGCCAAAATGCACATTTCATTGATATATTACCAAAGTACATTCATCACAAACCATGTGGTTCCAGCTACATTGACCTAATACAACACAGATTCCCCATTCTAGATTGATCAAAAAACCACATGGTTCCAAACTACATTGACCAAAAAAACCACATGGTTCCAAACTACAATGACCAAAAAAACCACATGGTTCAGAAATCAAAACAAAAGTCAACTAACTATTAAGTAAATTACAAAGGAGATCCAAGAAAGCCACATCATGATTTTCCAAAAACGAGCTTCATGAACAGCTACTGCATAGGCTTCCTCGATGTCCCTTTTTAAATTCCATAACCCACGAACAATATCCCTGGAACGAGAATCCAATGGTTGGTCAAGCCAGCAAATAAATCCACAAGATCGGCCCTGTAACAAGAGGAAATTGTGAAATTAGGTTAAAGAAGCATCACTTTTACCTAATTTCACACTTACGGTTCTTGAGCAACAATAAAACCGTCGACCAGGATTTGAAGCTGTCCATGATGTTCTAATGGTTGAATCTGCTCCACAAGTGCATATCACCATTGTTGAATTTTGGAACTTGAAGAAACAGAGGAGAAGAGATAGTCGAGGAAGTGGTGGTCGGCCAACGTCTATAAATTTTAAAGGGGAAAACATTAAATGTGGATAGACGAAAATACCCCCACGTGAAACGCACGTGGGGGTGGGTTAACGGTGGGTTTTAAACGGCGTAGAAGGGAGGGACCAAAAACGTTACGAAAATACAAACGTCAAGGATCATATGCACCTTATTGAAGTTCAGGGATGAAAAATGTTAGGGTGGACAAACGTCAGGGACCAAAAGTGAACTTTACTCTTTTATTCTACGAACCAAATGCCCCCAAAGGGTAAACTATAATTTTCGTCACTGGGTTTTGAAAATTGTTTGTTTAGTTATTGTAGTTTTAATTCCTTTTTTCCTTAAAACTAATTCTATTAAAAACTTTGTTAAACTAAAGTTATTTTGAAACAATACAAAATTAGAACCCATCTTCTATGGTATGCATTCCACCCTTTCACTTGTTTTTTCCCAACACTATTATATCCATATCATTTCAATTCTGGTTCAACTTTCTCTAGCGGTCTTTTTCTTTCGATCATATAAATCTTCTACGGTACACCTCTTTTCTTTCCTTTTTCGTTACACTTTTGGAGAATTTTATCTTTATCGGTTTACTGGAAAGTGTATTTCTAATTATGCAACTCAAATTGCTTATATTCCAACTATACAGCTTGATTCTTTATTTTTTTAGGTTTACTGAAAAGTGAATTTCTTATATCTCTCATAACTAGGTGGTCAGGTTATATATATATATATATATATATATATATACTAGTAGTGAACCCGTGCAATGCACCGGGTGAGCAAGGTGTGAAAGTTTATCGTAAATGAAAAGCCCTCGAACGCGTAGCCTATTTGGCAAGTGGGTTGAGCGACTTTGCCCAAATACATAACAGGTTCAAAGTCGACTCCTGCAGAAGACATGGTTGAATCCCTTGGTTAGCCTTAGTCAGCTCTGAAATGTCTCCTCACTTGTGTCTCGTAGGGGTGGGCTCCAAAAAGATTGGTTTAATGAGTGGTGGATAAGGTGTTGTTTTGTTTTTCTAAAAATTTCTCTGAATTCCTCTTAAATCTGACTCGGTCAGACATTTACAAATTAAGACGGTTTGATTGTATTTTAAAATAAGAGCTGAAAAGCTCTTACCGTCCTCTGATTTCATAAGTGATAACATAAACACTTATAGCCTCTTAAATCATATTCACTATCGCCTCCATTTACCTCTCGACCTGTCGATTTGAACTCTCAAATCGATCTCTCAAGCTCTATTTCACAAATCGATCTCAGATGGCATCCAAAAGCTAAATCGATCTACCACTCAAGGTATGTTGATTCCAAACCGGGTCTATAGATCTCTGCATCTACAGATATCATACATGTTTCTATGTTGGTCTATCGATCTCTACATCTCCAGATTCCAACTTGAATGATATCGTTTCACTATCCTTTGTTTTGATGGTGGTTGAACACACCCAACACCTCCATGAAATGGTCAGTTAGCCCAAACACAAGATGAGAAAATCAGTGAGATATATTCGATGTTTGATGAATCCAAGAAAAATCAAGAAAACCCAATTGAGAATCAAGAAAATTGGTTCGGAATATAAGGAGAAAAGTGATGGATTGCGAGTTGGGAGATGAGTAACATATGAATGTGATGTGGTGAACTTTTTTAAGAGATTGATAATCTTTTAAAAGTGATGGATGTTGGCAGCGGTGGGTAAGTCGTGGCAGTGGTGGGTTTAGATGAACAACAAATGTAAAACCAAAGAGAAAGCATATTATAGGGGGAATAGTGGAATACATGTGGGTTATTGGAATAGAGTTACGTGGTTGTGGTTTTTTTTTCTTTTAAAAAAAAAAGTGGGTGTGGGTTTGGGTTCTTGGATTTTGAGTTATTAGAAGAAATATGTTGATGTAGATTTAGATTTCATATGTTTGTCAATTTATAAAAATAAATTACAAACAAAATTATTGATTCGAATTTCAGACTTCAGCACCACCTCTTATTAATCAGAAGTGAAATAAGATTTCAGACTTCAAACCTCTTATTAATCAGAAGTGAAATAAGATTTCAGACTTCAAACCTCTTAAAAAACAAACAAACGCCACATAAGTATTATTTTATTTTGGTTACAAAAACACAAACTCCCAAAAAGAAGTGAAGGTATGGGCAAGAATATAGTTACCTGATGAGAAGTGAAACAATCTTTTAACTATATCCAAATGGTGGGGTTGTTGGGTGGTTGATAATATAAGGTATAATAACTATATTTAATTGGTGGGGTAGTTGCTAATATAAGGTATAAGAAAAAAAGATCGCTGAAGTTACAAATGTTGTGAGCATAACCACAACAAATCTCAGTTCAAATATTTTTAGGTCAGTAAGCAGATAGTATAAACTTGCAATAGCTTAATAAAACATTGATAACGAACAAAAATTACCTCGGAAACTTGCGATTGATATAAAAATGCAAATAACCTCATACACCATATTTTTTCACACCAAGTAGTTTCTTTGCCAGCATATCTCGCCACATTTAAAGCTTAATAGAACATTGATAATGAACACAAATTACCTTGGAAACTTACAACTGATATAAAAATGAAAATACCCCCATACACCATATTTTGCCACACAAAATGGTTTCTTTGCCAACATATTTCGCCACATTTAAGTACAATTGCAGTACAAAGATGTAAGCATATCAACAACCAAAATAAAGAATAGAGTGGCCAACACAAAATACAACCATGGAGACTACCATTTACCCAAATGCTTACCCGATAAACGCTTATCGGTGGGAGTCAATACTCTCATTTACCTTACTAGGTAAAATTTACTCCATCAAAATGGGTTAGAGTCGTCACCGTCACTTACCCCGGGTAATACTCTCGGTCCATGCAACGCTTTTACCGGGTAAGATTCTGAACTTTCCATATACATCCGCTAAGGTAAGTGACCGGGTAAATCTTTACCAGTTAAGCTTTTGGTAAAAGACCACTTACACGATACTATGATGTGGGAACCAAAGTTCCATAAGGCTCGTTGAGGGTGATGACACCACCAAAATCAATCATAATTCTCTCTAGAATAGAAGGCAATTATACAGGTTACAGATATATTTATACCTCTCCTTCGCTTAAATTTGACTTGAGACCTCTTGTGGTAAGATCTTGACTTCACTGGTTTGACAAATATATCAACCTCGTAATCTTGTTACCCTTATATCTAATTATGGACCAACAGAAAGTTCAGAATGCAACAAAGAACCCCATAAGAATAGGGAATATTACTTGTTTTTTGGTGCAGGAATGGGGTTATTGTACTTGAGGATTGTACTATTCGACTTAAACTTCCGTCTTGGGATATTCTGGAAGTTGTTCTGCTTGATGTTGCATTAACGGCATGCGCCCATGGAAGATTGTCTCCTTGTGAACTCACTACAAATAATAACAAATGTTGGATAACAATAAACCAAAAAATAACCAAAATTAATAGACCACATGATGGTATAGAAAGACAAATGTTGGATAACAATGACAAAATCCAACAGGTAGATAAACTGTTGATGTAATAGGGAAATCAAACCACAAATTCCACAAATTACCAAATCTTCTCTCTTATGACAAAACCAAACTTGGTGAGCAACTGATCATACTCCAATGAACCAAGTTAGGAGCAAATTAGGCCAATGAAAATAGCAGCAAATAGTGACTGCAGTTGATCTATAGAACCATAAAAAGGTATTCCCTTGCAAACATTAAACAAGGGTCAGAATCCTAAGCAAAATTCCAAGAAGACACCATAGGCCAACAGTAAACAAAAGCTATAGTCCTGTTGATATTGATATAGATGAACCTGAAAATTCAAGACAACAACAACCGTGGGCCAAATATCTGTTGTAAACTGATCATACTCCAAGAAATTTCCAATAAACCGAACCAAAAGAAAAGACCAAAAACTGGGAAAGGAAGCAAATGTTGGGATAACATTACAGTATCCAACTTAGAAAAGAAAGAGGAAATATCAATCATTTGAGCACAACAAAAACCAAATTTGAGCACAAAATTTCACCCTTATCACTCCAGTCCCAAAACCTCAAATACTTGAAAGCAAACATAGTCCATAATGGCTTTTGAAGACCGGCCAAAATCCATTCAAGTCTATAATCATAAATTGCTAAAACAAACCTCCTTTGATAAAACCACATCCGAAAAAAAAACAAGTTGCAGTTAATGTATATTTCCCATCATTCACCACATAAGCATAATTACCTTGGAAGTTGGAACCTCCCAAGAGAAAGCATCAAACCAGTAATGGTGACAGGCATCAGTGTCCTATAAAATCCACGATAGTAAAAGATGCTCTGAAACTTTACACCAAAACTTTATACAAAACCTGGATAGTAAAAGAAACATGAAATCACAAAGCAATGAATTTTTTTATTTATTTCAGAAAGATGCTCTACCAAAGCTCATATGCTTAAAAGAATGGTTTACATCTAAACTATTTGATACAGATCATGACATACACATTCGGAAGAACTCTGGTACCTATGTTAAAACTGAGATAATAAACATCAAAAAACTTTGAATAAAAAAATAGAATCAGAATAACATAGAAAGAAACTTGGTCTTGAATGTATGAAATTCCTTGTTGAAACAACCGGCAAATACAAAGGAGCAGATCCCATTATATCTATTTTTATGGAGAAAGAATTGTAAAACACTGTACAACATTATCCAGGGTTGAATAAAACTTGCAAATAGCCTAGTCATTTAATGAGCTAACAATCAAACCTTGATTGGAAAACTGTTAGCATCATTCAACAACATGTTTGTGCTTTGTAATCACTTTATGATTTTTTTTTAATTCTAATCATCACCGAAGGTCATCTTCTTTCCTGCAAAATAGAAAAGGAAGATGAATAAAAAATGGTTGTTAATTCAAGTTGAAAACCCCTAGAAACACGAAAGAAATAATGTATCTATGCCAACAGTGTTTATGCTTGGTCAGCTAGGTCGACGACCTCTACCACCATGCCCACCGCCGGATCTTCCACCATCTCGGCCACCAAACCTACCTCGTCTCCCTCCACTCCTACCACCAAGTTCCAGTGTTTGATTGAACCCATTACTGTCTGCAAAATCAATATGAGTGTACCTGCAAAAAGATGAAAAACATAAAGTTTCAATAAACCCTCAGAAATAAACCTTCAAATCCCATGAAAAACACACAAAATAGAAGGAAAATTGATGAAAACCTAGAGCTGAGAGTGAATTTGAGACAGAGGAGTACCTGGGATTCGTGAAGCAGCGAGGGACGAAGAAAATTGAATTGTAAAACCCTTCCACTTGGATTCTGACTCTTTCTCGTCTCACATTGTTTATATACAACGTTTTTGGGAGGTAGCAGGTAGAAGCGTATGGCCTGATACTGTGAAGCCGTAGAAAGGGATGTCAAAAAGCATGGCCATAAGCATGGCCGGAGGTATAAGGGCATGGTGCTGGTAGGGCTGGAGTTGGGCCGTACAGGGATGGACCTCCATGTCGATCAGAAAGCAATCAAACATGGGCAGGTTTTAAATGTATTGCATTAAAGAGTTGTACATTATGCTTTAAAGATGGTAATTAAGAGTTTTCTCATTTTTGTGCTTTAAAAGCTTGTATTCTATGCATAAAAATGTGTAATTAAGACTTTAGGCCTAAATGGTTATATATGTAGTATAGATATAGATAGAGTTGGGTTCCGGTGAGAAATTGAGGTTAACGTGAGAGGTGGTTATCAACCGTTGGATGAGAAATGGATGGGCATTAGGATGTGCACCGGATCAATTCCTTTCTAAGCCGCATTGATTAAAAGCGATCAACGGTTCATATCCACTTCTCACCCTTTTCGCATTAAGCTCAATTTTTCACACGATCTTTCGCGCATATATAGAGGCAGTTAGCTTCCTCCTATCAAAAAACTAGCAATAAAATATCATTTGATGCATATACATCATCAGGAAGTATGAAAAAAGAATCGTTAGCAACACAGTTGGCCAACTACGCAAGTGAAACAACGCACTGTTGGTATACCCCAACACCATAAGCGCACCGAAAACCCCAGAGTATAACAACAATGACAACGAAACCGACCTCATCCCCTTCACTAAATACGAGCTCCGCATCAAAGGCCCAAACCCCCATTTGGATTCTGCCACAACGATCACAAAAGCCAGAGACCAATTCACTTGGAAATGGATTAAAAGTAGGAGTAATGTGACGGCGGAAAACCATATGAAGTAAATGGAGTCGTGATCGATTACAAACCCTAGGTTTTGTGCCAGCATAACAATTGATCCAACGAACATGAGGAAACTTAGCGAGATGCAAAATAGAAGAAGGTGAATTACGATTGAGGTTGAAAGGAGCGGGAAAAAGGAGATGGTTAGGGAGTTGAGGGAGGTGAAGAACTTGATGGGCTTACCCTGGAAAACATGGTAAGTGTTGTAGGTGATGGTTGCTATGGCACAGAGAGCGAGGACGTAGAGTGATGTTAGGATGTAGAGGAGGTGAGAAATTAGAGGATTTGGGGGAAACTTGGTGAAGAATTGAGCGGAGAGGCGGAGGGTAAGGGTAGGGCTGATGATGATGGAGAAAGCGAGAGGGAGGAAGAAGAGGGATAAGCCGATGAAGTGGCTGTAGTTGGCTCTGACGATCCTCTTTGACTCGGAGAGGACGCCGCTAAAGCTCAGGCTGTGCACCGGTGTTATTTCCATGGAGGCGGCAGATCACGGTGACGGTGGTTGTGGTTGTGGTTGTGGTTGTGGTGGCGGAGAGATTAATTTTAACCCAAGTAAGGGAGTGTTTGGATGTGCGTTATAAAACTACTTATTGACTTATTGGCTTTTCAAGAAGTCAATAAGTTAAAATTAATGTTTGACAAACTCAAAAGCACTTTTAAAACTCCTTTTCCAAAAGCTTGAAAACGTGATTTTGAAGAAGTCACAAGTCCTTGACTTTTTGATTGGAAAATAGCTTTTTGATACCAAAATTACAAAAATAACCTCAATTAACCTAAAATTCTTTTATATTTGCGCCTCCATCTCCGATCTCTCATCAGCTCCATCTCTCGATCATCATCCACAGCTCTCTGCAGCTCCATCTCTCGATCTCGATCTGCAGCTCCATCGTCGCCACCCTCCATCGTCGCCACGTATGCAACCTCCATCGCCGCCATCGATCTCCTCAGGTAACCCAATTTCGTGTTTTTTTTTGTTTTTTTGCTCCATCGTCGAGCATATCAGATTGTTCAGATTGTTCACTTTTTGTTCAGATTGGGTTTGATTTTCAGAAAGTTTCTTCTTGGACCATTGTTTGTGCCTTGCTCACTTTTTGTTCAGATTGTTCTTAATTGTTCAGATTGTTCTTAATTGCTCACTTTTTGATAAAAGTATACAAAATTGTATGTAAAAGTAGGAAAAATGGTTAAATATGTAGGCATGTCCTTTTTGGTCATTTTACATGTATAAGCTAAGCCAAACACTTTTTAAAAAATAACTTATTGACTTATTGGCTTTTTCTACCACAAAAGCTAATCCAAACACTTTTTTAAAAACTCATTTTCCAAAAGCAATAAGTCAATAAGCATTTTTGGTCAAAAGCACTTTTGGACACAAAAAGCACTCCCAAACACCATCTAAGTACGCTTAAAACTTTTATTTATAGCAGAGTACGTTAGGCGTTGGTATCCAATTATAATCTGCCACATGGCTGCATATGGACGCCTTGCAGGAATTGGCGGCCCGGATTGCTTAAAAGTCTAAGTCTCGTGTATTAAATTAACCATGAACCGGTACATGATTGAGAATGAGAGATTTACAAAATGAGTAGAAAAGAGAAAACTGATGTGGCAGAGAGAGAAAGTTGATGTGGCATAGTAATGAACCCCTGAAGAGGTTCATGACTGGGGATGCTCTAACTATACTGGTCAGGCTGCTAAATAAGTATTATCTATCTATATGAAAAATATCCCCATTACTAATATTGTAGTATCAATTAATGATAGATGATATATGATTCACATTATTAATAATTATACATACATAACAATTAACAAATTGTTATGTAGCGTCCTCTCCTTTGTCTTCCTTCCTAAGTTCCTATTCATTCATAGTGGAAATATATATAGTTTACAATTAAACTTTCCTTTATTTCATATTAGTTTAATTAAATTAATGTAACAAATTCGCTTAACTGATCTTGTGTATGAATGAATTTTTTTTGAAAGACAATTGTATTTCGGGGGTATCCTGAACTAAGTCCAGACTAATCCTCCTTCGACCCAGCCACGATTCGGTCCACGATCCGGCCACGATTCGGCCCACGACCCTTGATATCCGCTGCATGCTCACCCCTGGATTCGAACCCGGGTAGTAAGGGCTTCCACCACTTACCCCCCAGGATGTTACCGACCAGTAGGCTACAACATCTTTGGATTGTGTATGAATGAATGAATATTCAACTTTAATACAATTCCACAAAAAATTAATCAAGTTTGACTTTGAAAGACGTACAAACAATGGATGTTGTTGATATTAATTTCCATCCATTTCTTACATAAATGTGTAAGTACGTTGGGTATTAATGTGTAAATTGTATATAAATTTAAATGTTAAATGTTAGATAATGAATAAATCATATTCAAATGATTGATTTGTAAAAAGTAGTAGGACTTGATTAGCGAAAAATGAGTAAATAAAATGAGCAACATTAACAATGAAGCCATAAATAATTTATACATTATTTGTACAATTGATGACCTTGAATGTACTTTTTATTTTGGTAAAGAGGAGGGTGACTCTGCTTATTTTATTAAGAAATAAACGCATGTATACCTAAATGAGACGGTTGTCGTAATGCATGTCCATTCTCCAAGTGAGACATGCCCTAGATGTTAACATGAAGCGCAATAATCCAAACTCGTAAATAAAAGTGGTTGAAACAAACTTCTTACCACAAAACGTCACCAAAATAAAGTCATTATAATACATAATGAAACAACTAAGATAAACCGAAACAACATACGTATGTTCCTATGCATAAGGTTCATCTTAGTTCATTCGAAAATTAAAGAAAAGAGGCAGCCCAACATCTTGAATTTAACCTCTTTTGTGAAATGAAAGACGTTATGCACATGATATGAACAACAACATCAAAATACATACGATTGACTCTGCAGGTATCCTTCTCGATTTTGCTACTGCTTCTACATCGATGGGTCTGTTTTTGCTACTTTTGCCCATCGATTTTTCTACTTTTATCCATCGATTTTGCTACTGTTACTTCATCGATGAGTCTGATTTTGCTATAGTAAGATATAACTATAAAACGCTTAATGAAGTTTTAGATCCATGGGCTTCCAACCTTCTAATTAATCTTGAAAGGGGGTGGAGGGGCCAAAACCTAAAGTAACAAAAATCACACAATTCAGGTTCTGATCCATGTATATATATATATAGTCAATTAATCATCCAAACATTTGATGATTACACGTTTTTCAAAAGCACCTATGTCCTTACATAAGCAAAAATTAAGTCATAATCAATGTTGGACAATTCAAACGAAAGACACCAGTCACCAACACAATCATAATACTAAAAGAGTTTTTATATCATTACCATGGTTCCGTTGGATGTAAGTCCTTTGGATTTTACTCTTTCCAATCTTTCAGCAAGCTTCCTTTGTCACACACACATACACAAAAAAGGACTCATAAGTATCAAACAAATGTCTTGAAACATATATAAACACAAATTAAATAGCTAATATTACCTTGATATCGAGCCTGAGAGGCTGTCTAAAGCGAAAAACAAACAGCAAAAAATTGACACTTCATAGTAGACAAATGAATCACGTTTAGCCATACAACATGCACAAGAAAGAGCAAACAAATGAATCACGTTCATAGTAGACACTAAGGGGCCGATTACCAAACGCTTACCCGGGTAAGCGCTTACCAAGTCACATTACCTACCGGATTAATATGGCAAGGACCAAAAATCTTACCCGGTAAGAGCGAATGCAAGGACCGAGAGTCTTACCCGGTAAGTGAGGATGACGACTCTTACCATTGTTAGCGCTTACCGGGTGAATTATTGCATGCGAAACCGATTTGGTGGACTAAAATCTTACCCGATAAGTGAGTGATCTTACCCAATTTGGTAATCTTGGTTGTGTTATTGATAAGACACACTTGATAAGCATAGTGGTTTAAGTGTTATTATCTGTGTGTATCTGCAGTTTCTGTTTTAAGCAAGCTGTAAATAGGAACTGTTAGTATAAGTTACATATGCATTCAGGCAAAGTATGGTTTCAGATTGGCAACTTTCACTGTTGAAATTAAGATTCGAGCATTTATATGATTGGTCATTAACCACTAACAAAAACTAATATATACATAATGGTTAATCTTTTTGGTTTATTGTTTGTGTCGAACTTAATAACACAACTGATGTGAAAAGTGAGTTTTTTTCTTTTTGCTGAAATGGATGCTGACAAATGAATCTATGATTCATTTCTACTGCTTGAATGAAATGGGAATATGACATACTTTTTTCTTTAGTTCATTTGTAATTGAATAAAATCATATTCGGTGACTTTTGATAATGCTTGTTCTATTGACACCCATTCTACAATCTGTTAGTGATGCTAATCCTTTGCCTGATGAAAGTGGAATTGTTATTATCGATACCTTGTTTATCCTTTGCCTGATGCTAATCCGTCACACCCCGAAGAGGCGATGACTGCAAGTGGTGTTCCTCATAAAGAAAGAATTTCCCATGGAAGCGTTGCTACCGTTTGGATCCTATTCGCCTCCATCTTTCTTGAACTAATTAACCAAAAAGCATAAAGACGTTAGTTTTAACATTTAGTTGTTAGTATGTAAGAAAATAGGTGAAGATGCTCACAGTTTGATGAGGGCGACTGGTTCAGAGTTTGTGTAACACCCTCAAATTTGGAACGAGCAACTAACTTTAATTTCGATAAAATAACCAAAAGTAGATAAAATCATTTCTACAAATCATTCCTCAAATACCTCGGAATAAAAACATCATAAATTCTACAAATAAATAACTTAATCGGGTGTTACTTAACACCACACCTGATTGCTAGTCCAAACTATTGCGGAAGACTTCACTAAACAAGTCACCTCTCGTGCACTTCACTAGCACTCGCCACTTCCCAATGTAGCTGGAGCTACCCCAACCTGAGCCTGTTGCACATGCCGACAAATAAAAAGGGTTAGGCTTACGCCTAGTGAGTTCAAGCATTTTATCATGACTATAAAAAAACATAAATCAAATGAGTAATAGTTTAGTCATGATTTCAAAAGAGTTTACTTTAATTGCAAATCATCCATTTTCCAACTCACACACTCCCATGGAAAAGTTCCCGAAAGGTATAATACGTTTTCCAAAATGAATTACATTTCCAACTCACTCAAATATGTGAATAAGTTTAGTTTAGGCAAAACCTTCAAATACGGTTGACAAAACATACTCAACCCGTAAAACATGGAAACCATCCGTTAAATATAACTCTTTATTAAAACACAATACGAAGCGATACTAATGAGACCGTAAAAGGTAATAAAGATCAAATACCATAAACGGAAAGACCCGTATCTGTTGAAGGTGGAGGTAACACAAATACCCAAAACATCGTACACGGATGAGATATAAACCACAACTTACGTACCATGGAAAAGAATCCATATAAATAGAACACGTCACCGAAAACATGAGTAGTAATAAATACCCAAAATAACACCTTTCGGTGACGGGGGAGACCCGTATACATCGCACGTGACGGAACACTAAAGTGGGTCACTTACTATGTAATAAAAACACCCACGTGGATTACTCTCGTAAAACTGAGCTCAATCATTCCAGATCTATTGCTCACGAGACTAGGATGCCCCCAACTTCAACCACTCCAGGTCTATACATTGGGTCACCAAATCCACAAGAGCACATTAGGGATTACACCTTACTGCCCATGAGACGACGCCCGACCATCTAGGTCCACGCCTTACTTATCATGGATCCCGATGCCTATCCCGTGCTAAGCACATATATGGAATTACACCTTACTGCCCATGAGACGACGCCCGACCATCTAAGTCCACGCCTTACTTATCATGGAACCCGATGCCTATTCCGTGCTACAAAGTAAACTAACGTCTCGTAAAACTGAGCTCAATCAATCCCGACCTCTTGCCCGCGAGACTAAGGGGAAACTTAAATGCCTATGGATCCATGGCTAACAAGGTCTAAAATATTACACAACCCCAAATATAATAAAATGCATTCAAAACATGCAACTCCCCAATTAACGTAAATCATTATCAAAACTCAACTTTGAGCTATCAAAAACTGGACAAATGTCCCCCAAGACTTAATAAAACCCAATACCGAGCCACAAGCTCAACTAACTCAAAAGATAGTTCATAAAAGTCATAGAATGACATTAAATATAACAACACACACCGGTTGCCGGTAATTACTTCAAATCCATGAAAACCCGAAATAAAACCTTGGATCGGGAAAAACCCTCCTTTCCAAAGGACTCACACCTTTACATTTTCAAAACATCTTATGATGTGTTATATGCATATTTCTAATATTTCCACAAAATACATTTTCATACAAATAAACTCCATTTATTACATAAATCAATAACTCATTTTTATGCATGATTTATTCATCACATTTTCCCAAAATTCCAAATACAAGTGTTTTATCATATTTACAACCATAAATGTTTCAAAGGTTAAAACTCATCAAATAACTCAACATTGATACTTTTCATGTAAAATACATAATCAATTGGAAAATAACATTTTGGCATGTACAAAGTTTTCGCAAAGTAACTTGAACTCACCTTTGCTAGATTAAGCTAAATCTAGAGCTCTCCAAACGTAAGCTCCTTTGATGAAGTTTGCATCCTAAGGCCAAAACTTCCAAAACCTAGATTCATTATTTTCCAATCATCAATATTCAAATTCAACCATACCAAGTTGTTTCCCAACATTTTACACCAATATCTTAACATATGCCCAAACCCTAATTTCCATAATAAGCTATAATGTGCAAGGAAGGTAAGAGATCAAGTATAAGTGAGTGTTTAGCTTAACATTCGAAGGAAAACTCACCTTAGAGGGTTGTTATAAGAAACCCCAAAACCCTAAATGATGGAAGAGGAAGTCCTTTGAACACTTGAGTCTCCTTGAAGATGAGAATCACTTAATGACCTAGAGATGGAGAAGGTTTCTCATAAATGTGGTGGATGAGATCCATAAATGATGAGAGGTGAAAGAAAGAAGAGACTTACCAACCTTGAGAGCAAAAATCGCACCTAGCAAAGGTGAAATCGTCCCTTGAAGAGAAACAGCAGAAAATGACCTAATGAGCTGCCAAAACCCGCTGATAAACAGCCCCTCGGCCCCTAAGCGCGACATTGACACATGCGACAATGCCCGGGGCATTGTCGCTGGGCATTGTCGCCCTCCATGTACTGCTCTCTGTTCGATTTTCCAATTCGAGCCCCCATCGCGACATTGACACATGCGACAATGCCCGGGGCATTGTCGCTGGTCATTGTCGCCGTCCATGCCCCACCTGCTGTCCAACGATCCTTTTCTAACCCGAAACCGATTCTTGAGCTTGAGAATAAAGTTGGGTACACGATAGCGCTTGCATGCATGAAACCTCACATTGGCCCTTGACAATTAATGCAAATTTGGGGTGTTACAATTCTCCCAACCTTAAAATGATTTCGTCCCCGAAATCTATATCCTTTGCAACCCAAGGTCAACCGACTGACCGTCGACCATAATTCATCCATTCCCAACTGGCATCTAAATTTCCCACCTCGTCTGTAAAGGCAATTCCTCAAACAATTTATTACCAACAATTCCCTTCAAGTACTCTATACTTATGTCCGGAAGAACACTCCGACAACTTGAATAATTCCTGGTCAAACGACTTCGGTTGTCTCCCAACCTTAGATGTTCCATACATCCTGATTACGGTTCAGACTCTAAGTCAATTCAAGGCCTAATTAATACTGAGACCAACTGAATCTTCTAATTTCAATTGTCTTTATCGTTAACGGCCATCCACATCCAACGAGTTCTAATATACTCCAAGAATTTGTCCCAAACAATCATAAAACCAACAAGTCCTTTAACCATACGCGAAGGTTATTCCACTACAACCACTCATCACAATTGAGTATCTTAAGATTACTACTACCATTAACATCATCCTTTTAAAATTGGCTACAATCCCCCGATTACACTAACGGCTTCCGACCTCAAGTCCACAAAGGTTGACGCCTAGTAATATCACCAAGCTTTGAACTCTAACAGGACTACACACATGAGTTCTGATTACTGAGTGTTTCCACAACACCAAGGTTGTCAACAAAGTGGCTACACTAACCTCGAAACGCGTTAACGCAAGTCTAATCCTCAAATTACTATAAACACATTGACCTTGCTACCGATATCACCCGGCCTTTAGTCACAACACGTGCCTGAACGCCCAACTCTTCACAGTCGAGGTTCTACACACTTATTTTCACTCGGGTTACTCAATCATCTCAAGGTCCTAATGAGTTCAAGGTTTTCAAGCGAACATTTAACAAAGATGCCCATTAACAAAGTCTTTAACAAATTTTCAACACAAAGATTTTCATATCCATTAAATCATACGCATAGAAAACTACTATCAGTTAGGTATCTATGCAAAAATGGACGCGCTCGTCCCACATATGAAATCATGTTGAAAATTATTTCTTTGCAGTTCAGATTGTTCACAAACGCAAAAAGCGTAATAAACAACTTCTTTAAAAATTAACCGCCATAGTTCTAGTATGGATTGACTCATGACATGTACGTAAAGTAACTACCCGACTTTAAACAGGGTGCAACAAAAGGTATGCATGTGTTTCCAAAGGAACCCAAACGACATTTGACTCCAAAATTTCTTTTCCAACCATAAGATGGCATGGAACAAGATTTACCAATCAAATTCGCGCGCGTCAGTTTATTATACAAAACAAGGAAACGATTCCTAATTACACCTCAGTCAAAACACAAAACGACTTGTGTAGGCTCCAAATTTAAAGACCAAACCGATCCGTTTCCATTAATTGAAAATATCGACTAGAACTTCATGAGAAAATTTCAAATTGGGGTGGACATGCAAGCTTGTAACATCTTCCTAGAAGTTTTTCTTGAAATGGATTAACATGCAACAAATGGTTCACGACAAAGTTTCAAAAGATGAATTTCTTTAAATCCGTTTTCAAAATTTTCTCATCCGGTCATATAATGACACATGAGTAAAACGTTTTTGGCAAATTTGTACACCACAATGCGTCTTTCCAAAACATACGAGGAAATAAGTGTTAATAATTTAGTGACACCAAAAAGGGATTCAAACCTATTTTCAAATTCCAAATTGTACCAACGGTGCGCATCAATGTTCAAAACATAAGGAATTCCACGCACTATAGTTTTATACAAACAAGTTTTATAAAATCTTTACCACGAAGTACTTTCGTCAAAATTTCGCACTTGGAACATAAAACGTCAAAACGTCGTTGCTTAAAAATGTATTTGTCAAAATACTCCAAAATACACATTTCCTCCAAACCAACAGGTTTTCAATTTTCCAAAAATATTCGGCCAATCAAAATTGACCAATGTCAACGACTCATACATTTGTATTTTTCAAATATCACGTATTGTAAACCATCCGTGATCCTCACACCTCTAAAACATGCTTTGACCAAATGGTCTCTCGTTTAAACAAGGAGTTAATAAAACATTTTCATGCACGACTCATTTATCAAAATGTCGAAAAACAATGGTTACCATGATATGCATACCCCTAAGTCGATATAACACATTTACGCGAAAATGATAATAAAACATTTAACTGGCCGAAAGCGCACCAAACTATTTGTTATGAAATATTACCAAAATATCCTTTCATGCATCACTTAAGCCATGTATAAGTCGATCCATACCCTGAACTAATTGCAACGTAATACTTGATCACACAAACTCTTGAAAGAAAAGTTACGCGATACTAGAGTTCCAAAACTCATCTTTTCTTAGTCGCCTTGTGGCATAAAATTATCTTTACTCAACAAAACTCGAGTGAGACCAAATGCCCAACTTAACTCGTAAAATTTTCACATAAGCAAATAGAGTATGCACATTGTAAAATTGTACCCACGCGACACAAAACGTCGTACAATAAAACTCCATGAAATTCCACGAACTCAATGACTCCAAGTCAACAAACTAGCACCAAACATTGTGCTTCCAAAGTTAAATTGCATTAAGCAAAATCATGGCTAAAATACCAAAATCCAAAATCCCTTCTATGGTAATACCACATAAACAACATCGTTTAACAATTCACATTAAACAAATTCTCCAAAATAACTTTACATAGACGTAATGGAAGATAAATTTTCGTCCAAACTCTAACATATGTGGAGGAGATCCAATGTTAAAGTTATAAGCCGTAGTCACTTTCCCAACATCTTAAACGTCATAAAATATGGATATCACTGTATCATAAAGTAATGTTGAACAATAATAAAACGGAACAAGTTCCGACGGGCTCACAACTCCCGTAATAAAATACTTTCGTGCAGGTTCAAAACCCATGATTTAAAATCTTGTGTGTGTGCTAAACATTTCCCAAAATTGTAACACAATCCATATATGGATTTGAAACACAAGAAATAATTAATGCAATTTATTTTCAAAAATAAATTTCGTGCATAATTTAGTCGGCACTCAACGTCTCAACTCATACTCCTCCAAAATCCTCCGGTCCACTATTTTCACCCGGATACTTTAACCTTTTAAGGCTAAGTCGGAAATTACCTCGATAAACCTTACGGTTTTTCCCCAATTCACAGTCGGCTCAATAAGCCTATGGTTCTAGTCCAACCATCAATCTTGATCCGAAACGGTTTGCTTAAAGCAAGTATCATGCTTAATCGTCACTTCAACTGACTAATAATAGAATCGTCCATATATTCCAACGACTACTAGTTTAGAACCTTCTTCACTACCCCAACGATCATCACATTAAAGTAATTCAAGTACGCACATGTACTAGTAGGTTCACCATGACACTGGTCAGGTGTCACTATGAATGCACCATACATGATTATCCTTGTTACTCTCGACGTGACTCTCGTTTCTAACAACATCCATCAACTTCAAAACATCATATCTTAAAGTGCCTAAAGGTGAATTTCACTCTCATTTACTTAAACAAACGCTAGTTTGAGTCTAGGTATCCAAAATCAACACCTAAATCTCTCAAACTTATGCTCTGATACCAACTTGTAACACCCTCAAATTTGGAACGAGCAACTAACTTTAATTTCGATAAAATAACCAAAAGTAGATAAAATCATTTCTACAAATCATTCCTCAAATACCTCGGAATAAAAACATCATAAATTCTACAAATAAATAACTTAATCGGGTGTTACTTAACACCACACCTGATTGCTAGTCCAAACTATTGTGGAAGACTTCACTAAACAAGTCACCTCTCGTGCACTTCACTAGCACTCGCCACTTTCCAATGTAGCTGGAGCTACCCCAACATGAGCCTGTTGCACATGCCGACAAATAAAAAGGGTTAGGCTTACGCCTAGTGAGTTCAAGCATTTTATCATGACTATAAAAAAACATAAATCAAATGAGTAATAGTTTAGTCATGATTTCAAAAGAGTTTACTTTAATTGCAAATCATCCATTTTCCAACTCACACACTCCCATGGAAAAGTTCCCGAAAGGTATAATACGTTTTCCAAAATGAATTACATTTCCAACTCACTCAAATATGTGAATAAGTTTAGTTTAGGCAAAACCTTTAAATACGGTTGACAAAACATACTCAACCCGTAAAACATGGAAACCATCCGTTAAATATAACTCTTTATTAAAACACAATACGAAGCGATACTAATGAGACTGTAAAAGGTAATAAAGATCAAATACCATAAACGGAAAGACTCGTATCCGTTGAAGATGGAGGTAACACAAATACCCAAAACATCGTACACGGATGAGATATAAACCACAACTTACGTACCATGGAAAACAATCCATATAAATAGAACACGTCACCGAAAACATGAGTAGTAATAAATACCCAAAACAACACCTTTCGGTGACGGGAGAGACCCGTATACATCGCACGTGACGGAACACTAAAGTGGGTCACTTACTATGTAATAAAAACACCCACGTGGATTACTCTCGTAAAACTGAGCTCAATCACTCCAGATCTATTGCTCACGAGACTAGGATGCCCCCAACTTCAACCACTCCAGGTCTATACATTGGGTCACCAAATCCACAAGAGCACATTAGGGATTACACCTTACTGCCCATGAGACGACGCCCGACCATCTAGGTCCACGCCTTACTTATCATGGATCCCGATGCCTATCCCGTGCTAAGCACATATATGGAATTACACCTTACTGCCCATGAGACGACGCCCGACCATCTAAGTCCACGCCTTACTTATCATGGAACCCGATGCCTATTCCGTGCTACAAAGTAAACTAACGTCTCGTAAAACTGAGCTCAATCAATCCCGACCTCTTGCCCGCGAGACTAAGGGGAAACTTAAATGCCTATGGATCCATGGCTAACAAGGTCTAAAATATTACACAACCCCAAATATAATAAAATGCATTCAAAACATGCAACTCCCCAATTAACGTAAATCATTATCAAAACTCAACTTTGAGCTATCAAAAACTGGACAAATGTCCCCCAAGACTTAATAAAACCCAATACCGAGCCACAAGCTCAACTAACTCAAAAGATAGTTCATAAAAGTCATAGAATGACATTAAATATAACAACACACACCGGTTGCCGGTAATTACTTCAAATCCATGAAAACCCGAAATAAAACCTTGGATCGGGAAAAACCCTCCTTTCCAAAGGACTCACACCTTTACATTTTCAAAACATCTTATGATGTGTTATATGCATATTTCTAATATTTCCACAAAATACATTTTCATACAAATAAACTCCATTTATTACATAAATCAATAACTCATTTTTATGCATGATTGATTCATCACATTTTCCCAAAATTCCAAATACAAGTGTTTTATCATATTTACAACCATAAATGTTTCAAAGGTTAAAACTCATCAAATAACTCAACATTGATACTTTTCATGTAAAATACATAATCAATTGGAAAATAACATTTTGGCATGTACAAAGTTTTCGCAAAGTAACTTGAACTCACCTTTGCTAGATTAAGCTAAATCTAGAGCTCTCCAAACGTAAGCTCCTTTGATGAAGTTTGCATCCTAAGGCCAAAACTTCCAAAACCTAGATTCCTTATTTTCCAATCATCAATATTCAAATTCAACCATACCAAGTTGTTTCCCAACATTTTACACCAATATCTTAACATATGCCCAAACCCTAATTTCCATAATAAGCTATAATGTGCAAGGAAGGTAAGAGATCAAGTATAAGTGAGTGTTTAGCTTAACATTCGAAGGAAAACTCACCTTAGAGGGTTGTTATAAGAAACCCCAAAACCCTAAATGATGGAAGAGGAAGTCCTTTGAACACTTGAGTCTCCTTGAAGATGAGAATCACTTAATGACCTAGAGATGGAGAAGGTTTCTCATAAATGTGGTGGATGAGATCCATAAATGATGAGAGGTGAAAGAAAGAAGAGACTTACCAACCTTGAGAGCAAAAATCGCACCTAGCAAAGGTGAAATCGTCCCTTGAAGAGAAACAGCAGAAAATGACCTAATGAGCTGCCAAAACCCGCTGATAAACAGCCCCTCGGCCCCTAAGCGCGACATTGACACATGCGACAATGCCCGGGGCATTGTCGCTGGGCATTGTCGCCCTCCATGTACTGCTCTCTGTTCGATTTTCCAATTCGAGCCCCCATCGCGACATTGACACATGCGACAATGCCCGGGGCATTGTCGCTGGTCATTGTCGCCGTCCATGCCCCACCTGCTGTCCAACGATCCTTTTCTAACCTGAAACCGATTCTTGAGCTTGAGAATAAAGTTGGGTACACGATAGCGCTTGCATGCATGAAACCTCACATTGGCCCTTGACAATTAATGTAAATTTGGGGTGTTACAATTCTCCCAACCTTAAAATGATTTCGTCCCCGAAATCTATATCCTTTGCAACCCAAGGTCAACCGACTGACCGTCGACCATAATTCATCCATTCCCAACTGGCATCTAAATTTCCCACCTCGTCTGTAAAGGCAATTCCTCAAACAATTTATTACCAACAATTCCCTTCAAGTACTCTATACTTATGTCCGGAAGAACACTCCGACAACTTGAATAATTCCTGGTCAAATTAATACTGAGACCAACTGAATCTTCTAATTTCAATTGTCTTTATCGTTAACGGCCATCCACATCCAACGAGTTCTAATATACTCCAAGAATTTGTCCCAAACAATCATAAAACCAACAAGTCCTTTAACCATACGCGAAGGTTATTCCACTACAACCACTCATCACAATTGAGTATCTTAAGATTACTACTACCATTAACATCATCCTTTTAAAATTGGCTACAATCCCCCGATTACACTAACGGCTTCCGACCTCAAGTCCACAAAGGTTGACGCCTAGTCATATCACCAAGCTTTGAACTCTAACAGGACTACACACATGAGTTCTGATTACTGAGTGTTTCCACAACACCAAGGTTGTCAACAAAGTGGCTACACTAACCTCGAAACGCGTTACGCAAGTCTAATCCTCAAATTACTATAAACACATTGACCTTGCTACCGATATCACCCGGCCTTTAGTCACAACACGTGCCTGAACGCCCAACTCTTCACAGTCGAGGTTCTACACACTTATTTTCACTCGGGTTACTCAATCATCTCAAGGTCCTAATGAGTTCAAGGTTTTCAAGCGAACATTTAACAAAGATGCCCATTAACAAAGTCTTTAACAAAGTAACTTAACAATCATCAATATTCAAATTCAACCATACCAAGTCGTTTCCCAACATTTTACACCAATATCTTAACATATGCCCAAACCCTAATTTCCATAATAAGCTATAATGTGCAAGGAAGGTAAGAGATCAAGTATAAGTGAGTGTTTAGCTTAACATTCGAAGGAAAACTCACCTTAGAGGGTTGTTATAAGAAACCCTAAAACCCTAAATGATGGAAGAGGAAGTCCTTTGAACACTTGAGTCTCCTTGAAGAAGAGAATCACTTAATGACCTAGAGATGTAGAAGGTTTCTCATAAATGTAGTGGATGAGATCCATAAATGATGAGAGGTGAAAGAAAGAAGAGACTTGCCAACCTTGAGAGCAAAAATCGCACCTAGCAAAGGTGAAATCGTCCCTTGAAGAGAAACAACAGAAAATGACCTAATGAGCTGCCAAAACCCGCTGATAAACAGTCCCTCGGCCCCTAAGCGCGACATTGACACATGCGACAAAGCCCGGGGCATTGTCGCCCTCCATGTACTGCTCTCTGTTCGATTTTCCAATTCGAGCCCCCATCGCGACATTGACACATGCGACAATGCCCGGGGCATTATAGCTGGTCATTGTCGCCGTCCATGCCCCACCTGCTGTCCAACGATCCTTTTCTAACCCGAAACTGATTCTTGAGCTCGAGAATAAAGTTGGGTACACGATAGCGCTTGCATGCATGAAACCTCACATTGGCCCTTGACAATTAATGCAAATTTGGGGTGTTACAGTTTGGTACCTCAGATTACTGCTCACACCCATATAAGTTGCCCAAGTGATAGCAATCAAACTCAAAATTAGGATCCATCGTCTTCCTGGTATTGATCAGCCCATTAGATAGAGCAACTCCCACAAATCCGGCCTCTAAACCAATGACTTTATGTGTTGTAATCTATTATTGCAAACAATATGAGCTAATTGATAGAAATGATATGTAAGTACAACTAAACTAAATAAAAAAACTATACCAAGCTGGTGCTGAATGCCTTCCATTTTCAAATTCCTGAATTCTTGCTTTTTGGATGATCCTGTGTTCTTATAGTAGGATGAGTCTTTCTACACCCTGAAATAGAAATAGTAAAAAGATATGGCTACTTAATTCACATTGATTTAACACAAACACCAAATATACATGTCTCGATCACTATCTTTTCGATTTAATGACCCTTCAACTTCTATTTCAAATATTACGGGGCCACCAATGTACATAAGAGGGGATTGAGCTTTTGCACCATTTCTAGCAGCTCGTTTTCGGATTAACGTATATATCAAGTCCTTGATGAATCCAAATAGGAGAACCATATGAGGGTGTCTCATACAGCTAAGAACCTCGACCTCTTTTTGGAACTGACTTTGACCTTGTGAGATATCTGGTCTTAAGACCTTAATGGCAACGGGAATGTGATCAAGACAGACTCTAAAAACAGGTCTGTATCCTCCCTCGCCAATTTTTAAGGAATTAGAGAAGTAATCTGTGGCGATTTCAATGTCTTTGATACTGTATTTTCTATATTGAATGGTACATTGGGTCAAAGTCAAACTAACCATAAGTCTCTTCCTTTCTGCTTCCTCGTGTTCGGCTTTGAGTTCTGCCTTTTTTCTCTTTTGGGTCTCGAGTTTTGCAAGACGTTTAGCCAATTCTGCTGCTTCTATGGCAGCTTTGCTCTTCTGTTTCTCGATTTCCACTATAGCTCTTAATGCAACTTCAGCTGCTTTGACTTCCTCAGATTTGAGGTATCCCTCTGCTGACATCCATTGATTGATCTCAGTTGCCTAAAGGAACCCATCAACAGGTTTTGCTTCAATTTTTGTTTTTTTTAAACAATAGGACCTGTTTGTGTTTCTCTCATGGAGACATTTAAGATATTATGCAAGCTTTTTTAGTTATAAAACCTGCTTTTTGTGTAGCATTTGTTGCTTCTTTGCACGCTGAGTGATACATATCCATGGTTCTCTTCAATTCAAGATCTAATCTCCAGTGCATTTCATCACAATCCAACCCTTCGTCTCCTCTCTTTTCCACGATATATTGTATTCCATCTGCATTCAAAAATAATGCCTAAATAATCAAAACCCAATTCAGATTCAAACCAAAAATGACAAAAAAAGCCTAAAATTGAGAACCATATAAACAATAGAAAACACATAAAAAATTAGGGTGCTTGAGTACCTCTTTGTATTCGCAAGAAGCGAAGAAAGACTGTGAAACTGAAAGCATGCTTCACCCATCTCCATAAATCTAGACAGAGAAAGTAATAAGTACAGTTCAGCTATGTATCATGGACTAAAAAGCTTGGATGAAACTGTATTGTTGTGGTAGTAGATGATGGGAATATTAAGTTGGGTATTATCGGGGTAATTCTAATACATTTGAAATCATTTAGGAACATTTTTTAAGAAATCCCACTGGTTGTGCTTCTCAATGACTATGACAAACTCATGGATATATACCCTTGTTTGCAAAAGAGAACCCATTGCTATAATTCCAAATAGTCAGCAAGTTGTTGATATGGGAATTTGTAAAAAAAATTGTATGGTGGATTAGTTTTAAAGAAACTTGAACAACAATAAGCCAATAATTGAGATTCTCAAGCTTCTGTTGGAATGCAAACCTGTGGGATTCATTTATATTTTGATGCAACAGGATACCATTTTTCTCATCAACCGTTAACTTTTTTTATTCTGGATTGTATTTGTATCATTAGTCTATCGGTACTTATTTGGTGCTATGGTGTTCTCTTGATTATATTAGGGAGGATCTTGTAAAGGAGTGCATAACACATGCTAATGGATTTCAAGAAAATATGATACAAACCAATGTTGGGTATTCAATTTCAAGCAAATAACGCCTAAAATCAAAACCCAATTCAGATTCAAACCAAAAATGAAAAAAAAAACTAAAATTGAGAACCATATAAACAATAGAAAACAAATCAAAAATTAGGGTTCTTGAGTACCTCTTTGTATTCCCAAGAAGCGAAGAAAGATTGTGAAACTGAACGCATGCTTCACCCATCTCCATAAATCTAGACAGAGAAAGTAAACCCTAGTTAAGAAGAAAAACCACTCTCTTCGTGAACTGTAAAAGCTTTAAAAATGGGTGTTTTTCATATATTATGGTGAAAAAACATTAGAAACAAATGAAAAACATTACAAACGAATTGGCATACACTGAGAGATGGAGAAAGAGAGGAAAGCAAATCTGGTGGAGATGAAGGTGAGTTCTCTGCAGTATTTGAGCGACTGGAATACGAAAAGACAACCCTAGTCGGTTTGAAGAGGAAACGAATTGAAGCTTGGAGCGGCTGAGAAACCAGAAACGAAGCGATAAGACCCGGACGAAGGAGAAAAAAGAAAGGGGGGAGCTCTGGCCTGAGAGGGTGCCACGTAAGGACCCTTGGTTTTTGTTTATATATAGTTATATAGACTAGATATGTACCCGCGCGTGATGCGGCACGAAGTATCTCGAATCTAAAACCGAGAATTCGAAAAAAAATAAGTTTGTTTCATGTTCATATTTATTCGCTTTTAAATCGCGTATTAAATGTATAAAATTAAAGGTCAATATGGTTAATTGGTTAAAAAATGAAAAATATTCGTTCGATAGTGGGGTCTTCAAACCCATAACAGTTGTGCTCATTTTGAAGGTGTGAAATCCCAAATCTAGCAAGAAATCAAGAATGATGTAGAGAGAGAATCTAAAAAGAACTTGTCATCCATATATTGATCTTCAAAGTACAAATGACTAATGCTACAAGTTGTTACCAAGATTACAAAGGAGTCTTCTTTATATAGTAGGGCCATGACATGTCCATGCCTCTACTAAGAAGAACAGTACAAGATATTAATACTGTCTTGATAGCTACAAAAATGCCCTAACAATCTCCCCCTTAGCTATCAAGGCAGAAAGGGTCTTCTTCTACTTCGAAACCCAAGATGCGTTTCAATCCTTCGCATAGCCATTCTGAAACTCAATTTTTCATCTATCTCTTTAATGGCTCTTGACAAAACTCTTCTAGGTCTTGAAGACATCCAATTAACTTTTCGTTCAGCATCATGTCTTTTAAGCTTTTCGACTAACTGAAGTCTTACAATTTTAAGCGTACCATCAGAATATTTTTCCAACTCATTAAACCGAATGAATATCTTGTTTGCACCATTACTGAACACAACACCAAACTCTGGTTCTCCAATCACAGCAAATAGAGTCATCTTCATCAATCCAGGCAGACTTTGATTAGGCCTCAACAAATTGACTCTTGGCTGACAACTCTCCACGGCCATTTGTAGATCATGACACTGTGTGAACAAGACGTGTCTTCTCAAAAATCTTTTGATGGCATTCAGTGCAAGAGTTACATTTTCCCTTCTGATCTGAAGATCTCTGAAATGATGATACATGAACTCAAAATCTTCCATGGTTGCTGTAAATATAGCATAGGCACAACGACAGTATTCGTTAATGCGTATGCTAGCGGATGATTCCTGAGCACTTCCTTTATCACCGGATGAATGTTGATGTTATCAAAATCAATGTGATGATTGTTGGGAATGATCGCAATATAGTTGATCGGATGAATGATAGCATGATCTGGATGAATTCCGGCTTGGGATTGATGTACTGATCGTGTTGACGGTAAAGGTACATCGTGTGTCGGTTCAGGTAGACTCGGAATATGATCATCAAAGCCTTGAATGTGACTTTGTTCTTCTTGATTAACCATCTGATAAAAAAGATATCAGTTCTGACAAGATTACTCTTTGAAAGAAAAAAAACTTGAAATTTTTTTAAAAAATACCCAAGTATAGAATTCGAATCATTCATCTGCATATGAATTCGAATTGAAGAGAATCTGAATTCAGGGAATTCGAATCAAGGAGCATGCGAATTCATCACTTAACTTCTAAGACAAATTGGAACATATGAATTCGAATCTAGAATGGTTCGAAATCATGCAATTCGAATCTAGAATGGTTCGAAATCATGCAATTCGAATCTAGAATGGTTCGAAATCATGCAATTCGAATCTAGAAGAGTTCGAAATCATGCAATTCGAATCCATAAGAGTTCGAAACCAAGGAATTCGAATCCATAAGAGTTCGAAACCAAGGAATTCGAATCCTTAATGGTTCGAAACCCTAACATGAACCTTTTTTAAACACATATCAGTTTAAGTCGAATTCGATTCTTTTTAATGAAACATAAGATTCGAAACCCTAAAAAAAATTTCTATTCTAAAGGAGGGTTCGAAATCTTAGTTAAACATGAAGAACATCAAGAACACGAAGAACACAAGTTGAAAATCGAACTGATTTTTCACATTTTAGCCTAATAGATGAATGAAATTGATGAAAAAACTTAGATGGAAAGATGGGCATGCAAAAACCGAATCTAATAATACTAAAATCAAACGAAATGGTTACCTGATGAAGAAGATATGAACAGATGAAGATTGAAATTGAATATGATGAATAGTGTCTTCTTCAGAGAATTCGAATTGAATGCCAGAAGTGAAAAAGTGGGAAAATGAACATTTGAACTCTATTTATACTTAAAAAAATTTGGACACTTGGCACGATTTAGAGTACTCCACTTGGCAAACAGTAGAAAAAGATGATGTTGAATTCATTGAATTCGAATCCTTAAGAGTCCGAATTCATTGAATTCGAATCCTTAAGAGTTCGAATTCTTTGAATTCGAGTCCTTAAGTGTTCGAATTCTTTGAATTCGAGTCCTTAAGTGTTCGAATTCTTTGAATTCGAGTCCTTAAGTGTTCGAATTCTTTGAATTCGAGTCCTTAAGTGTTCGAATTCTTCAAATAAATTCATGAAAAATTACAACTTTTTCAGAAAATTTAACACCTGTTCCACAAATCTCACATCAGATAAAACTTTGTAAGCTCTCAAATACAAAACCCCCTAACTTACAGACTTATGCCGAATTGCTCCCCCTAAACAATTGCATAAATTGCTGTCTTTTCTTCAGAGGAATCTGCACAGACAGATGAAAACTTGGTACTCATTGAACATGAGTCCAAACTGTTAGACTTATCACTTTGTGTAAAAATCTAACTCCCCCTCAAAATATGAATTCTGGAGTATCTTGTTTTCTTCCTCTGAGAGTATGCATATATTTCAATAACGCTCAGTATTTGACATTGTAGCAAAAATGCATTTTACAAGGAAAGTAACATTCATTGAATTTTATTTTATGACTACTAACATCTGATCATTTGAAAGCTTTACAAAAGAAATTCAGCTTAATGAAATTTAACAGATTTTTTAATCAACTGAAAATCAAATGCATGTGTTTGGATTCAAGAACAAGTCATCATTGTATATCAAGTTATAAACGTTCAGTGTTAACCCCTTTATTAAATCTATTTGGTGTGCTGGCATGTGAAATATGATTAGCATAAAGCGTATGCATTTCTAAAACATATAAGAATACTCTGCTCTACTCACACTATTTGTACAAAATCAGGATTTTCACAAATTTACGGGTTTATCGCGACTTTGTATTTTCCCAAGTTTCAAGAGATGTGTGCTCATTGGCATCTTTTCGTTTGTGCTCATTGGCATCTTTTGATTTTGTGCACATTGGCATCTTTTGATTTGTGCACATTGGCATCTTTTAATCAAAGAGTTTAGTAAGAATAAGATACATCGTTAAACATGACTTTCTATCTGGTTCTATAGCAGGATTTGGGTTAGCATATCCCAGACCAGTTGGCCTTAGGTACTAGGTGTCGAGCACCCCTTAGAACTTAATTTCCCAAACCAGAAAGGCCACATCGATATATCTTAAACCCATTTGTACCAGTAGAACATGGCTTTCTATCTGGTTCTATAGCAGGATTTGGGTCAGCCGATCCCAGACCAGTTGATCTTAGGGACTAGGTGTCGAGCACCCCTTAGGACTTACTCTCCCAAACCAGAAAGGCCACAGATACAAACTTTCAAACTAAATGATATTCTATATAAGCTTGGATTTCCATCACAAAATATGAATGATATCTCAATCACTTGGTTCTAAAACATAGTGCTTCTCCCATATTTTCATTACCATCCATCATTCTGACATATAGGCTTTTTGAGCATTATATTCTATATATATCCAGATTCACATAACTTTGAGCATTCAGCATAATTTCATTCATGTTTTGCTGACCTTTCGATTATTTCAGAGGTGAAAATTGAAGCAAATCCAACTCAGATAATACAAAGTTTCTTGTAAAAGCATCTTTTAGCACACATTTGATTTATTGAGTGAAGATTGAAAATTTCATGTCATTGAATTAAATTTGTAAAGTTTCAAGTTTTCAAAGTAGTAGAAACAAAATATAATCCAATGTTACCTTTCACCACTTGTTCCTTGAATTAAAAAGATATAACAGTTAAGAATATTACCTGAGAATTGTGAGTTCTAAACTGATTTGTTTAGAAGTTTTAGTCTTTGAAGTACGGGTCCTGAACTGAATTGTTCAGAAGCCATAGTCGTTGAAGCATGGGTTCTAAACTGTGATGTTTAGAAGCCATAGTTCTTTGTCTCCCCCTTAATGGTACAAATATTCTTAAAAAAATATCCACCGCTTCTCTTCTGTTTTCAGTCATGTGTGTAGTATGAATTTACAAGTCAGTACAACACATGATAAACCTGCAAAACAGATTAAGCAGATTTTGGTACCCAACGGGACTTGGGTCCTAGTGTGTTAGGATATGATCATAGATTTAAGTAAGCAAGAACACGAACTCCCCCTCAATGTCTTAAGGATTCAACATTCCTAGTTTGCTGATTAAAAAATTTAACCTCTTTTCATCTAAAGGTTTTGTGAAAAGATCAGCAAGTTCTAGTTCTGTTGGTACAAAGTGCATTTCTATAGTTCCCTTCTCAACATGGTCTTTGATAAAATGGTACCTGACATCTATGTGTTTCATTTTGGAATGCTGAACAGGATTTTCAGTTATTGCAATTGCGCTTTTGGAATCACAATAAATGGGGATCTTATTGAAGATATATCCATAATCCTTTAGCTGAGTTTTCATCCAAATTACTTGCGAACAGCAACTAGCGGCGGCCACATACTCTGCTTCAGCTGTAGATGTTGATACACAAGTTTGCTTCTTTGATGACCAGCTTACTAGTTTATCTCCCAAGAATTGACAAGCACCAGATGTGCTTTTCCTGTCCATCATATTTCCCGCATGATCTGCATCTGTGTAAGCAGTTAGTTCAAACCCAGAATCCTTAGGATACCAAAGACCCAAATTTTTTGTGCCTTTGAGATATCTAAGGATTCGCTTTACAGCCACAATATGAGATTCCTTCGGGTTTGCTTGGAAACGTGCACAAAAAGATGTTGCAAACAAAATATCCGGTCTACTTGCCGTTAGATACAGTAAAGATCCAATCATGCCTCGGTATAACTTTTGATCGACTGATATACCAGATGAATCAGCGTTCAAAAGCTTACCGGTAGCCATGGGAGTTTTCATGGTGGAAGAGGAATTTAATTCAAATTTCTTAAGCATATCATTTATATATTTTGATTGATTAATGAAAATGCCTTCATTTGACTGTGTCACTTGGAGACCAAGAAAAAATTTTAACTCTCCCATCATACTCATTTGAAAACGGATTTTCATCACCTCTTCAAAATCTTTACACATATCTGGATTTGTAGATCCAAATATAATGTCGTCAACATATATTTGTACTAACATTAAATCTTTACCTTCTCTTTTGAGAAAAAGAGTTGTATCTATTGTACCTTTGGTGTATCCATTTTTAAGCAGATGAATAGTCAGAGTCTCATACCATGCCCTCGGAGCTTGTTTCAAACCGTAGAGTGCTTTGTCCAAAACATAGACATGGTTGGGATATTTTGGATCTATAAAACCCTCAGGTTGACTTACATAAACCTCTTCATGAAGTATTCCGTTCAGAAACGCAGATTTGACGTCCATTTGAAATACCTTCATGCTTTTATGTGCGGCGTATGCAAGAAAAATTCTGATGGCTTCAATCCTTGCTACTGGTGCATAGGTTTCATCATAATCTATTCCTTCTTGTTGATTATACCCTTTTGCAACCAGTCTTGCTTTGTTTCTGACTATAATTCCTGCTTCGTCTTTCTTGTTCCTAAAGACCCATTTAGTTCCAACAATGGTCTTGTCTTTAGGACGCTTCACCAAATGCCAAACTTCGTTACGCTTAAACTCATTTAACTTCTCTTGCATGGCGTTTATCCAATCTGGATCTTGTAAAGCTTCAGATGCTTTCTTGGGTTCTAACGTGCTTAGAAAGTTGACATACAAACATTCGTTGGTAGTCGCAGATCGTGTTTTCACTCCATCATTGATATCACCAATAATATCTGTTGGGGGTGTGCTTTTGTCCACTTATGTACACTGGGAAGAGTTGAAATCTCTACACGAGTGTTCGATGAATCATTCTCATCCATAACTGCAAGAATCTCTTCAGTAGATTCAGCTGAAGATACATGTGTTGGTTCTGGTACATTAACTTCTGGTTGTTGTATTTCATGTATAGGAACCTCCGATGATGTGTTTACTGAAACCGGAACTTCAGGCTGAATTTCAGGTTCAGAAACTGGAATAGTTGTAGGTTCACTTGGAGTTTCGTTGGTTGTCCCAGAAGTACTAGCACCGACATCGTCAGATGGACCAGAGACATTCACACTCGTCTGTTGTGGAGATGCATTTACAGATGTGATGGGTTGTTCCATATCTGCACAATAATCCACAAATGCATCATGAAATAACAAATCTAAATCCTTAGTACTATTATTATTTAATACAGAATTAGAAAACATTTTCGCCACAGGTTCTACTCCTTTTTGAGTAGAAACTTCAGATTTTTGTCCGAGTTCTGAACTGTGTTGTCCAGAAGTCAAAGTCACACTCTCGTCAAACGTAACGTTGATGCTCTCGATGACTGATTTTGTACGATTATTATAGATCCGATATGCTTTAGAATTCAAGGAATATCCAATGAAAATCCCTTCATCAGCCTTTACTTGGAATTTTGCAAGGTGTTCTCTATCTTTTAGGACAAAACATCTGCATCCAAAAACACGCAAAAATTTGATGTTAGGTTTGCGATTATTGATTATTTCATATGCAGTTTTATTAAGACGTTTAATAATAATTGTCCTGTTTTGAGTGAAGCATGCGGTTGACACTGCTTCAGCCCATAAACTTGGTGGAAGACCCGAATAAGCAAGCATAGTCCGAGCTGCTTCCACAAGCGTCCTATTTTTTCTTTCAACCACTCCATTTTGTTGTGGAGTAATTGGTGCAGAAAAATTATGAGAGATGCCAACGGATTCAAGAAACGATTGAAGAGTTGCATTCTTGAATTCAGTTCCATTGTCGCTCCTTATCTTTTGAACTGGACGTTGTAGAAGAATTTGAATCCTTTTTATGAACTTAATTATTTGCTCAGGTGCTTCAGATTTGAGTCGAAGAAAATCCAACCAAGTGTAGCGTGAATACTCATCAATCATAACCAAGATATATTTCTTTCCTCCCATTGATTGAGTTCTCATAGGGCCACAGAGATCCATATGAATTAATTCCAAGACGTTGTTGCAGTTAGACAAAGTTTTGGATTTGTGCGTGACGTGTTTCATCTTTCCCATTTCACACGCCGAACAGATAGAAACTTTGTCAAACTTCAGTTCAGGAAGCCCGGAAACTAATCCATCTATTCTGAGCTTGTTGATGCTTCGAAAATTTTGATGTGAGAGTCTCCTATGCCACAACCAACATTCATCTTGAGAGGCTTTTGAAACAAGACAAACTTGATTAGAAGCAACTAGAGTCGAGAAATCCATCATATATAGATCGCCGCATCGTTTTGCTCTGAAAATCTCTGACCAATTCTCATCCACAACATAACAAAACTTTTTGTCAAAAATTACCTTACAGTCCTTGTCACAAAACTGACTAATACTGAAAAGGTTATCCCCTAATCCTTCAACATACAAGGTCTTTTCTATTTGCATCGAGTCATTCTTCAACGTTCCGTAGCCTCGAACGTGACCTTTAGAATCGTTACCAAAACCTACCGATCCGCCAGGATGTACAGTAAAATCGTGCAATAAGTGCTTGTACCCCGTCATGTGTCTAGAAGCTCCCGAATCAATGACCCACACATGACGATCCTGTAAAAAGATAATTACCTGATCTTAGGTACCCATATCCGTATGGGTCCTTTCTTGTTAGTACGGATCAGTTTGTTTATTACAGTTGATGAACCTTGAATTTTGCCTTTAAAGGTAAGGTTATTTTGTGAATTTGGTTTGTTAAGTTGATCTTTTGGAATCCAAACCATATTCACATCAACTATTTTTGTTTCTTTCTTCTTATTCTGTTTCTTTGATCTGAAACCGAACATTTTAGCAAATTTGTTCGCTGAAGATTTTAGAGAAAAAGATGAAGTATTAGATTTTTTGTTCTTTGGATCATTTCTATTTAGCTTGAAATAGTTATCCCAACAATGAGCACAATGTATTCTTCTTTTTGCTTGTGACAACAAGATAGAATTTGAAATTGCGGAATTTTTATTTTCACAAACTTTGTAAACATTACATGAATGAATACATTTTTTATTTGAAGAAATACATTTCTCAGTATCAGTATTCCTATTCTCGCTATCTGAAATATTCTCCTTCAGATCCACGCACTTTTCTTCATCCATTTCTGAGAAAGAATGAGAAACATTGTTAGAAGTCTTAGAACTAGAAGCATTATTTGGAAGCACATTTGATTTTGTTTCGAATAATTTTTCTTTTTCTTTTCTTTTCAGTTCTTGTTCCTTTTTGGCATTAGATATATTTGATGAAAACTTTGTATGATATACTTCACAATATTTCAGTTCAATTTCAAGTTCAGTTCTTTCCTTTTTATGCTTCTCTTTCTCAAGAAAAAGCACTTTTTCAAAATCTAAAATTTGATTTGAAAGTTTTGCACATCTCAAAACAAGTGCTTTGTTTTCTTCAAAGAGTTTATTTTTTTCTAAAGATATTTTTACACCAGAATCAATTGTACTTGAAGAAAAAATGTTAGAGCTTTTAGAGTTAGAAGAATCATTCGAACAAGAATTAGATTTGGTTTCGGATGATTCTCCTTTCTTATAACCTTCGAAAGAAAATTTTTCTTTTACTTTGACCGAACTTGAAGAATTAGATTGATCTGTTGTTTCACTTTGATTTGAACACTTTTCACAAGTAATTGAATCTTTAGATTTTGATAATTCTAATATTCGGGATTCAAGTCGTCGAATCTCAACTTGAAGTTCAAGATTGACTTTTTGACTATGATCAAAATTTATCCCAATATTATCATGATCATTCTCTAATATTTCAAAATTTAATTGTAATTTAGAAATTTGATTTTCTAAATCAACAATTTTTCGTAAAGCAGAATCCAAATCAGGAAATTCAGAAGAGGTTTCTTGAACAAACTCCTTTTTGTCAGAATCTGAATTTGTATTTGACTCCATTTCAACATTAGATTCAGATTTAACAGGTTCAGGTTCATTGATATTGGAATCAAATGTTTTAGCCATAGATTCATTTGAGAATAATAAACTAAATTCAGTTAGTTCAACCTTTTTGGTTTTGTAACTGGAATTTAGTTCATCGTATTTAAAGTTTGTCGTATTAAATCTAAGCTTTTCTTCCGAACCTTTATCCGTCTTATCCTTATCTTTATTAGAATCTGGAGTTGAACATTCAGATTTAACAAAAATTTTGGATATAAGAGGTATTTCCTTTTTAATGGGTTCCTTTAAATCTTCATCCAATTTTGCAATTGTATAAAAAATTTCAGGCGCTTTCTTTGATACCTCTACATCAGATAAACCAAGTCCCATTTTAGGATTAAAAAATCGTTTATCTTTTGGATTATTGGTTAATAATCTTAGAGTTTGCTCAGTCTGACCTCTTTTATAGTTTAACTCTTCAAGTTCTTTGATCTTTGCAAGAACTTCTATTCTTTCTTCAGTGAGAATCTTAATTTTAAATTGACAGTCTATATTCTCATCACTTATATCAATCATTTTCTTCTTCAATTCAGAAATTTCAGATTCAAGTGTTTTAACTTTTGTTCTAATAACTTCCTTTTCATTTTCTCTATCTTCAGCAAGACATTTGTAAAGAAGTGCCTCATCGTGATATTTCATCATTAAACTTTTCTTATTTTCAAGTTCCTTTTGAACTTTTTCAAATTTCTTATTAAGTTCAATTATCACGAGTTGCATTTCTTCATATCTGTCATCTTCAGTTTCAGACTCATTATCAGAATTATTAGAATTATCAGAAGAATAAAGAGATGATACCTCGGATTCCTGGTCATCTTCATCTAGTTTAGCCATTAAGCTATGCTTTACTTGAGTAAAGTGAGCTTCTTCATCATCAGAGGAATCCATAAGCCAAATTTCTTCCTCAGCATTGACTGGCTTTCCACTTTCTTTTGCTTTTGCCAGATGTGCCTTTCGCTGATAATAGTCAGAATCCTTCACCTTCTTTAGCTTACAGTCTCTGGCATAATGACCTGGCTTTCCACAGTTAAAACAGTTTCGGTCATCTCTATCATTCGTTTCCTCTCTTTCCTTTTTCTCAACTCTCTCCTCTTTCTCCTCTTTCTTCTCAAATCTTTTATACTTGTTAGCTTTGTTGTATTCAGGTTTGGTTTTTGAATAAAACTTCTTTTTGCCAAACTTGTTTTGAAATCTGTTTGTTAATAAAGCCAACTTCTCAGCTATATCAGTCATTTCATCTCCAGAACTGCCACTATCATCATCATCAGAACTTATCTTCTTCTTGCTCATCCCAGAAATCAAAGCTTTTGTTTTCATAGCTTCACTCTTCTTATGTTTACTCAGAAGGGCTAAAGATTCTTCGACCTTTTTATCCTTTTCCTTAACAGCTTTTACTTTTTCTTCGTGTTGACCTAGAATACTGAAAATGTCGGTCAACTTTTCATCATCCATATCCCTTGACATTTGGAGCTGAATGGAGTAGGAATCCCATTCTGGTAGAAGATTCTTGACAAATTTGTAATTTATTTCTGATTCTGATTTGTCGACTCCATTTCTTCTCAAATTATTAAGGATGATATTGTATCTATTGTAGGTCTCTTTCAAAGGTTCGCCTTCTCTTGCTTTAAACCCTTCATAAGCATTGATGCTTTGATTCCTTTTGGTCTTCTTAGACTTTGATGATCCCTCAAACTGCCTTTCTAACTCATCCCATATCTCTTTCGCTGAGTCACGACTATCTACTCGATTGTAGATATCATTTGGAATTGCCATAGTCAAATAAGTCAAAGCCAGTTCATCAGTTGCAATCCTATCTTTGTCATATTGATTAAAAAATCTGGGTTCTTTATCAATGCTTCTAGGAGCAACATACTGACTTGTAGCAGTTTCAGCTTGACCACCAATATCCATTTTTGGTGTGTGAGGACCTTCTTTGATTGAAACCATTAAATCTATGTTCTGATGATTTAGAAACTGAGTCATTCTTTTCTTCCATTGGGCATATTCTTCCACTAGAAGAACTGGAGGCTTATTCTTTGATCCCATACTCATTAAATCTCTCGACATCTTTTCAAATAGCTAGGATAATTGATCGTTCAGAAGATCAAGCAGTAAGTGTAACAGAGATTACACTTAGAATCAACTGTTCAAGAAAGAAATCAGCACTTGGGTCCGAAACCAACACTTAGACAAATTCTGAGTGGTGCGAAACCTTCAGATTTCGGATGCTTTAGAATTCGAAACCTTCAGATTTCGGATGTAGTACGGTGCGAATTCCCTGAATTCGAATGCAACTGAGTACGAATTCCTTGAATTCGAATGCAACTGAATGCGAAATCCTTGAATTCGAATTTAGCTTGGTGCGAAATCAATACTTAGCCAAAATCAAAACTAATTACACTCTTCAACTCAGAATTCGGATGTAGATGAGTGCGGAATCACGGAATTCGAACTTAACAGATACGAATTCAACACTTGTACACCAATTCGAAATCACCGGAATTCGGACTTAACTATGTTCGAAACCTCAAGAATTCGAACTTAACAGGGTGCGACACCACGGATTTCGGGCTTAACTGGATCCGAAACCAATACTTGAGCACTTCGAAAATCTTGAATGATCCGAATTCACTATGAATAATCCGAATTCACTTTGAATAATCCGAATTCTGCACTTCGACCATCAAAATCACTAAATCTGCCATATCTTCCTCAATTCTTGATCAATTAACACGAACGTTGTACTGGTTTGCTCGAAATCAAAATCCACACACTTTCTTAGTTAATCACAAGATCTAATTCGATCAATTTAATCGAATTAAAGTCCAAAACAGTGAATTAGGGTTTTCGAACGAAAATTCAAAGAAATGAACAAATCTAATGATTCTGTTTAGAAAATGATGATGATCCAAGAATTAATGTTGTTCAGATATCAATTCCGAGTTCAGTGATGCCAAGAATTGATCCAAGAAATCAGAATCTAGAAAAAATCTATGTCTGAATGAAAAGTGATCAGATGAACAGTGATGAACACCAGATCCGAATTCTTCATGTTTAGTATAAAAATTCTTCAATTTGGTCTTCGATCTGCTTGAATCTCCTGTTTAGCTCTGATACCAAATGTGAAATCCCAAATCTAGCAAGAAATCAAGAATGATGTAGAGAGAGAATCTAAAAAGAACTTGTCATCCATATATTGATCTTCAAAGTACAAATGACTAATGCTACAAGTTGTTACCAAGATTACAAAGGAGTCTTCTTTATATAGTAGGGCCATGACATGTCCATGCCTCTACTAAGAAGAACAGTACAAGATATTAATACTGTCTTGATAGCTACAAAAATGCCCTAACAGAAGGTTTTGATGAAGGGTTATAATGGTATAATTTATAAAAAAAGAAAAACATATTTGTTTAATGTATTTTAGTTTATGTATGTTGATATGATAAGGATGTAAAATGAAAAATGAAAGGAGAATGGATATAAAGTAAATTAAATAACCAATTATAATGATATAAAGTGTAATTTAAAAATAAAAATTAATTTTATTTTAAATATCATGTTGAACGTTGGAGGTTTTACAGCTTTTAAACTTGTACATGATGTATTGAAATTTGTACTTCTTAAAAATTCAAGAATAATTATTTTTTAAAAAGTATAATAGATAAATATAGATAAGAGCGTAAAATGTACAAGTTTAAAAAAATCTCGGTACGTCATTCTTGAAAAATCTTGATACGTATTTATGATATTTCACAATATTATTAAGTTAAAAAAATATTCAATAATAAACTTATTTTGAAATTATTGACGAGAATATTGTAATAATATAATTTGTAAAACAATGCATTTATTAATATGTTTTAGTTAAACTATGATTATGTATTTTTAATATTATAAGGGTGTAAAATGAAAATGAATAATGTAAGGGATATAAAACAAATTAATTCGTACATGTTCATGATATTTAAGAATATGATTAAATCCAAAAATATTCAATATTAGGCTCATTTCGAAGGTATTGACGAGACGCTTACAATAGTGTAATTTGTAGAAAAAAATGTATTTTTTAATGCATTTTAGTTCATATACAGTATTTATGTTTATATGATAAGAATTTAAAATGAAAAATAAAAAAGTAAGGGATTAAAAGTAACTACATACCTAATTATAAGGGTAGTAAATGTAACGTATAAATTAAAAAAATTGAATTAAGGAGAGATTTAAGGAAGAGTGAATGTGAGTGTGCTAATTGAACTTATAATGTAAACTGCGTCCAGATACATGTTTAGGCGGGAAAATATTGAAGTCGGCTCACCAGAAGTCGACACGTGGCATGCTAGTTATTTATTTATTATATGTATAGATATAGATAATTAAGAATCGATCGTTGATGACAGACTGGCATATGGCATGGTTGACAATTTAATTTTCATTTCTTTTTTTGTATATTTAAATTAACATGAATCTACTTATACTTGATGAATTCAATTATTCTTAATAAAAACTCCAATACTTCAAAGTAAAAAACCAAGGGGTCTCCCTAATTTTAAAAGGGAAAAGTACAATAAAACCCAATGGACTTTAGTATTATGAATGATTAAGTCATTGGACAATTTTTTGGAACAAATAAACCATTGCACTTTTCATAACCTGTTAAATAAACCATTGGACTTTCTAAAACCTGTTACATACATCCTTATGACTTATAAAATTGATTAATGTGTTAAAAATAATTGAAAAAAATATGAAAAAACCAAACAAACTTATATACTTTAAACTATTAAGTCCTTATACATTTTTTGAACGGAAAAAAATACAATTTATAAAACGAAACGAATATACCATTTTTCATTACTCTTCCCAAAACATATAAAAGTTGTATCCAAAGCATAAATAGATGTACATAAAAGTTAGACATCATTTACCAAAAATTGAACCAAAATATACCAAGAGTTGCACAAAGAAATGCCAATAGTTGCACCAAAAGGTCTACAGATAAACAATCAGACATATGTTCACTTGAATTATCTCTTATAACATGGTTAAGATCATCACTGCAGTCAGATGCCATTTTGTGAATAGGAATAACGACTTCATCACGATTACAAATTAAAACAAAATGATATCACTAAATAAAAGCATTACTGTAAAGATGTAGTACTAATTCAAGATAAACATTTTAAACATTTGTACGTATTTTTTTTTAATTTGTAGTTTACCTGCTATTCAAGCTGCGTACAATTTTAAACAATTGTAAGTATTGTTTTTAATACTTACACATTATACCCTATAATTACAGATTAATCTTATATTAATAAATAAATGACCTTAATGGATATAAAGTGTAAGTATTACAAATAATTCGTATCTATTTATGATATAAGATTAAATAAAAAATATCCAATATTGGGCTCATTTGAACGTATTGACGAGACAATTATAATGATGTGACTTGTAAAAAACGTATTTTTTAATATATAAAATGTGAAGTGTAATGTTTTTCTAAAAAAAATGTTTTCTAATTCATTTCTTTTTATAGCCAAAAACAATTCTTAAACAGGAAAAAAATATTTGCACAAATTTTTGGAACAAATAAGTCCTTAGACATTCTAAAATTTGTTAAATAAACAATTGGACTTTTGGAAACCTGTTAAATACATCCTTAAAATTGTAATAAGAATGTATTTAACAGGTTTCCAAAAGTCCAATGGTTTATTTAACAATTTTTAAAATGTTTAAGGGCTTTTTTGTTCCAAAAAATTGTCCAATGACTTTATCACTCCAAAAGCTAAAGTCCATTGGGTTTTTTTAGACTTTCCCCATTTTAAAAAACAAAACAAACAAGCTTAAAGGCTAGTTTACTAAACATTTATCATGTACGCGTTTACTTACAAAACTCATCACTTTCACTTACATTATCGAGTCATATTCTCGACCATTACAATGGATTGATTGTTGATAACTATATTTTACTCGTTAACGCTTACAAGATAAGAGTCTTATCTCTCACTTATCGGGTAAGATTCTTCATTCTCAATTATTACTCTCCTCTTACCGATATAAGATTCTATGTCCTTCCTATACTCATCTGATAAGTTATGTGACACCATATAAAAAGATTCTATGTCCTTCCTATACTCATCATCTGATAAGTTATATGACACCCTATAAACACTTGTCCGATAAAGATGTGTTAAACAACGCCTAAACATGTTATTGTTTTGTTGTGAATTTTGGGTCGGTCAACGCGTCTCATTTGGAAAGAAAATACTATTTCCATGCCTTTGTTTTGGATGACACAAAGACTATCATAGGTTCATATTTCAAAGGGTATATCTTAATTCCAAGAGTTATAATTATCGTATAAATAACACATCATTGGCATCATCTTGACATTCATGTCAGTAGTTTCGTATGTGATTCATGACCAACAAAACATCTCATGCATACTAGCTATAAAAGTATGTTCATGTATAAAAGTCATATTAAACATGGAGACTAATGATTGTGTGAGAAAAAGAGTTAAGGTGAGAAAATGAGAAGGTAAGGCAACCCCATATGGCACAACCCACGGTATAGGTGATCAAAAATCGATCCCGATCTTAAATAATGAACCCGTAATTGGTTCTAGTCCGGACGAAGGCTCGGTTAAGGTGTATGAGAACCGGTCCCGGGTCGGACCCAAATCGATTCCACTTATTTTATTGTTTTCTTAATTGATTTTTGACATATAAAATATATTTTTTGAAAGATTTTAGTCAATAAAATACACAAATAAATGTATTTTTATTATAAGTGGGCCAATCAAATATACTAAAAGATTATGTATTTGTTATTGGTCTATCAAATATATTTTATAATATTTAATTTGGTCAACCGAATGCACTAAAAATAATGTTTTTATTATAATACACTTAATAAAATAACTTAAATTAGGGGTGTGCAAAACCCGAATACCCCGAAAACTTGAACCGACCCCGAACCGAAAAAGAGGTGTTTATGTAAAACCCGAATGCCCCGAAATCCGAAAATCCGAAACCCAAAATTTTCGGGGATATTTGGGTTCGGGTTGGGTTTGATTTAACGCCACTTGATCCATCCGAAAACCCGACATGTATATATATATATACATATATTATTATATGAATATACTTATTTATCTAATTATCCTTCAAAAATCCTAAATTCTAGTCGGTCGTAGTATTTTAAAGAGACAAAACATACTACCAATTTATCAATCATTTCAATTTGTGTTTACTGTAAAAACGATCAAATATTATATATTTTTTTGCATATAATTAAACCCGAAATCCGACTGAACCCATCCCGAAACCCGATGAATCTGAACCCGAAGTAATCCGAAATCCGAAACCTAAAGTTTGGGGCTTGGGTTTCATATCCGAAATCCGAAACCTAAAGTTTGGGGCTTGGGTTTCATATCCGAAATCCGATCGGATTATTGATTTTCTCACCCGAACCCGCCCGATGCTCACTGTAACACCCGTAATTTTAGTACGTACAAATTATAGTTTTATATTCCTATGTATCTTTAGAATAACCTTTAACAAGGATTATATGTTAGTTTGTGTTTGGTTGCTAGTTGGGAAAGAAAACCAAAAGAGTTCAATAGTCTTGACTTTTCTTTTGATCCACCCACCAAATTAATACTCCAATTAATTTTCTCTCTCTCTCTCTTTATATGTACGATCAAATGCATTCTCAAACCAACTTATTCTTTTCTTGCTTTGAATGATATTTATTACCTCTCTCTCTCTACCTATCTATCTTTAACTCACCAACTAAATTCATCCATCTCTTTTTCTCCTTTCTACTCTTTCTTTCTTTCTCTCCGCCGACCACCCCTCTCCCTCAAAACCATATTCCAAATCTTGCCTTGCTCACTTTTTATCTTCCATACTTTCGCTCCAAATCAATTGCTTGAGTGTATTTAAGAGTTTTAAGGTAGGGATTCAAAGTTTGGAGGATTCAAGTCAAGATCTCCATCTTCTCCAACCACCATTTCACCATTGTTAACCTAGTTTTTTGGGTTTCTTCCTAAAAACGAATTGTAAGTCCATCTTGACCTTCTAAACCTTTATTCTTGTCAAAACCTTTCATTTTAACCTTCTAGAACATCTCTCTTGATGTATTTCTCATATTATAAATTTTGACACATTTTGGGTATTTTAGGAGATTTGAGATTTTGACAGAGATTTGTATGGATCTGATTTTGGGAGTTACTCTTGGTGTGTTTTAGGTTTGTTTGTAACCTAGATAAGGTTTCTAGTGATGGATGTTTGTGGATCTAAAGCTTACACCAATGAAGCTCAAGATGGGGGGTAAAACCTAGATTTAGCCTAAATCTAACAAGGTGAGTTCAAGTTGCTTTGTGAAAACTATGTACATGCCAAAATGTGTATTTTTAAAGTAGTAATGTGTTTACTTGGTATTTACCAATGTGTTGAGTATTTGTCAAAGTTTTCATATTTGGTAACTTTAGGCAAATAAATATTATGAAATGCTTATAGTTGGATTTTTAGATATTTTGACGAGTAAATCTCATAAATATTTTTGGTGATTTATTGTACAAATGGAGTCTTTTGATGATTTATGCATTTTTAGTATATTTGGTTTTATAAACTATTTGCAAAAAAAATGCACGTTATTGTGTCATGAAGCATTTTAGAAATATAAGGGTATGAGTTTATTTGGAAACTGATTTGACTCAACTAACGATGAGACTTTGGGTTCATCATATCTTTTTTTTAAGGATAACTCTAGGCAAAAATATTAAAAACACGAAAAGAAAGAAAATACAACTGAGTCTAGGGCCTCGGCCTCACCCCTAAACACCAACACCATTGGTACTCAACTTGTACCACACCACAATAAGCCAAAACCAACACAACTCACAAGAACCCCAACTCATGCATCTAAAGATGATACCCACCCATGAAGTACAAAAACACCCCCACCACAAGTAACCCACCAAGCATTCATCACGTTCTACCATTGACTATCTGCCTAGGTCGCCTTCCTCGCCACACCAACCGGACTTGGACTACCTCCTTTATGCTCTTGGTAACCTGCTCCACCAATCTTTTCTTCCCTTGATAAAGCCTTTCGTTCCTTTCACGCCATATAAAGTAATTAGAAGCTCCAAGATACAGTTTAGCCACCACCGAAATATTTCTCGCGTTCGACATATGGGATAAAATGTCCTCCCACTTATCCGACCATCACGTGATTTTAGCATCGTTTTTAACTTGCTTCCACACCATCAATGAGAACCTGCACAAAAAGAAAAGATGATTGCATAAACACAGGTTAAATGCATTTTATTATTTGAGGACTGTTATTCGATGGTCAATTGAGTTTTTTTAGCAATTTGGCTCGGTTTTGACTTAAAAGAGTCTTATAGACATTTGTCCGGTTTTAATAGCTCAATATGGGGCTCCTTTTATGATTTGCATTTTATTGCATCTTATTTGAGAATTACATGTTTGAGTGCATTAGTCATTCATTTGGAATCATGTGATTTAGACTATGTTGCATTGGATCCATAGGCGCGTAAATCAGTCTTTTGGTGATGGTCGATTGGGTATCTCGGGGTTGGACCTCGGGACCCATGTTTTATGACCTTTACTTTTCAAGGGTACACTAGGAGGTCTGAGTCCGGTTGAGCTATCATGATTGATGGGCGTTTTTTACCTTCGCCATGTCGGGGCAATGCCATAGTTGTAACTCCGCTTATGTCGAGCCTTTGGTGGTATTCATGTTAATATTCTGCTAAGGTCAGTTGTATCTTTGGGTGTGTCTTGGAAAGGAGTTGTAGGAACATTTGGACGTCTAGTCGCGAAGTGTTATACGATTAACGTTGTACGAGTGGCTTACTTATGTGTTTCCTCCACTCTCAACGGATACGGGTGTCCCCCGTTGTTGTCAAACATTGTTTTCGGATATTGTAATATTCATACTTTATTATCGTTGGTTTTGTACGAGTAATTGCATCTGATGGCTTTAATATTGGATCCCCTCTACATGTATTAAGGTTTGAATCATGCACATACTTTCATGTATTTGGTAATTGGATTTCTATCTTATTTATGCTTTGCGTGAGTATGGGGTTAGTTCCATGTTTTGGTATACTTCTATCTAAACGTTTATCACAAAGGTGGGACTTTTGGAAAAGACATCACTATACATTCTAAACTGTTACTTATTGACAATCGTGATTTAAGAAATCTTTCTTCTGTTTTAATTATTATATAGTGATGAAAACTCTTGAACTCACTAGGCGTTAGCCTAACCTTTTTATTTTTGGCATGTGCATCAGGTTCCGGTTGGGGAATAGCGTTAGCGACACTGTGAAGAGTTTGAGTGCTAGTTGTGTGTTCGAGGAACGTTTAGCTTGGTGAAGTCTTCCGCATTTATGTTTGGGAATAGCAATTTATAGTTGGGTTAAGTAACACCCGACCTATTTATTTAGTCTTTGTATAAGACTTAAAGTTATTAATTGTTGAGGTTGATTATAGAATAATCTGAAGTAATTTCAAGTATTGATTAGTAGAAAGGGATATTATCCTATAATGGATGTATTATAGAAAATTTTAAATTAGTTGCTCTTTCCAAATTTGAGGGTGTTACACTCACCCCTAACTTAAATATACATTTTGGTCTTCAACCAAATACGCTTAAATATACATTTATAAATAATTTTTAAATAAAAAAGTCAGGCCGGACCCAGGCCGGTTCCAAGTTGGTCTCGATCTCGGTCTTCCGCCGGTCGGTCTCGGACCGGGCCCATTTGTCTATCTCTAACCCACAATAGATAATTAGATAATGGTTAAATTAGGCACGGTCTGGCTCATACTCATTGGAACTAGTTACACGTTCTATGTAATTTCAAAGACCGGTTTTGTCCGGTACCGGTGTCAGTCATATATAGACTTGATTTCTCAAAATCTAAAAAAAATCATTAAACTGTAATACGAGTTTTTCAAGATTTTCCTAAATACTTCATAAATTTATCTACTTAAAAGTAATAATCAAAATATATTTCAATACTAAATTTCAAAAAATCATAATTATAAAATATGTATAACATTTACGTGTAAAAAAACTAGAAAAACACTTTTTTCTTAAATTAGGACAAGCCTTAGGATTGGATGTTGGATCGGCAGTGGGACAAGACCACGAGTCTGAAATCGGTCAACCATGTTTGGAAAAGGATCGATTTTGGGACTGGGTACATATTTTGGCCATCCCTAATTCACATCAACTTGAACAAAGTGGTTTCAACTTATGGTATGTTTGCCTTGAGATGTGACAAATGATATCATAGTCGGGGACCGTACCGGAGTGCCATTGAGGACACTAGGCTCACAAGAGGTGGATTGTAAGATCTCACATTGGTTGGAGAAGGAAATTAAGGTTGCCTTATAAGGGACCGAACAGCTTTTCTATCAGATGTGTTTTAAAACTGTGAGTTTATATGTAGACAAAACAAACAATATCTGGTATAGTTGTCCTCCAATGTTACAAAACTCAATAAACTTTCATATTTTGAATAATGAAGTTTTAATTTTTTTTATTAAATAACCATCAAATTTTCTGTTTGAAAGATTAAGCCTTTGATTTTGTTAATAAATAAGCCATAGAACTTTTAGAAAAAGACTATCTATGTTATTTTAACCTAAAAATTACATATAACACACTAGAAAGGTTTTAAAGAGCCACCCCTCGCCGCTTAATCATCGTCTACTCTTCATCATAACTCATTGTTGTTGTAGGGCTCTGTCTTTGATCTCCATTTTTTTGATATTTCCTTTTTATGCTTCTCCAAGAAAATGATGTAGATAGATAAAAATTAAATCGGGAGATAACAGGGACCAACGCCGACAATAGACGGTAATAGAGAGCGAACTACAAAGTGGCAAGTAGGGATGGTGACGGGGCGGGTTTGGTGCGGGTATCCCCTTACCTGGCCATGCCCCCGGTTTGTTGTAGAGAGCCCCGGCCCCGGCGAGTATGGGGAATAGAAACCCGACCCCGTTTGGTACCTGGTTACCCGACCCGGTCTGGACCCGTTTTTTGTGTAGTTTTTGTTATTTTTTTTACTGTTTTGAATTTGCAGCCATATTTTTATCTCTTTGTATATATATTCATCTTCACACACACACACACACACACACACATATATATATATATATAGGGGAGGTTTCTTTTAGAAACCAGTACATTGTTAGAAACTCTAGAAACCACCTTACAACCAATCATTTTTAAGAAACTAATTAAAATTAATTCACTTATTTAACAATTCGGCAGGGGCATTATAGTCAATTTATAATTTCGTTTTTTATTTATTTATTTAGTGTATCCCATTAATAATGGCAATTTACTTGATTATAGGGATTTAGTTAATAAACCATTTAATTATCGTAATCCCTCCCATTTTTCTTCATATCCTTTTTCTTCTATATCATAACATTTCCTGCAGATCCTAACGTTTCTTGCAATTCTTTTTTCTGGTCGACAAACGAAATATCCAAAAAACCCAGAAATCATGAATCCTTAAAATCATCAACCAGAAATCATGAATCCATATAAACCTATGAAGCCAGAAACATGAAACCATATAAATTCATGAACCCAGAATCATGAATACAAACTAACCCAGAAAATCATGAAGAAAAACTAACCCAAAATCATGAAGACAAACAACCCAGAAAAATCTAAACCCAGAATCATGAATACAAAATCTAAACCCAGAATCATGAATACAAGCATGAATACAACCCAGAAAAATCTAAACCCAAAATCATGAAGACAAACAACCCAGAAAAATCTAAACCCAGTGACAGCGGCGGCGGCGGCGGTGGTGCTTGTGGTGGACAGCGGCGGTGGTGGTGGTGCATGTTGCCGCCGCCGACGGTGGTGGTGGTGGACAGCGGATGTGGTGCTTGTGGTGGACAGCGGTGGTGGTGGTGGTGGTGGTGCCGCCGATTTCTTCCATCTTCTTCTTGAAACCATGGATGCTTTTTTTTTCTCTCTCTCTCTCTCTCTCTCTCTCTCTCCTGATTTGGTAAACGGAAGCTTATGGAAGAAGCTTTTATGATTTCTCCTGATTTTGTGGGATATGGGAGACGCCTTATTTTTGACAAATATGCCCTTACAAGGGGCTTTTGTTTAGTAAAATAATTACAAAAAGTAAAGTAATTACAATTTATGCCATTGGATGAATCCTAGCCATTGGTGATTTAATCTTATGGTATATAGTTAGGTTGCATAGTTTTCACAAATGCAGTGGTTTGCAAAAAATACCACCCCTATATATATATATATAGAAAGAGAGAGAGAGAGAGAGAGAGAGAGAGAGAGAGAGAGAGAGTAAATAGAGTAAATAGAGTAAAAAAATAGAGTAAATTACTATTATGGTTCTTGTGGTTTGTCAAAAATTACGAAATTGGTCCTATAACTTCAAAAATTACAATTTTGGTATCTGTGGTATGCATTTCGTTACGAAATTGGTACCTCGAGCTGACGGCCATCTATTTCTTCCGTTATCTCGAGGGCAATATGGTCTTTTTATATTTTTTCATTTATTTAAACATTTTTTAATTAATTATAGAGTAAATTACAGTTTTGGTCCCTCAGTTTTTCCATTTTTCTTGAATCTTCATCTTCTTTAGTGGGTTTCTTGATGAACACCATGAACACCATCATCCTTACTTGAATACTCATCTTCTCCAGCGACTTGTGATCCCCAATTCCTCTGACTGAACATCATTTTTGCTTATTCTCTCTCTCTATATATATATATATATCTATCTTTCTCTCTATCTCTCTGTCTATATATAAGGTGCTGTTTGGGTTGCTTATATTCCTCTTACCATGATTGGAATCGTTTCGTGGTTTGAAGGGTAACGATACATGGAGTTGGAGAAATTGAAGTTGAGAGGATTCAGATCTCTCAAAACAGAGTCTCTGCAACTTCAAGCACTTCGATAGAAGTGGAAACTGAAGGTGGAAAACAGAGTATCAAGAATCACGAAATTCGTCAAAAACCCACAAAATTTGATTCGGTTTTGTTGCATTGTTTCATCAAATTCAACAACCCTTTTGTGTAATCAAGGTAAAATTGAAAAAACAATCATATAAGTGGAAAATTAGTGAAAAACAGAGTATCAAGAATTACGAAATTCGCCTAAAACCCACAAATTTGATTATGTGTTACCAAATTATTTCATCAAATTCAACAACCCTTTTGTGTAATCAAGGTAAAATTGAAAAACACTTATAAAACTTAACGAAAAACGGAGTATCAAGAATCACGAAATTCGCCTAAAACCCACAAATGATTTGAAGAAATTAATGAAAAACGTCACCTTGTGAACCAAATATCTTGTTTCATTCACTTGGATTATAAGATCGCTGCAAACCTCTGAGGAAATTGACATGTATATATATATATATATATAGACAGAGAGATAGAGAGAAAGAGAATGAGCAAAAATGATTTTCAGTCAGAGAAATTGGGGATCACAAGTCGCTAGAGAAGATGAATATTCACACAAGGATGATATTCTTCATGGTGTTCATCAAGATCTTCATGAACAAGATGAAGGTTCAAGAAAAATGAAAAACCTGAGGGACCAAAACTGTAATTTACTCTATAATTAATTAAAAAAGTTTAAATAAATGAAAAGGGTTAAAAAGACCATATTGCCCTCGAGATAACGGAGGAAATAGACGGACGTCAGCTCGAGGGACCAATTGCGTAACGAAATGCATACAACAGATACCAAAATTATAGTTTTTAAAGTTATAGAACCAATTTCGTAATTTTTGACAACCCACAAGGACCAAAACAGTAATTTACTCATATATATATATATATATATATATATATATATTCAATGCGAAGATGTAAATCAAAGAAAAAAACGTAATCTAATAAAAACCTTATCTACTATCAATATAAAAATATTATATAGCAATAAAACATGTAAAATAACAATAGTATAACATGTATTTGGATTATTTTTTATAGACATGAAATATATAAAATATTAGTAGAATGTGTTATTCGGGTTATTCGGTTTAACCAAATTAGGAAAAAAATTAACCGAAAACCGAACCGTTTAACCTGAAAATCGAATAACCAGAAACCGTTTAACCCAAATTTCATTCGGTTCGAGTGGGTTATTCGGTTTCGGTTATTTTTAACACCTCTAATTTGACTTATGGATTAATGAAATACTAATATGTTGAAGGTAGGGACGGACCCAATTAAGGGCACACGGTGGCACGTGCCACCGTGGTATTTCTTCGACGAACGGTAAAATTTTTTGGTTTCGTGATAGGTGCAACCGTATCGTTTTAGGAGGTGCTCCCGTATTCTTTTGAAAGTGCAAGTGTACCTCGTAATCAACCAAAAATACCGGAAAACTCTTGAAATCAACCAAAATTGACGAAAAAAATCTCTCGAAATCGATAAAAAAAACTTAAAAATCCCTAAAATCAAAACAAAAACTTTAAAAATCCCTCGAAATGTCGAAATTTGGCTAAAAACTTATTGGTCGATATTGAACGTTGGTATAAAAGATATACATGTCGATAAAAACCGTATGAAAAAATATGATGCCCCCGTATGAAAAAGTTTCTGGATCCGTCCCTAGTTCAAGGTGTATTTCTCAAATGGGTTACAGTCTTAGAAACCCTCAGTTTTTTCTCAAATGGAAGAAGACATCACAAATTTAAGGCAAAAGGAGGGGTAAACAAATAATATATAAAAAAATTATTTATGTATATATATCGGGTATCGGGCGGGTCGGGGGTGTGTCACCCGGCCTCGGACCTGGTTTGAGTGTACCGGGTATCCGCGGCCTCGACACCCGGACCCGTATTTACAGGTATTCCCCGACCCCATCCGGGTCAGGTGAACCGGGTTCCCCGCCGGGTCGGGACAAATCATCATCCGTAGTGGCAAGGATGAACGATAGCGTTAAGTGTGAGATGTTTAGATGATGTAGGGTTTGAGAATAATAAAACTGATTTAAGTTTTTTTTTCTAAAATATTTTTAAGAAAATTAAAAATAGCTTTTTTGAGACTAAAAAAAGTTGTAGATAAAACAACTTCTAAAATTTGATAATTAATTTACCCATAAAAATTGGTCACAAACTTAATACTCAAAAAATTAATAAAAAATGTGCAATTTTAATCCATAGACCGACGAGTAACCTAACCCAAAAGTCAACTTGACCGACGCGCATCTCCTTCCTTCGTCCCCAATCATTCGACACACATCTCTCTCTCAATCTCAATCTCAATCTATGACGTCCCTCAATTCTCACTCAATCGAATAATCAATCGATCTTCTCGACACATAACATAACCTACCCACATCTCACGTGATTCTCCTCCTTCTTCTTCTTCACATTTCCCAGATCGGTCAATATACATTCCTTCCCCTTCATATTCATATTCATATTCATGTATCCAGATGCAATCAACTTGATTTAGGGCTTTATCACCCACCCCAACATGCCATTGCAATTGCAATTCCTTTTCTTGTGTTGAGTTGAGTGACTCTGTTTTCGGTTCGATTATGGAATCCCCAAAAGGACCAAGCCCTAGGCTCAACACAATCGCAGTCCACAAAGAAAAGAACGAAACCCCAGATCATCAAACCGAGTTATCTGACCATGTTAATGTTACTCGATCGGATCACGTCTTTCAATCCACTAGTGCTTTGGAAATCTTGAGAGAAACAGTCAGGATTTTAAGGTATAATCTTAGTGGATTCATGGCAATTGGGGCTTTGCTAATCTGTCCTGTTTCAGCTGTTTTATTATCAAATGTTTTAGTTGATCAGTCCATTGTTAAAAGACTTGCAATTAGGCTTTTGTTACTTGCCAAATCAACTGGCCTTCCTTTGAGGCCTTTTGTCCAACATTCCACCCACAAATTCTCAGAAATGGCCATTTCAACCACAATGTGTTTCCCTTTATACATCACTTTCTTGCTCATATCAAAAGCTGCTGTTGTCTACTCTGTTGATTGTACTTACTCTCGAAAGAAGTTCGATTCCTCTAAGTTTTATGTCATTATTACAAAGATCTGGAGACGAATTGTCTCCACATACTTGTTAGCATGCACTGTCATAGTTGGTTGCCTCACTTTATTCCTGGTCCTACTCGCCGCCATCACCAGCTTGCTTTCCGTAATCGGCTTCTTCCCAGATTTCATCGCCTACGCCGCTATCCTACTAGGTTTGTTTTTCTCGGTGTTCTTCGCAAACGCCATTATCATTTGCGATCTTTCCATGGTCATTTCTGTGTTGGAAGATGTCTCAGGATCCGAGGCCTTATTGAGGTCTACTGTTCTAATTAGGGGTCAGACTCAAGTTGGGCTTATGATATTTCTTGGTTCCACAATCGGGATGGCATTTATTGAGGGATTATTCGAGCATCGTGTCAAAACTTTGAGCTATGGAGACGGGTCTTCCAGGATATGGGAAGGACCACTTTTGGTGCTCATGTATAGTTTCGTGGTGCTTATCGATTTTATGATGAGTACAGTTTTCTACTTCAGTTGCAAGTCTTACAGTTTGGAAAACGGTTCCAGTATCGAGTGTCAATCAGTTTTAGAGGCTTTGACAGCTTCTCCTATAGCTTCGGATGATCCATCGCTTCCTGTTCACTGAAGAAAAAGACACAACTTTCAACTTTCAACTTTCTTGGAAAAAACTGTGTATGATTAATCAAGGGGGGATGATACATCAAATCTATAGCTTTATAAACTTGTTTGTGTGATACAGGAGTAAACTTATGGCTGAACAATGGCAGGCAGCACTCAAAAGCTCGGTAACTTCCAATCTTTGATGAGAACTTGTCCCTTTCGGGATTCTTTTTTTGTTTCAAATTAGTATTAGACACATTGTTTCTTGATTATTATACTTGTTTTCAACTTCATGTACAATCTGTTGCAGACTTGAGGCTATAAATTAATAGAAAACAAATATGTTTTTTTTTTCAACTTTTGCCTGAATAATATCTGGTTTCTGTTTGATATTCTAGTCTAGATTCTAGAACAAATAGTTGATGATGCAGGAACTTGTATCCCTTATGACTGGTCTCTAAAAACCGAAAACAGAACAAATGTTGTGTTATTTGGGTTATCTGATCACTTTTAGTGTTGGCACCAGATTAAGGAACACAGATCTTAGAGTTTGAAAACGAACTAAACAGACTCAGTATATCCACTTGGAAGTAGGGTCAAGGTAAGTGGGATGTATGCAGACCTGACCTTTCTGCTACTGCTTCTAGCATCATCAGCGTTTTTGTCTTCATAATTCGTGATGCGTGTCTTGAGAGTCTTATGTGTTCTTGGTCCATTTATGTTTTTTTTTGGTTTGAAAGTTGTTTTGTGGAAGTTTATGCTCTAATGGGTGACACTCTTCTTTGGTGTTCTGAAATACACTGAATCTTGGTGTCCTTTTGCTACAATCTTTAAAACTTGAATAGGAGTAAATGTAAATATAACTCTATATAGGGCAAATACTTGATCAACAAAATGGGGAAAAAGAAAATCATATAGTGAACCCTAAATTAATTTTCAGCATACGACAACATCAAAGGAAACTCTTTACTTTGCAAATTGGTGAACACAATTTGAATACTTGATTTAAAGGAAAGTCTTCGTCAGTCGTCACACACGTATTTACTCTTTAATTCTTTGGTTTTGTTTTGCTTCTTTCATTTTTATCGATTAGAATTTAGAAATTCTTTTGTTTATCATGTTATATATGAATTTAAATTGTTAATATATCTTACGGGCTGTTTACGAATCGCTTGCTCGGTTTAGCGCTTATTGGTAACTTGTAGACTGTCACTTACTTACCAGGTAAGATTTTAATCCACAAAAAGGGTATCGTATGCTATAATTTTTCCAGTAAGCGCTATTCATGGTAAGAGTCTTCGCTATCACTTACCGGGTAAAACTCTTGGCCCTTGCATTAGCTTTTTACCGGGTAAGATATTTAATCCTTGCCATATTCATTTGGTAAGATAATGTGACTTGGTAAAGCTTACCCAAGTAAGCGTTTGGTAAACAACACCTTAATCATTATTGTTCAAGACACTAACATAAACACACACAGTGACACACATATACATACATACATATACATATACATACATACACACACACACATATATATATATATATATATATATATATAGAGAGAGAGAGAGAGAGAGAGAGAGTCGGGTTCAAAGGAGAACAATATCTATTTAAAAGAAAACGAGAACGAACAAAATCATGATTTTACATTAACGCACGAAAAAAGGACTTTGGTCGCGGCTTCAGGTCCATGTGGCATTTTGGGTTTCAGTGAGAATGGAACTTATGGTGAGAAGGGTAAAGAGATCTCCACCCTTGGATCAATCCATTTTAAATATCAACACTAATGAGATGCACTGAATCAATTCTCATGAGAAGCGCGGTTCATGGGGGTGGGGGTGAGATTACGTTTCTCACCTTAACTCTTATTCTCACATGATCATTCGTCTATGTATATATATTATATACAGATTTGTCGATTTAAGTCACGCCTTGAAAACGTCATGGTCTCGCTGTAACTTGTAAGGTTTAAGGTTTGATCTCGCCGCCACACTATATGCCTCACGTAATTTAGAACCTTCAATTCAAGGCATGAAAATGAAATTGAAATGGTTTGGAAAAATGTTAAACCTGTTCTGTTTACTAGAATTTTGAAGAACCAGAGAAATGAGAAAGAAAGGTCACAAATCAAAATGTCACCTTTTATAAACCATCGACATAACACATTAACTAGTGTTATATCCGTCCGTTGGTCGGGTACACGACATAACTTTAAGCTATGCATCAATAAGCTCAACTCTTATAGGTTTACCATCCCTTGCTGGAGTGATATGTCAATTCAAAGGAAAAATTGAACACACATGAATAATGATGTATATTAGTCCCCCACCTAACATAAAAAGGGCTAATAGTGTAAGAACCTTGGTCGCAAATACACCAGTATTGATAGTCAATCTTTCGAGAATTTATGAGAATCCTTTGAGCCAATTTCCCAGTTTCATGGTCGAATTCGGGCATCAACTGATCTAATGCTTCTACAAACGTCATTTGTTGGACAATGAGAAGCCTAGTCATATACCACAAGACAAGGAATACCATCTAAGAGCCACGTGGATATGTCCTTTCACATGCATAGATTCATCTCACCATATCTATTTCAGCATTCCGTCTTGCCTGCAACTTGGTTCATTGAACTTTGAACTTGCCCAAACGTGTCGATTTCACAACAATGTCATATTTGACAAAAACACCTTATAATATTGTCCGGTGACAATAATTCATGGAAGTCAATACATAATTTAATTGTAAAGTTGTATTAATAGTTAAATTCAAACTCAAATAAATGAATTGTTTGTTTTTTTTAACTGCAAATTAACACTTTTATTACCAACCAAACATGAACACAGCAGTTACAAATAGATCCCACTACAAAATACCACCCAAGCAGAAGCATACCAAAAGCAAAACAGATGAGATCCACAATCTAAACAAAAAGCAGCCGAGAGATAGTTTGCAAGATACAAACTGCCGCAGCAGCCACAAACGAACCGTACACCGCTACGGCAATTTAGCCAGCAGCTATTTCGACCTGCATTCAGACCAAGATGCCAAACAGAAAGGATGAAAGTAGCAGCTTTATCGGAGCAGACACCTTATTCGATTCAGCAAGCTTAACAGATACAGCCACCTTAACCCACGCAGCCACTGAGTTTTTGCACTACTAGATCCTTCTGATGAAATTTTTTTCTACCGCCTTCGATTTGATAAAACGAACAGCACCATCGATCATTCCACTGCTATGTCCCGCTGCACTTCTAGAATCTGCAGCCCCAAAACTGACTCAATTTGCTATTGTACACACTTAAATTGGTATCCAATCATTCCTTTCCGGAATTGACCAAAATGTCACTACATCCGCAATATCCAGGTCAACAACTTACAAAGCTAGCTAAAAAACACACAAAAAAACCGAATCTATTCAATTTGCCTTAAAAAATCACAACCCAGATCCGTAGTTGCAGACCCAAATAGCCATTGTAAAATTTGGGTAAATGGCTATTTGAGTCAATTTCACTTTTCTTTGAGGAAGACAATGTGAAAACATAATGAGTAGTTGATATTATAAAAATAACCTGAAATCAAGAAAATATGTACAAAACTTAAACTTAATGATTAATAAAAAATTCTAAATACTAAATCAATGAATATTGAAAAAGAAAAAGAAAATTTAAGCCCAAATATCTAATGCCTTACAAACTACCACGTGGCTTTTGCTAGACTTAAAAAAACAAATTTCAAGACCACTAACTACATAGCTTGCTATGGAAATATTTTTGATGCCCTGTGAATGTTGATGTCCATGGCCACTGCCATCACGGCAATGGGCGAGGGCTGGCTCTGTTGACAATGTCATCTATAAGCACAATGTGAAGTGCAAGAGATAAAAGCATCAATTTCAGAAGAAAAAAAAACTAACATACCTGCAACATGGAATGCCAGAAGCAAAAACAATTTCAGGTGATAGAAGAGTAGTCTTTTCCCCCAAGAGTGTTAGTGCAGCTGTTAAACAAAAAATAGCAAAACATTATGAATTGTTAAAGGAGTAATGTGAAGCCCCAGGACTCCCATGTTGAGCCTAATCTTTACACCCAAAGCAATTCATAGTTCATTACCCACAACTAAACCATACAATCAAATAAAAATCCAATTCTTCACAAACATAATAATTCTAGCGAGCCCAAAATACAAGGGCATTAAAAAATATATAAGAAGCCGAAGCACATTTAGCAACAAATTAAACCCCAATCAAAAAACAAACAGACAGAGCAATATATCGGAAGCTTCACCAGTTGCAAGAGCAATAGCCGCTTGGGATTTCGTCACAGGCTTATCTGGCTGAAAAAGCCTTGTGTAACCTGTGAAAATAAGTTAATAGAGAGCTTAATGTGAAAAGCAACCAAAGGGTACAAAGAAAACTTACCAAATGCAAGGCCTACTATTCCATGTTCTCTTGCTGATAAGTCAGATATGTGTGCAGGCCAAGCATCTTGATTGATCTTGTCAATGTCTATGAAACCAGAAAGTCGTTGAAAGATCTGATCATTGATATTTTAGGTTCAAAGTTTATACGATAAAAAGATGAATTTAAATCAATTATTAAGTCATATTACGGTATTACCGTTCTGTAAGCTACAGGAAGCAGTCGTTTTTCCAAGGACATTTTCCAGCTCACAAGATCCTGACGAGATAAAGGGCTGCAAAAATTTGAGGACAATTAAACGCCAAAGTTCTTGCTTATTGATTACATCATAGATTATTGCCAACGCAGACAAAAGCGTCACAAATGGTATCATGAATGGATAGAGTTAAGGAAAAAGAAGACCAAGAACCAGAACTATGTGAAATAGTTGTGAAAATGTTGCCTTTGAGGACAAAAGTACAGAGAGCTCTCGTCTTGATTTGAAATATCCATGTCCCGTCGGGAAAGCTTGCTGGCAATGAGTCCAGCTTCTGCTAAACCTGAAGATCCAAGTGTTTTTTTAACTTTTATGCAACAAAACAGTTTAATTAAAACAGATAAATTTAGATTTATTTATTTACCTTGAATGGATGAGAAATCGGGATCATCAAATGCAAGTTCAGTTACATTTTCGATATACATTGCAGGGTACACTTTGGATAAAGTATTTCTATATAAAGAAGAATTAACCAGATTGGGCTTAATCAGATATAGAAAAACCTCAATTAAATATTAAATGAGTAATGAAACCATGTGTACCTTGAAAGAGCACTGCTGGCAGAAACCAACCATCGAGCATATTCACGATCAGTACATAAATCACCAGGCTATTCTTAAATGTCAAATTTCAACATATCAAAAAAAACTCCCAAAATGAAAATCAATAAAATACCCCAAATCTAACAAACAAACCAAAACCGTCATATTCATCCACATTGACACCAATAGTTAATCAATACAAACTAAAACAATTGATTTACGCCTGACTTGAAAACTTCCTCTTTAATAACCAAGAACAAATCTGCATCGCTGTCGATTATCGTAATCATATCCATGATCGAAATTTCATTCTGCTCCTGAAAAATATCTGATTGTTATCTGATTTCTCCATATGTGCAATTTCGACATTACTTCACATTAATTATGCAAGAAAACTAAAAGATCAAATGCACCGACCAAATTCTACATAGAACAATTAAATGGAATGTACAAAACCCTAATTACAGATGCAATCAGAGAAGAACGAACCTGGAATCTGAATTATTTGATGTATAGCGAAGAAATGATGAAAGATTGGAGAGAATCCAAGAAGATGGAGGTGGGTTGAGTGAAGATGAAGACGATGCAAAACGGAAAGCTGTGAGTTGAGAGCAGTTGAGCGAAGAAGAGGAAGTGATTAATGGACGATGGAGCTCTTTCACCGGTTGAAATAAGAGGAATGAGGATGCTATTTGAAGATCATCGCACACAGTTGAAGGGACGTGGGATGCCGTTTCCAACATCAGATTAGAATAGGGGACGTGGGAGAGAAATTCGTGTGTGAGGGGAGAGAAACCTGCAACAGGGGGTTAGTGTGAGAAAATTAGGGCGTAACCGTGATTCAATAACCGTGTACTGGGATGGAGGGAGATGGCTTAATCGTGCTGAATGAAGTGCTTAATTATTTTAAACGGCTGAGATTGAAAGTTGGATTGAGTTTAAAGGGCTCAGATTAATCCAAAAGTAGTTGGACTCTTCTCGGTCCATATTTTATATAACTAGTATTATATCCGTCAGTTGGTCGGGTATACGACATGATTGTATTTAATTGGAATCCCATTATAAAATAACACCTCATCTCCTATCATGAAATTTGATGAGTCGATTTGATCAAATGATACTCTATTATCAATATTGTTGTTTTTTTGTTTGTCAAATATTGTTATTTAAAATTAAAATTTAAAATTAAAATGGTAGATCCTTATTTGTGGATCTAGGTGTGCAAATGAGAGAACACGTCAGAATGAAGGAAATCATGGGTGACCATCTAAACACGTAAGTAAATGGCCCCCAAGTCCACTTGAATAAATAATAAAAGAAAACACTTAGGGCATCTCTAATGAGTCACACTATATTTTACACTAAATTTAAAATTTAAAAAATAGTGTATAAAGTAGTGTAAGTTTCAGTGTTAATAGTAAATGCTCTCCAATGGGTAACACTATATTTTACACCAAAGGTAAAAGTAGTGTAAATGAATAGTGTTACACCAAATTTAGTGTAATACTATTCATTATACTAAATTTAGTGTGAAAAATAAAGACCCCATTGGAGATGTGAATAGTGTTATTTACACTAAATTTAGTGTTTAGTGTAAGATTTAGTGACCCCATTGGAGATGGTCTAAGTGTTCGTTAATTTCTCTAAAATTGGCCAGCAAGAGTACTTGATGTTGCAAGGTTGTGGAAGGAGCGCACTCTTGCAAAGAAGCTTTCTCTCTTACACAAACCCACGATTTCCCTATCTCTAAAGAGTAACTACTTGTGCTCATCATTACCTGGGTAAGAAATGAAAAGAAAAAACAATAACATCCGATTCTTACAATTTTGTTATAAAAATGAAAGCAAACAACCAACGGGCACTTCTAATCTTTCATAAAAAGTGCTATTGAAATTGAATAACAATGGAAATTAACTACATGTTGACTCATCAATTTATAAACCAACATTGCTAAGAGGCCAAAAGATTTGAGGAAATTAAACTTATCAGAGAAAAAAAAGTCTTTATGCTGGTTATCACTATACTCCATATATGTTTTCTGTCTGAGATGCTTTTCAAAGAAAGCATATTTCTTTTGGTTGATACCTAATTGGATTGGCTCTCATGATCTTGTGGCTCGATAATTGACTTCCCCTCTAGCGATCCCATCTGTTAGAATTCTTGTGTTAGAGAAACTCATACAGTTCTCGGTACATATCATACTATGATTATGGTAAAAAAAGATGGAAAGGTGTAAGACTCACTTCGGCATGGGGATTGGATCTTACTATCTACAGATTATCAGCATTACCACTTTCTTGATCAATGATTTTGTTGAGAAGCCAAAGAAGCTGTAACTTATTGCATCTAACTTCACTCATCATAAGAATAGCCGCTCCATTAAAATCCAACCCAAACCAGTTAACACCCGCCGAAAATCACTGCACAAATCCATGAATTTATTAACTCGAATACAGACTGTCAACAAAGACAATACAACAAATACTTGGTGGGTAAGCAAAACTTGGTTAAGTCTCAAGAATAATAATCAACGGGTTCACATGGGTTTCTCAACAAACCTACATGCTACTATAAAAGAGTTTATAGAGGAAAACTTCCAGGAAAGTACAAAGTTATCATTGAAGTAAAAGATTTTGGATAAACACCCATTAGTTGTAACTGAAATTGAACAAATTTTCTCCAATCAAGCCAACCATAGGTAGCTCAAATCACCAAAAAGATTAATGCAAGTAATCATCTAAAATTCAATCGAGACAGATCCAAAGTCCTACAAGTTAAGTCCTGACATAGAAACATGATGAATTCCAATATTAGAATGAAGTTAAACACATCTTTTTTCGATAACAAAATGATATACCTGAAGTTGAGCGATTAGCTTATAGTCGACACAAGATTTTGCAATAATACAACATAAATTTCCACCAAAACTATTGAAACATGTCAGAAATTCAAAATCCCTTCATATCCAATCCTTCGATTATAACCATCTTATACCATATCAATTAAAGCTGCCAACGCATATAGTAAAATTAAAATACATATATATAAAAAGTCCCAAAAACGAACCCTAGATCATTGGATAGAAATACAAAAAAGGCAAAGCAAACCGACCTGTTATAGCATTAGATCGCTGGTTGTTGGGTCTCTAAGTCTGTATGTGAGTGAAAAGGAATTCGATCAGAATGAGGGATAACGACGACAAGAGAGGGCCACGCTTTTGAAGATGACCATGGTTTTTAAATAGGGAAACGTTGGTAGAAAGAAGAGGCGGAAACAGGGGAGGATCGTGTGCTACTGGACTTCGTGAGAGTTATTAAGGAGTTGAAACTGAATACTGGAGGTTGAAGGCGGAGTGGGGAGAAAATTCCCGTGTGAGTGAGATAAATCGGGCTCGTGAGTAGGTTAAAGAGTGGGCCGGTTAAAGGTGTGGGTCAGTTGAAAGAGTGGGGTTTGAATGGGCTGAATGGGCTTAATGAATGGCTTATTGATTTTAAACGGCCGAGATTGAAAGTTAGGGTTTAGTTTAAACGGCCGAGATCTAACCAAAAACGGTTAGACTCGGCTGCGTCAATAGTATAGGTGCATCAAAGGATTTAGCAACGCTGACCATCACTGGGGTGAAAAAGACCCAGAATATATCATATACAAAAAGTTCAGCCTGCAGTTTTAACAATGGCATTATCATCAGTTCAGAACCCATGCCAAAAGCATTTGTAAATCAACAACTTTAACGAATTCCCTTACCAACAGAATGGCACCAGTCTTGAAAGAGCCAAGAGAGAGCATTTCGATTCCCTGCAAATAATCAAATATTATAAAGGGTTATCAAGTTAAGATGTGAAGAATACTGATTCTGCCATTTTTAACAGTGATTTTGCTAGATCAATTGTCCTATGGCAGTGCCTAAAAATCAGAAACCCCACCGAGAGTTGCACTTTGTTGTTGTGTTCAGCAATATTTATCGTATATTTGGACAAAAGGGCCCTTTCAAGAAAAACAGAGATGTGGTCAAACCTGAATGCAGAATGCAAGACCCAATATATTGTTAGCCAGCCAATGCTTCTGTGCAGCATACCACGCACAAAAAAAGGTACCAGGAATAGCAGCAACAACTTGAGACCTTGTGAACTCAACCTCCAAAGCTGTTTAAGAAATCTTTAAAGAAACATATCATTCTGCAGATCACAGCATGATAATGTAATCAAACAACAACTCAATCTCCAAATTTGTTTAAAAAATGTTTAAAGAAAGATATCATTCTGCAGATCACAGCATGATAAGATAATCAAACAACTGCATTACACAAACAGAACTAAATGCACCAACATTTCTTGTCCAAGAGCAGAGCTGTCAGTAAGTGTCGAACCAGACAAAAAAAATCAAATTCCTGTTTGTTATAATTGTCACTGGGTTTGAAATGAAAAGAAAAAACAATAACATCCGATTCTTACAATTTTGTTATAAAAATGAAAGCAAACAACGGGCACTTCTAATCTTTCATAAAAATAGCTTTAAGTGAGAATTTTTTTTAGAAACAAACTCACATGATTCTTGTCAGTCTCCTATTCCCATACGGAAGCATCCCATTCATCAACCTTCTTTCCAAAACCCACTTCCGCCCCATAGTAAAAATCAACCATGAGGTCAGTGTTTTCTCTAAGAACCTCAAACTGCTGCAATGAAGATTCATAAAACCTACTTTCAAAAGGTGATAAGGGCAAAACAAAAGAAAGTGGAAGAAGTATCTCAACAACATATTAATAAGAAAGGGTAAAACACAAAAAATACACCTACGGCAAACTTGGTCCAAAAAACTCATGTTTAGGCTAACTGATCAAAGGGAACCAAGTTTTTGAAGGAGAAAAAAAAAACATAATTATCAAAAATAACTCCAATTTGTTTTCTGATAATGGTATTATGAACAAAGTTCAGCTAATTTATTAAAGGGTTCCAACAAAGTTGAACAAAAATATTAGTAAGTTGACCTCAAAAGTCTCATTGGTGATCTTGTGCCATATTTTTAACTAAGCACACCTAATAAGCTCAAAGTACCCAATAATTATAAATATTAATGAACAAATTAGTGATATAATTACAATATACCGGTTCTACAAGATTACGAGTTGGGGCCAAGAAAATCATCAATTTCTTTTGAGATGGTTGGTTTTGAAGAGAATGTGCAACTTCTTTGATGATCATGACAGCTATCATTGTTTTTTCGGATCCGGTGTCAAGATGAGCTATGGTATTTCGCTTCATTGCCACCTTAAACACATCCAACTGATACCTAAATTCAACAATAACAAAAAAAGTATCAATGAAAACATAAATTTAACCAACGACAAACATAATCAATAAAGGAAAGTAATATGTTAGCACCGTTTGAGACCAGTTTCTGTTCACCAAAACACGAAACTTAACCAAATAATCAATAATTTCGAAAACCAAATCGTAAAAACATCAAATTGATCAAATCAACGATAAAATTGGCTAATCATGCCCTCGTACTATTCAAATTCCTGCAGTTTGGGTCGAAGAAAATACATCTCTATGAACAGAGATTTCGTTAGGGAAGAATAAATAAAAAAGAGAAATTTCGTGACCTGGTTTGTTTGTATTCTGAAATCATCACAGACCTAGGGTTTGTTTGTAATCTGAAATCAACCTTAAGTAATTCATCACATACCTGGTTGATGGATGAATCGCCGATTTCATCCCAAAAATTAAAGTAGATTTGTTGACAGTTCTCCTTTCATCGATTAGGGTTCATCCTTTGTTCATCGATTAGGAACGTGGAGGTTAGGAGAGGAAGAATCAGGAACGAATATGAAATTGCAAGGACGAGGAATTGACATGAAAAGGAATTTATAGAGAACTGAACGTGGAGAGATAGTTCAGGGGAAGTGGGGAGATAGAGCCGGATAGGAAGGGGTGGTTATAGTAACCGTGAGGGGGTTGCAGCTTGTCATGCCTGAGAGAGGAGAGGGGAGGTCGTGGGTTGGAGGTTGCAGAGTGAGAGGGACGATTAAGATGGCTGAACGAAGTGGCTTTGTCGTGGCTTATTGATTTTAAACGGGTCAGATCAAAAGTTAAGTATATTTTAAAGGGTCCAGATTCATCTAAAAACAGTTACACTGCCTTGGGTCTATATTATATATAATTATGAGACAACGTTCGTCAATTGAGAGCAACATTTCCAAAATGTAACATTTTAAACCATATCATATAGAAAAAATAGGGAAATTAATTAAAATACCCTAAGTTTGACTAACTGTTACCAAAATGCCATAAATTTTGTCCATTTTGCAAAAATACCCTAAATACCCGCGATGGATCCCGCGATCGCGGGATCCAGCTGACGTGGCACGTATTTTGGCCACAAATGCCCCGCGGAGCCCCTCAACTTTGGCCGATGTGCACTTTTGGTCCCTGCCCGCGATGGCCCGCGATGGGCCAATTTTACAGTTTTAGTCCCTAAAAATTTACACTTTTGATCCCTGAAAATTTACACTTTCAGCCCCTGTACTTAGACGAATCTTGCATGCTTTTACTGTTTTTTTCCACAATTATTGTACTTTGAAGACCGATTTGTGGTTGAAATTCATTGGCATGTTTTCATCAACGTTAAATTAGTGTTTTTGGAATACCAGTTTGTGGATGAAATGAGAGATTGGTTGTCATCAATGTTGGTTGTTTCATTGATAAATAGATGTAAAATGCAATCCATAATCCACACACCGATTTCATACTTCTTTCTTGATTTCTTTCTGCAATATTTTGTGTTTGAGATACTACTGAAAAAATGAGTTCATCTGTTGCAAAAGCTAAGCTATATTTCTGTTTTGATGGTGAATGGGAGCAAGATAACAATGAGTGGAATTTTGCTTATAAATCTAAGCATGGTGTAAAAGTGTCAGTAAACTATACTTATCAGAAATTTCTTGCATACGTTATGCAAAAATGTGGAATCAACTCTTCTGATGTTTGCAAGTTAGTGTTTAAAAATGGCGATGGGTCATTTGTGGATTTATCCAACGATGGGGATATCTCTACTTTTCTGCACCTTGCAGTCGATTCAGAAAGGCCCCCATTACTTTTTGTGTATCCCGGCGTATCTGACGGTGACGACGGTGACGACGACGAAGACCTCCAAATAGAGCAACCTGATTCTCAACAACAACAACCACCACAACCACACGAAGGGCGTACTGCTGGAGTTGCTGATGACGAAACCCACGTTTTCAGAACGGGTAATTCTGAAATAGACAGATCAGACACCGATAATGATGATCACGAAGAATATACCCCTAGTAGAAAATCATGTAGTCAGATAAATGACTTTTTTGATATGCCCCCTATTCTTCCAGACTCCCATACCCAGACACAAACCTACGAACCTACACCTTATATTCGCAGTGAAAGGTTAAAAGCAGGTCAGATATTCGATTCGAAAGATCTCTTGGCAAGTCAGATCGGACTCAAGTTCTTGGAAGAGGGTTTCCAAAGTCACGTGCGGTCATCTGACAAAAGCAGATACGTAGTTGAATATGCCAGAGAAAAGTGTGAGTGGAGGTTGTACGCGATTCACACGGGTCCCAAATGAGGGGCGATAATGATTAAAAAGTTGCACGACGTACACACTTGTACGAGGACGCAACTTAATCTCCACCACAAATAAGCCGGCAAAAATACTTTGGGTGCGATCCTGAAAAATAAATTTCTTGATGTTAGCAGGTCATTGCGTCCAAAGGACATCGTCCACGACGTTCACCGGCAGTTCAGCGTCACGATTGATTACCACCAAGTGTGGCGTGCGCGATGCCATGCACTGTTTATGGTGAGAGGCACGTTCGAGGAGTCGTATGAACGACTCCCGACATATTTATATAATTTGCAGCTGCAGAACCCTGGTACTATCACGCAGCTATGGACCGATTCACGTGGACGGTTTGAGATGTGCTTCGTGGCCCTTGGACCCGCGGTACGTATTTTAACACGTCATATGTTTACACATTATAAACTATAACATTTACAAATGAAAACCACCTATGTTTTTGCAGATCCGCACATTTCTGGCAAATCTACGTCGTGTCCTGATAATAGACGCAGCCCATTTAAAGGGCCGTTACTTGGGTATGATGTTCCTGGCGGTTGCCATGGACGGGGATAACTCCATCGTTCCAGTAGCTTTCGGCGTAGGCAAGTCTGAAACCGGGGACGAGTGGACTTGGTTTATGTCCATGTTGAGACAAGCTATCGGAGACCCGCAAGGGTTGGTGTTTATGTCTGACAGGGCTCCTTCCATAAGCGCCGCAATCTCTGCCATGTACCCAACCGCCCCTCACGCCATATGCTGTCGACATTTGGAGATGAACGCCAAATCCAAGGACAAACGTATTACCACCTACAAGGATGTCTATTGGGCGGCATGCAGAGCATATACGGATCGGGAGTTTAACAAGTACATGAATATGCTACGATACGGTGCCAAGGAAGCAGCCAAAGTCTTTGACGAAGCTGGACCGGAGAGGTGGTCTGCGGCCCATTTTCCTGGACAACGGTATGACATTCTGACCTCGAATAGTGCAGAGTCTGTGAATGCACTCTCCCGTTTTGCGCGTAGATGTCCGATTGTTAATCTTATGGACTACTTTCGGGCCTTTCAACAAGAGTGGTACCAAATTCGACGCCTAAAAGGAGCTGAGATGCAAAATGCACTCACACCAACGGCGGAGAATATCGTTCAGTACAGGGCGCGTCGTGCGGCGACATGGCCGGTAAGAGCAATCGGGTATGGGAAGTACGAGGTGCATGATGACTATATTCACGTGATTGTGAATATGGAAGACCACCTTTGTTCGTGTCGCGAATGGGATAAATCTGGGTTACCGTGCGGCCATGCCATCGCTGCAGCAAGATATATGAGTCGTACAGATTGCAGCGACTTGGCTGTACCTTTCTTCACGTCCGAATATTACCGGAAAACATACGTGGAGGTAATAAACCCAGCTGGACCCCCTGCAGCATGGGTGTATCCACCCGACCCGCTTCCACCATGCTATCCACCTTTAATGGATAAGAACAGGGCCGGGAGACCGAGAAAGAACGACCGACGTCCATCACGTGGTGAAAGTTCGATACAACGAAGATGTACTCGGTGCCAATGCGTAGGACACACTCGTGGAGAGTGTCCAAATCCCGCCCCTTCAACCGTGCCAATGAGACATTCTATCAGTCACACCCCGGGCCCGTCACAGCTTGAACCATATGGAACAAACACATATGATATTGTTGATCTAAACACTGATTTGTAAATGATATATATACACACATACATATGCTTCTAAATGAACATTGATAACACAGCTAGTTTGTAAATGATAAATATATTCATATTAGATATATACACACATACATATGCTTTTAAATGAACATTGATAACACAGCTAGTTTGTATTCCATCCAACATGTTCTTCATCTTCAATCTTTCTGCTTTTGCAACCACGTATGGCCATTGTGTACCACAACCCGCACACACTTTAGCAAATGAGTTGAGGGTTGTCATATATTCTACAAGAGGAGTAGGCCCACGTGGATAGAGTACGGCTACCAAAATCTAGCATCATTAACAAACAAAACCCCATGTTTGTTTATCCGAATGAGGTAACCTCTGATTTGACCTTGCATGATGTATCCAATCTAACCGTGGTTCAGCGGCTTAAAAACTACTTTTCAGAGAAATTAACAACAACAAAAAAATACAAACAACAACACAGTAAAAAAAATACAAAACAAAAAAAATACAAACAACACAGTAAAACAATACAAAACAACAACACAGTAAAAAAATACAAAAAACAAAAAAAATACAAACAACAACACAGTAAAAAAATACAAAACAAAAAAAAATACAAACAACACAGTAAAACAATACAAAACAACAACACAGTAAAAAAATACAAAAAACAAAAAAAATACAAACAACAACACAGTAAAAAAAATACAAAACAACAAAGTACTAAAGCAACACCCGTACCACCACCTACTGAAAAATTGCTTTAGTTTGATCAATCCAACTTTGCTTGTCGCTTATCTTCACTTGAAGAATTGCGAAGTCTTGCGTACAATGGTGAATTTCTTCTTTTTCTCGACGAATACGAGCCTCCCTATCTTTTATATCCCCTTTCATCCTTTTGATCTCCTTTTCTTCCACTTCGATCCTTGTCAAGTGGACTTTCTTCCTGGCGATAATCTGTTTCCACTCTTCTGTCAGTTGGTCTATCTCCTTTTCCTTTGCTGCTATCGCCTTATGGAGTCTAGGTGGCATTCCTTCAGGTGTAGACGATGGGTTAGATGACGATGCCATTTGGTTACTGATGAAAGAAAGCAAGTGAAAGAAAGCAAGAAAGAAGGATGGAATGGTGTGAATTATGAATTGCATTTCACTGATATTTATGGATGAAATCTCAAACATGCCAGTGAATTTGAACCACAAATTGGTCTTCAAAGTACAATAATTGTGGAAAAAATAGTAAAAGCATGAAAGATTCGTCTAAGTACAGGGGCTGAAAGTGTAAATTTTCAGGGACCAAAAGTGTAAATTTTTGGTCCATCGCGGGCTGCGATCGCGGGCAGGGACCAAAAGTGCACCGCGGCCAAAGTTGAGGGGCTCCGCGGGGCATTTGTGGCCAAAATACGTGCCACGTCAGCCCTAGCCCGCGATCGCGGGATCCATCGCGGGTATTTAGGGTATTTTTGCAAAATGGAAAAAACTTAGGGCATTTTGGTAACTCAATGTTTTACTTAGGGCATTTTAATTAATTTCCCGAAAAAATACACTACAATAACTTTGTAAGTTAAATGTAGAAAATAATTTTTTAATTTTTTTATGTATGGGAATATAATCTTTTTGTTTTTTCACTTCACATATAGACCTCCTTCTTCTTTATTAAAATAAGGCCAATTTGAGTAAAAACACACACGCCGTTGCCGGGGATCGAACCCTGGTCACCCGCGTGACAAGCGGGAATACTTACCACTATACTACAACGACTCTGTTGCTGGTTCTTTGTTCTAAATAATATTAAAATAAATAACTCCAATATTCAGTTCGTCTTAGGCCATCCGCAGCGCCTTCGGGCTCGGCTGCGGGCATGGCTTCGGGCTTCAAGGGCTCCCTCGGGCAGCGGTGGGGGTCCTGCGGGCTTGGGGCGGGCTTAGGCCATCCAGGATTGAAAACCCGCTGAACCCGAGTGTATTTTATTGTTTTTTTTTAAATCTTGAAATTAAATAAACTCCAACGGCTATTTATAAAAAAAATTAATTTTTTTTTCCAATTTAATCACACTATATATATTAATCCAAACCTCTTATTTTTTCACACCAAAATCTCTCAAACTCTCTCAAACGAAATGAAAAAAACTCGATCTCGAAAGAGAAAAGTTGGAACACGAACGAGAAATCGAACGAGAAAAACGATTTGAGAAAGACTTCGCGTTTTTCATGACCCGCATGATCACCTTACGGGAGACGTTTTGAGGGTTACTTTAACGAGAAAAGAGCAAATTAAAAAATTTCATAATTGGTAGTGTTTTGTATTTTGTAATTTTTAATTTTTGAATGAATGATATGAATTTTTATTTTTATTATTTATCTTATTTTTATTTATTAAAAAATATATAAATATTTTTATTTTGTTAAATAATTAAATGTATAAATAAAAGAATTAAAAAAATGAGGTGGCAAGAGGGCTTGAGGGTAGCGCTGAGGGTCTTTAGGGCTTGAGGGCTTAGCTGATGTGGCGCTTGAAGGCTTCTACGGAGCGCTGAGGATGGCCTTAGGTGGAAAAATTGGGAAACATGGGTCCGTGATTTAATTTTGAGCTATCAATGTTCAAAATTGTTTTTCATAAATTAAAGGGAAATTAATTAAAATACCCTAAGTCAAACCAAGTGTTACCAAAATACCCAAAATCTCTCCCAGTTTGCAAAAATACCCCTTTTTCCGCGATAGGAGCCCGCGATCGCGGGCCAGGGACCATTTCTGACACTTTTTTAAACTTGCAGGGACCATTTTTGAAAAATGGAATCCCGCGATCGCGGGCACATCCCGCGATGGGGTACTTTTTGTGACTTTTCAATTGCAAGGGACCATTTTTGAAAAATTCCAGGGACCATTTATGAAAAATTGAACCGCGATCGCGTAGAATCCCACTGTTCACCCCCGCTTTCTTTCAATTTGATGAATTTAAAATAAAATGTTACACTTTCAACCCCTATACTTATTTACTAAATTTACTTTATACCTTTTACTTTCATTATTTTAATTTTACATTTAACGCATATAATCGTTTATTAACTAAAATACGTTAAAAAATACGTTTTAATTTTAACAAATTACACCATTATAATCGTCTCTTCGATACGTTCGAAATGAGCCCAATCTTGAATTTTTTTGGATTTATATATTTTAATATATATCATATACAGTTATACACTACATAAAAAAAATATTTTATATTTAAAATTCATACTCTTATAGTTAATTATTTAATTTATGGTACATCTCTTATTTTTTTTTTCAATTTTTTTTTACACTCCTATCGCATTAACATAATAATCATATATTAACTAATTCATTAAATCGTTTTAAATTATTATTATTTGAATGTGTTTATAGATATCGTGAATGGCAATAGGAGAAGGTAGAATTGTTTATAAATGGGGTTTTGACAAGTTGGTATCACTTGACTCATTTAAGAATTGTGAAAATGGGTATTTGGCGAATGATGATTCATGTGTGTTTGGAGCTGAAGTATTTGCAGTTACAGAGTATTGCAAATCATCTTCCCAACCGAAACGGATACAGTGCATGTAAACAAAGAAATCTATTACTGGAAGGCGTCATGGAGTCCTGTGATCAAGTTAACCTTTTCCTTGATCACGTCCTCCATTCCCATGTAGTCCGATTCGAGTTCTTCTAGTTCCTCTTCAGCTTCCTTAATCTCTCGTTGCAGCTGCCGAACGTGAGCCCTAGTCATGGCCAGTTCTCGTTTCTTCTCCGCTAGATACTCCATTTTCCCCTGCTGAATCCCCCTGTTATGGTTCCACATACCCTTTACCTTTTCGATACCGGTGTTCGCCTCATCAATGGCTTTTTTCACTGCGGGAGTAATTCGTTGACTTTGTCGAAGACCCGTCGGCATAAAATCATACATTGCTGGGGTTCTCATGCCATTATCGAAGTAGTAATTGTCGGATGCCATCTCCCAGTCTGCTTCCTCCTCAGACGTGAATGGAAAATCGGCTGCAGTTCGCCCACAGTTTGTCCACTCCTCGTCTGTTTCCGGTACCTTCCAGGTACTCCGGCGAGCTCCGTCGTTCAGTGGTTGGTAGGCTCCCGAATGTGAAGTTCCAGCCACATTCGCCGACCTGTTCCCCCTTGATCTTGAACCTCCATCCATTGTGTTAAAAAAAGCGAGAGTGTGTTTGTATAAAAGATAGATAGGAAGTTGTGAATTACTACTTCATCATGCCATCTACTTATAGCCATGAAAATGTATGTTCTTCATCAGATATGGTCAAAGATTTCGTCTGAAAAAGTTGCCTGCATGATTCGTCTGAATAGTTCACTGCAAGATTCGTTTGAAAAGAGCCTGTAAGATTCCACTGAAAAAGTAACTGCAATATTCGTCTGCTCTTGAATAAAGGTCTTTCATTAGGCAGAAAATTAGTCTTTAAGTAGTCAAACATAGCTAATTAATGAGAATTTAGATCAGATTTATATGGTACTATCAAATGCAAGTTTCTATAATATAGATATTGTTCTACATTACATGATACCAATTTTTGCATCATATGAATCGCTTCCAGACAACAAGAACCAATACCCCAATAATCAAGAAATAAATGCTTGTTCATCCAATAATCTATGTATTAGGATTATCGCAAGTTTCATAAACCTACTTACTAGGTGTTGGAAATATGGGTTTTACTAAACTTTGGACGCATTTAAATTTATATATATGTGTTATATATAACTAACTTTTAGTAGGTTTATGTTCTCCTATATGAGAGCTTCGAAATGATATATAATGCGTCCAAAATGGAGTATGTGTGAAAGAGATATCGATACTCAAAGTTGAGTAAATGGATGAAATTAGCAAAAACCAAATGAAGTAAACGGTAACTGTATCACAATACTTTAACAAAATAAGTTAATACTAAAAATAACAATTATTTAATGTTACATAAACAACCTAACTACTTAGACAATGCGCATAAATTGACTCCGCCATATGTCGGCGGAAATCCATTGCCTCATCGTCGGTTTCGTTAGGGGGTACCCATATCTCCTCGTTATTTATCAACTTTTGGACATTACGACATACCCATACACCGCAATCCGCATATAACGCGGTCTGCTGGGGTACTTGGCCGGCCATCTTTGTGCGAAAGATACTTGACATTTCGCGACGTCTATGATCCCCTATCAATGAAAAGAACGTATATAGTTTTGCTTTAAACGATTGCATCTGCTCTGTCAATTGTTGTTTGCAGAGACCGTCCTTTTCGCTGTCATATAGGGTCATGACCATAGTGTCAAGTTCAAACACTCCAAGCAGCCAATGTCTGGGATGCAAGCATATGGGGATGTACACCTGAAATATTACAATATATGTCATATATGTTATTAAATAAAATAACAGTAAAACGATTTACATACCCTATCGAGGAGAGTCCAAGAGGTCCCTTCCGAGCCATTGCATATTTCGACCACGGACGCGGGACCTTGATGGTCCATCAGTATACACTGAAAGAACATAGTGTGCATGATGGTCCACCTCGTGTCTACGCCACGATGTTTTTGCAACAGGCTAACCCAAGAATCGACGTGCTATGCATAAAAAATAGATGGTTAGACATGTAATATAAATATATTTGATTATATATGACTATAATTTAACTTCATACTAACCGTATCGTCTAAGTCAGAGTTCACAGGGTCATCCGCAAGCAATGTTTCAAAAAACGAGGGGTTGATTTCTAAGCCCCCGTAAGGGGTGAATGTCAAGTTGGGGAGGCGACCAGTCCGGCACATCCTCATTATTTCTGATGCCGGGTGAGGCTCCGGTGAAGACACCTTTCCCTTTTTCTTTCCTCCCTTCTTTCCCCCCGCTTTCTTTGCTTGTTTTTTAGCGGCCGGTGGTGTCGTAGATCCTTGTTGGCCAAACGGGTAACGAAACCATTGTGAAATTGATCGCGACCGCTTTTGAGGGAGCGGGGTCACCTGTTGTGGTGGATCTACAACATCCATCGAGTCATCGTCAGGCTCCAAGAAGTGCTCCGAGAAGTGATCCTGGATAATAGGAGACCCCGTCTGAAAATTACGTTACTCAATGTTTTAAGTACAATTTAGGAAATGTTCACAATTAAACCAAAACTACCAAAATAACTTACAGTATGCATTTCCGGCCTGTAATAGTCATCGGTCGAACCGCCAAAGATGTTTGTGATTGCTGTGGTGGCGAACGACGGCATGTGCTGTGCCCCCGACATCCCGGCCTGCGTGACATTGATCATTAAAATAGTTACAAAATTAGGATTATCGATATATAACTATAATGGTTACTCAGTGTCACTAACACTCTCCGGGATAGTCGAATATGATGTGGTGGCGAACGGCGGCGGCATCTGCGAGGTGTATGCCCCCGACATCCCGGCCTGCGTGACATTGATCATTAAAATAGTTACAAAATTAGGAACAAACATATAACTATAATGGTTACTCAGTGTCACTTACACTCTCCGGGATAGTAGAATAGGATGTGGTGGCGAACGGCGTTTCCGACATCCCGGCCCCCGACATCCCGGCCTGCGTGACATTGATCATTATAAGAGTTACAAACTTAGGAACAAACATATAACTATAATGGTTACTCAATGTCACTTACATTTTCAGGGAATGACGGATGGGATGTGGTGGCAAACGTCGCCTGTGCCCCCTGTCCGAACGGAGCGAGGATCGGTGTCGTACTCGACAACTAAAACAAATTTAGAACGTAATTTTAATATACAAACTAAATAAACGTGGCCAACAAATTAAGTTAAACACTAACATTGACAGCGCTAAACTGTCTGTAGACTTCCTCCAGATAGTGTACACGTGTCTCTAGCGGCCCGTGGACGTAGTCCCACAGGACTTCATGTGAGCCACGCTGTGGCTCGTAGGAAGGGGCCGCCTGATATGGATTGTAGGAGGAGGAAGGGGGCGCCTGGTAGGAGGAGGAAGGGGGCGCCTGGTAGGAGGAGGAACGGGGCGCCTGGTAGGAGGAGGAACGGGCCGGCTGGTAGGAGGAGGAAGGGGGCGGCTGGTATCCACCGGAAGGGGGCCTGTTGTCGTCTTCCTCATCTTCGGAAGTAGGGGGACGTCGAGCCCTTTCCGCCTCTGCGTCAATAAAGGCCACGCTGTCTCTGTACCAATCTGTGCCCATCTCGTCGACAGTAGGCACAAGGCGACCGACGGGCAAGAGTGGCTGCTAAATATATGATAAAACATAAAAGAAATTAATAAGCGGGACTAACGTATGCAAATTGTAAACATAGTAAAAGAACTTACATTTCTAGACGCTTTGAAGAACTCAATCCAAAGCGACCTACTTAGGGTAACACGCTTGTCCCAACGGGTTCCCCTAAGTACTCGATCGTCGCGCTTGACGAAATATCGGATTGATGCGGGAAACATCTCCAAGATCCATATCTGGAATTAGACAAGAAGAGCAAGTACGTAAAAAGAAAAGCCAAACAGTTTGTATGTATTATTAACAATTGTTATACTACGTATCTAACCTTGAAGGCGCATGTAAAACCACAAAGATTCATCTTTGCATATCGATCGGCGCGTCTGCCTATGGCTCGGTGCAGATTAGAGTAGCAATGTGTCCAGATATGGCTACCCCACGGGTAGCTGTTAAACAGCTCAAGGTCCTCGACGGCCCTAAGGACCGTCGATGAAGCATGCTGGCTATACTCACGGCCCAGGAAGCCCATATCCACGATCACCACCAAGCATACACGGACAACATCGTCGTCGGTTAGGGCACTAAGGCCCTCTTTCATCTTTTCCCGGGCTGCCTTCAGCTTCAAACGAGATGCTGAAATGCCGAAAACCCTAGGAACGAAGGAGCAGTCTTCTAAGGGAGGAAGGGGGGAGCCTCTCCAAAACGTAGTCCTGTAATTAGACAGAACTCTCGACGCCCAAAATGCAATTGAGAGCCGAAGAAATCAAAATGCATCTCCTCCGGCTCAGCGTTGGCGTCCTCGACCTCCAACTGTAGAAACATGTGTACTAGCGTAGGGTCGCCACCAGAGTAAGACACATCCATCCATGGCCCGAACGGTGTCCCTCTATAGATGGTCTCAAGGGTATCTGCGCGATCACCTAATCCCCTAAACAGCGCTCCTAATTCCTCGATGTATGAAACTTTGCACCTTACCGTCAAGTCGATGTTAAAGATATCCTTCTACATTGTCATTCACAGATGTTATAGTTAGTGTTATATATAGATGCTGCAGTTTATTTTATTTTATATAGATGTTGCGGTTTATTTTATTTCAACGTATAATAGTGTTATATATAGATAAAGTGCGGTTGTATTTTATTTCAACGTATAATAGTGTTATACATAGATAAAGTGCGGTTTATTTTATTTCAACGTATAATAGTGTTATATATAGATAAAGTGCGGTTTATTTTATTTCAACGTATAATAATGTTATATATAGATAAAGTGCGGTTTATTTTATTTCAACGTATCATATTGTTATATATAGATAAAGTGCGGTTGTATTTTATTTCAACGTATAATAGTGTTATACATAGATAAAGTGCGGTTGTATTTTATTTCAACGTATAATAGTGTTATACATAGATAAAGTGCGGTTTATTTTATTTCAACGTATAATAGTGTTATATATAGATAAAATGCGGTTTATTTTATTTCAACGTATAATAGTGTTATATATAGATAAAGTGCGGTTTATTTTATTTCAACGTATAATAGTGTTATATATAGATAAAGTGCGGTTTATTTTATTTCAACGTATCATATTGTTATATATAGATAAAGTGCGGTTGTATTTTATTTCAACGTATAATAGTGTTATATAAAGATAAAGTGCGGTTTATTTTATTTCAACGTATAATAGTGTTATATATAGATAAAGTGCGGTTTATTTTATTTCAACGTATAATAGTGTTATATATAGATAAAGTGCGGTTTATTTTATTTCAACGTATAATAGTGTTATATATAGATAAAGTGCGGTTTATTTTATTTCAACGTATCATATTGTTATATATAGATAAAGTGCGGTTGTATTTTATTTCAACGTATAATAGTGTTATACATAGATAAAGTGCGGTTGTATTTTATTTCAACGTATAATAGTGTTATACATAGATAAAGTGCGGTTTATTTTATTTCAACGTATAATAGTGTTATATATAGATAAAGTGCGGTTTATTTTATTTCAACGTATAATAGTGTTATATATAGATAAAGTGCGGTTTATTTTATTTCAACGTATAATAGTGTTATATATAGATAAAGTGCGGTTTATTTTATTTCAACGTATCATATTGTTATATATAGATAAAGTGCGGTGGTATTTTATTTCAACGTATAATAGTGTTATATAAAGATAAAGTGCGGTTTATTTTATTTCAACGTATAATAGTGTTATATATAGATAAAGTGCGGTTTATTTTATTTCAACGTATAATAGTGTTATATATAGATAAAGTGCGGTTTATTTTATTTCAACGTATAATAGTGTTATATATAGATAAAGTGCGGTTTATTTTATTTCAACGTATCATAGTGTTATATATAGATAAAATGCGGTTTATTTTATTTCAACGTATCATATTGTTATATAGAGATAAAGTGCGGTTTAGGAACCCTAGTTGTCATTCTTAAAAGTTTAGGACCTAATTGGCATTCTTAAAAGTTTAGGGACCTAAGTTGTCATTCTTAAAACCGTAGGGACCTAAGTTGTCATTCTTAACATTTTTTTTTAAAAACACATATTTAACAATTTTTTTATAAAATATGTTTTTTTTATAAAAAAATTGTTAAGAGTGTGTTTTTATAAAAAAATTGTTATAGTTTTATGGTTTTATGTTTGAATGTGATATTTGTATGTTATAATGTGTATGTTGTTATAGTGTGTTTTTTCATATAAAAATTGTTAAAAATGTGTTTTTTTTATAAAAACACACCCTTAACATTTTTTTATAAAAACACACTCTTAACAATTTTTTTATAAAAAAACCTGTTTTTATAAAAAATTGTTAAGGGTGTGTTTTTATAAAAAATTGTTAAGAGTGTTTTTTATAAAAAAAACATTGTTAACAATTTTTTTTATAAAAACACACTCTTAACAAATTTTTTTATAAAAAAACTCTTAACAATTTTTATATGAAAAAACACACTATAACAACATACACATTATAACATACAAATATCACATTCAAACATAAAACCATAAAACTATAACAATTTTTTTATAAAAACACACTCTTAACAATTTTTTATAAAAAAAAACACATTTTTAACATTTTTTTTATAAAAACTGTTTTTATAAAAAAAAATTAACAATTTTTTTATAAAAAAACACATTATAAAAACCATAAAACTATAACAATTTTTTATAAAAACACACTATTAAACATTTTTTTATAAAAAAACTATTTTTATAAAAAATTGTTAAGGGTGTGTTTTTATAAAAAAATTGTTAAGAGTGTGTTTTTATAAAAAAAAACACATTGTAAACAATTTTTTTATAAAAACACACTCTTAACAATTTTTTTATAAAAAAACACTCTTAACAATTTTTATATGAAAAAACACACTATAACAACATACACATTATAACATACAAATATCACATTCAAACATAAAACCATACATATCATGTTAAACATAGAACATATTCAAACATAAGTTATAAACACTATAACAACCTACAAATCATATATCTTAACTTAAAATAACATACAAAAAATAACAAATAACATAAGGAAAACATACCAAAGAGGTAATACGAGACATCTTCACAAAACCCGAACGCGTATTCCACACGAGAAAATTGAGAGAGTGGGAGAAAATTGAGAGAGTTTGATTAAAAATTGAGAGAGTGATTAAAAAAATTGAGAGTGGTCGTGTCTTGGTCCCCCCCCCCCCCCCCTTATATAGTGCGGCCGAAGAAAATTTAGGGTTTAGGGCTCGTCAAAAAGATTTTAGGGTTAACCCTGTGCCGACACGTGGCACAGGAGCCCGCGATCGCGGGAGGTCAACGAAAGTCAATCGCGGGCAGGGACCAAAAATGCACACGCGGGCATTCTTGAGGGGGGAATGCTGTACCGCGGGCATTCTTGAGGGACCAACGCGGGCAAAGTGGCCAAACTTTGGTGACACGTGTAGCCCTCGATCGCGGGGGTCAATGAGTCAATCGCGGGCAGGGACCAAAACTGCACACGCGGGCATTCTTGAGAGGGGAAAGCAGGACCGCGGGCATTCTTGAGGGACCAACGCGGGCATTCTTGGTGACACGTGGCCTGGAGCCCGCGATCGCGGGCTCCATCGCGGATTTTTTGGGTATTTTCGTAAACTGGGAGAGATTTTGGGTATTTTGGTAAGAGATGGTCAAACTTAGGGTATTTTAATTAATTTCCCTTAATTAAAATACCCTAAGTCAAACCCCCTTTTACTGAAATACCCAAAATCTCTCTCATGTTACAAAAATACCCTAAAAATCCGCGATGGAGCCCGCGATCGCGGGCTCCAGGCCACGTGTCACCAATGTTTGCCCACTTTGCCCGCGTTGGTCCCTCAAGAATGCCCGCGGTCCAGCTTTCCCCCCTCAAGAATGCCCGCGTGTGCAGTTTTGGTCCCTGCCCGCGTTTGACTCATTGACCCCCGCGATCGCGGGCTACACGTGTCACCAAAGTTTGCCCACTTTGCCCGCGTTGGTCCCTCAAGAATACCCGCGGTACAGCTTTCCCCCTCAAGAATGCCCGCGTGTGCATTTTTGGTCCCTGTCCGCGATTGACTTTCTTTGACCTCCCGCGATCGCGGGCTCCTGTGCCACGTGTCGGCACAGGGTTAACCCTAAAATCCCTTTGACGAACCCTAAACCCTAATTGTTTCTTCGGCCGCACTATATAAGGGGGGGGGGGGGGACCAAAAACCGGCCACTCTCAATTTTTTTAATCACTCTCTCAATTTTTAATCAAACCCTCTCAATTTTCTCCAACTCTCTCAATTTTGTCGTGTGGAATACGTGTTCGGGTTTTGTGAAGATGTCTCGTATTACATCTTTGGTATGTTTTCCTTATGTTATTTGTTATTTTTTGTATGTTATTTTAAGTTAAGATATATGATTTGTAGGTTGTTATAGTGTTTATAACTTATGTTTGAATATGTTCTATGTTTAACATGATATGTATGGTTTTATGTTTGAATGTGATATTTGTATGTTATAATGTGTATGTTGTTATAGTGTGTTTTTTCATATAAAAATTGTTAAGAGTGTTTTTTTTATAAAAAAATTGTTAAGAGTGTGTTTTTATAAAAAATTGTTAAGAGTGTGTTTTTATAAAAAATTGTTAACAATGTGTTTTTTTTTTATAAAAACACACTCTTAACAATTTTTTTTTATAAAAACACACCCTTAACAATTTTTTATAAAAACAGTTTTTTTATAAAAAAATGTTTAAGAGTGTGTTTTTATAAAAAATTGTCAAGAGTGTGTTTTTATAAAAAAATTGTTATAGTTTTATGGTTTTATGTTTGAATGTGATATTTGTATGTTATAATGTGTATGTTGTTATAGTGTGTTTTTTCATATAAAAATTGTTAAGAGTGTTTTTTTATAAAAAAAATTGTTAAAAGTGTGTTTTTATAAAAAAAAATTGTTAACAATGTTTTTTTATAAAAACAAACTCTTAACAATTTTTTTATAAAAACACACCCTTAACAATTTTTTATAAAAACATGTTTTTTTATAAAAAAATTTGTTAAGAGTGTGTTTTTATAAAAAATTGTTAAGGGTGTGTTTTTATAAAAAAAACACATTTTTAACAATTTTTATATGAAAAAACACACTATAACAACATACACATTATAACATACAAATATCACATTCAAACATAAAACCATAAAACTATAACAATTTTTTTATAAAAACACACTCTTAACAATTTTTTATAAAAAAACACATTTTATAAAAAAAATTGTTAAATATGTGTTTTTTATAAAAAAATGTTAAGAATGACAACTTAGGTCCCTACGGTTTTAAGAATGACAACTTAGGTCCCTAAACTTTTAAGAATGCCAATTAGGTCCTAAACTTTTAAGAATGACAACTAGGGTCCCTAAACTGCACTTTATCTCTATATAACAATATGATACGTTGAAATAAAATAAACCGCACTTTATCTATATATAACACTATTATACGTTGAAATAAAATAAACCGCACTTTATCTATATATAACAATATGATACGTTGAAATAAAATAAACCGCACTTTATCTTTATATAACACTATTATACGTTGAAATAAAATAAACCGCACTTTATCTCTATATAACATTATTATACGTTGAAATAAAATAAACCGCACTTTATCTCTATATAACACTATTATACGTTGAAATAAAATAAACCGCACTTTATCTCTATATAACAATATGATACGTTGAAATAAAATACCACCGCACTTTATCTATATATAACACTATTATACGTTGAAATAAAATACCACCGCACTTTATCTATATATAACACTATTATACGTTGAAATAAAATACCACCGCACTTTATCTATATATAACAATATTATACGTTGAAATAAAATACCACCGCACTTTATCTATATATAACACTATTATACGTTGAAATAAAATACCACCGCACTTTATCTATATATAACAATATGATACGTTGAAATAAAATACCACCGCAACATCTATATAAAATAAAATAAACTGCAGCATCTATATATAACACTAACTATAACATCTGTGAATGACTATGTAGAAGGATTTCTTTAACATCGACTTGACGGTAAGGTGCAAAGTTTCCTACATCGAGGAATTAGGAGCGCTCTTTAGGGGATTAGGTGATCGCGCGGATACCCTTGAGACCATCTATAGAGGGACACCGTTCGGGCCATGGATGGATGTGTCTTACTCTGGTGGCGACCCTACGCTAGTACACATGTTTCTACAGTTGGAGGTCGAGGACGCCAACGCTGAGCCGGAGGAGATGCATTTTGATTTCTTCGGCTCTCAATTGCATTTTGGGCGTCGTGAGTTCTGTCTAATTACAGGACTACGTTTTGGAGAGGCTCCCCCCTTCCTCCCTTAGAAGACTGCTCCTTCGTTCCTAGGGTTTGGGGCATTTCAGCATCTCGTTTGAAGCTGAAGGCAACCCGGGAAATGATGAAAGAGGGCCTTAGTGCCCTAACCGACGACGATGCTGTCCGTGTATGCTTGGTGGTGATCGTGGATATGGGCTTCCTGGGCCGTGAGTATAGCCAGTATGCTTCCGAGACGGTCCTTAGGGTCGTCGAGGACCTTGAGCTGTTTAACAGCTACCCGTGGGGTAGCCATATCTGGACACATTGCTACTCTAATCTGCACCGAGCCATAGGCAGACGCGCCGATCGACATGCAAAGATGAATCTTTGTGGTTTTACATACGCCTTCAAGGTTAGATACGTAGTATAACAATTGTTAATAATACATACAAACTGTTTGGCTTTTCTTTTTACGTACTTGCTCTTCTTATCTAATTCCAGATATGGATCTTGGAGGTGTTTCCCGCATCAATCCGATATTTCGTCAAGCGCGACAATCGAGTACTTAGGGGAACCCATTGGGACAAGCGTGTTACCCTAAGTAGGTCGCTTTGGATTGAGTTCTTCAAAGCGTCTAGAAATGTAAGTTCTTTTACTATGTTTACAATTTGCATACATTAGTCCCGCTTATTAATTTTTTTTATGTTTTATCATATATTTAGCAGCCACTCTTGCCTTTCGATCGCCTTGTGCCTACTGTCGACGAGATGGGCACAGATTGGTACAGAGACAGCGTGGCCTTTATTGACGCAGAGGCGGAAAGGGCTCGACGTCCCCCTACTTCCGAAGATGAGGAAGACGACGACAGGCCCCCTTCCGGTGGATACCAGCCGCCCCCTTCCTCCTCCTACCAGCCGGCCCGTTCCTCCTCCTACCAGCCGGCCCGTTCCTCCTCCTACCAGGCGCCCCCTTCCTCCTCCTACAATCCATATCAGGCGGCCCCTTCCTACGAGCCACAGCGTGGCTCACATGAAGTCCTGTGGGACTACGTCCACGGGCCGCTAGAGACACGTGTACACTATCTGGAGGAAGTCTACAGACAGTTTAGCGCTGTCAATGTAAGTGTTTAACTTAATTTGTTGGCCACGTTTATTTAGTTTGTATATTAATATTACGTTCTAAATTTGTTTTAGCTGTCGAGTACGACACCGATCCCCGCTCCGTTCGGACAAGGGGCACATGCGACGTTTGCCACCACATCCCATCCGTCATTCCCTGAAAATGTAAGTGACATTGAGTAACCATTATAGTTATATGTTTGTTCCTAAGTTTGTAACTCTTATAATGATCAATGTCACGCAGGCCGGGATGTCGGGGGCCGGGATGTCCCAAACGCCGTTCGCCACCACATCCTATTCTACTATCCCGGAGAGTGTAAGTGACACTGAGTAACCATTATAGTTATATGTTTGTTCCTAATTTTGTAACTATTTTAATGATCAATGTCACGCAGGCCGGGATGTCGGGGGCATACACCTCGCAGATGCCGCCGCCGTTCGCCACCACATCATATTCGACTATCCCGGAGAGTGTTAGTGACACTGAGTAACCATTATAGTTATATATCGATAATCCTAATTTTGTAACTATTTTAATGATCAATGTCACGCAGGCCGGGATGTCGGGGGCACAGCACATGCCTTCGTTCGCCACCACAGCAATCACAAACATCTTTGGCGGTTCGGCCGATGACTATTACAGGCCGGAAATGCATACTGTAAGTTATTTTGGTAGTTTTGGTTTAATTGTGAACATTTCCTAAATTGTACTTAAAACATTGAGTAACGTAATTTTCAGACGGAGTCTCCTATTATCCAGGATCACTTCTCGGAGCACTTCTCGGAGCCTGACGATGACTCGATGGATGTTGTAGATCCACCACCACAGGTGACCCCGCTCCCTCTAAAGCGGTCGCATAAAATTTCACAATGGTTTCGTCACCCGTTTGGCCAACAAGGATCTACGACACCACCGGCCGCTAAAAAACAAGCAAAGAAAGCGGGGGGAAAGAAGGGAGGAAAGAAAAAGGGAAAGGTGTCTTCACCGGAGCCTCAACCGGCATCAGAAATATTGAGGATGTGCCGTACTGGTCGCCTCCCCCCCTTGATCTTCATCCCTCACTTGAACTTGGAAATCACCCCCTCGTTTTTCAATGTATTGCTGGCCGTTGACCCTTTGGAGTCTGACTTACTGGATGTGGTTAGTATGAAGTTTAATTGTAGTCATATAATCAAATATATTTATTTTACATGTCTAACCATCTATTTTTTATGTATAGCACATCGATTGTTGGGTCTCGTTGTTGCAAAGACATCGTGGAACAGACACGAGGTGGACCATGATGTTCAGTATGTTCTTTCATTACTTGTTGATTGAGCATCTAGGTCCCACCTCCGTGGTTAATTCATGCAATGGCGTGGAAGGGACCTCTTGGGCTCTCCTCGATGTGGTATGTAAATCGTTTTACTCTGATTTTATTTAACTTGTTTTGTTGCTAACTAAGTTGTCTAATATTGTAATATTTCAGGTGTACATCCCTATATGCCTTAATCCCCAACATTGGCTGCTTGGAGTGTTTGAACTTGACGCTATGACCATGACCATATATGATAGCGACAGTGCCAGTCTCTTCAGACAGCAATTGGAAGAGCAAATGACAAAGTTTAAAGCTGTGCTGAATGACTTCTTTTGTCGGGTCAAGGATGTTAGACGTCGCGAAATGACAGGTGCCTTTCGCTATAAGTTCGCCAAGAATGCACCCAGCAGGCCGGGATAACTGCAGATTGCGGTGTCTGGGTATGCCGTAATGTCCAAATGTTGATAAATAAAAATGAGGTATGGGTACACCCTGACGAGGCCGAGGTTGTTGCCAAAGATTTCCGCATACATATGGCGGAGTCCATTTATGAACATTGTCAAATAGGGCCACGTTAGGTTGTTTATGTAACATTAAATAATTGTTATTTTTAGTATTAACTTATTTTGTTAAAGTATTGTGATTGACTTACTGTTTACTTCATTTGGTTTTTGCTAATTTCATCAATTTACTCAACTTTGAGTATCGATATCTCTTTCACACATACTCTATTTTCGACGCATTATATATCATTTCGAAGATCTCATATAGAAGAACATAAACCTACTAAAAGTTAGTTATATATAACACATATATATAAATTTAAATGCGTCCAAAGTTTAGTAAAACCCATATTTCCAACACCTAGTAAGTAGGTTTATGAAACTTGCGATAATCCTAATACAGAGATTATTGGATGAACAAGCATTTATTTCTTGATTATTGGGGTATTGGTTCTTGTTGTCTGGAAGTGATTCATATGATGCAAAAATTGGTATCATGTAATGTAGAACAATATCTATATTATAGAAACTTGCATTTGATAGTACCATATAAATCTGATCTAAATTCTCATTAATTAGCTATGTTTGACTACTTAAAGACTAATTTTCTGCCTAATGAAAGACCTATATTCAAGAGCAGACGAATATTGCAGTTACTTTTTCAGTGGAATCATGCAGACAACTTTTTGAGACGAAATCTATAAACACATTCAAATAATAATAATTTAAAACGATTTAATGAATTAGTTAATATATGATTATTATGTTAATGCGATAGGAGTGTAAAACAAAATTGAAAAAAAAATAAGAGATGTACCATAAATTAAATAATTAACTATAAGAGTATGAATTTTAAATATAAAAATAACCCCATCGCGGGATGAGCCCGCGATCGCGGGATTCCATTTTTCAAAAATGGTCCCTGCAAGTTTAAAAAAGTGTCAGAAAGGTCTCGGGCCCGCGATCGCGGGCTCCCATCGCGGATTTTTAGGGTATTTTTGCAAAGTGTGAGAGATTTTGGGTATTTCAGTAAAACATGGTCAAACTTAGGGTATTTTAATTAATTTCCCTAAATTAAATATTGTATTCTAAAATATTAGAACAAGATTTTTAAGTTTTTGAATACACTTTTGGCTAATTCATAATGGTTTAAAAAAACAACAAATTAAATTCAACTATTACATCGTTCAATCTCTTGTTTAAGTGTTTAACATTTTCATCATCGCATAGCAATCTGTGCTAGAGTTTCATATGTTATCTGTAGTCGGATTCCAATCATCATAACAACACTTTTGTTAAGAATGAAATATTGTCGATTCTTGTTATATACTATTTCATGCATAAATATTGTTAGGTCATCTCGACTTCTCAAATGATGTATAATTTATTCAGATGATTAGGGAAAAAATTATTTTTGCACAAAATTTGTAGTTCTATACATTAATATGGTCAAATATTTAGATATTATGATTACCAAGAAAAAACCAAATAAGGAAACCAAACAAACTACAAATTAAGAAGATCTTGTTATCTATTTTGAATAACTTAAATTAATGAACTAATGGGAAATCCTATAAAATTTTTACTACATTAATTGTTTTTTTTTTGGTTTTATTTTGATGGAAGAGTCAAACTGAATAATGAACAAGTCAAAAAAGTCAAATTTAGAAGATGTCCGAAAATTGTCAAAGTCATACTTAATTGTGGAACACCCTTGTGTATCTATACGACGTAGGAAGATTAATGTAACATTTTCGAAAAAGAAACTCAATGTATATATATATATATAGTCTTAGGTTCAATAGAGAAGTCCAAATATTTAGAGAAATAGAGAAGTGATCTTGGCCATTTATTCGGTCAAGATCGGTTATAATTGGACAAAAGTTGCGGCTTTGACTGGTCAAAATTTGCGGCTTTGACTAGGTCAAAAGTTGCGGCTTTGACTGGTCAAAAGTTGCGGCTGTTCCAAAAATAGAAGGGCAATTTCGTAACTTTTACAAAAAACACGGGCTGAGTTCATATATGAATCTGTGTGATTCACATATGAACTCTTTATAACTAATTCATATATGAATCTTGTGATTCATATATGAACCTTTGTGTTTCATATATAAAACTAATTAACTGTAGGTTCATATATGAATCAGTTGAACCAATTAATTGATTCATATATGAATCTTTGTGTTCATATATGAACCTTTGTGATTCATATATGAACCTTTGTGATTCATATATGAATTTTTTTAACTAATTCATATATGAACCTTTGTGTTCATATATGAATTTTTGTGATTCATATATGAAATTTTTTTAACTACTTCTCAAATGAACAAATTAACCGATTCATATATGAATTAGTTAAAAAGAGTTTTTATGTGAATTACAAAGGTTCATATATGAACGTATAGTTCATATGTGAATCACACAGATTCATATATGAACTCAGCCCGTGTATTTTTTACGAAACTACCCCTCTATCTTGTGCAGACCACGCGAGTAATTATCCGCTGCTTCTCGGTCAAAGCCACCGATCTTGACCGAATAAATGACCAAGATCACTTCTCTATTTCTCTAAATATTTGGACTTCTCTATTGAACTCTTCCCTATATATATATATATATATATATATATATATATATATATATATATATATATATATATATATATATATATATATTAGGTTCGAACCGTGTATTACACGGGGTAATTTAAAAAAAATTAAATCATGCCAGAAAACTTATCTTATAGATATGAATGATCATCGAAAGTACGATGCTAATTTTCGAAGCTTTTTCCCTTCAGAGTTGTTTTTTTTGCAGCTGATTACAAAATGTATTTGTTTTAGGCAGTTTTCACAAAGGATGTTTTACAAAAAATTAATAAAAAATATGAATGAATATTAAGAATTTATAAAACAAAATTTATAATATAACGTAAATGGAATAATGGAAAAATACATAGTTAAAATATTAATAAAATAAGAATCATGTATCATAAATTACCAAATACTTCTTTATATACAACATTCTTTGTGTAACGTCCCAAAAACATAACATGCATTAACATAGAATAAGCATTTGAATTACATAAGTAAACTTGTCTTTAATCCTTCTACAAACTATACTAAACAAAACTTGACAGCGGAAGTCTCTAATCCACAGCTGAGAGCTCTATCTAGGAGTATCATAATCAAAATTCTGGTGTCGCTCTAAGCTCCAAATCCTCCTTGCCATCTCTCCTATTTCTTACTAGAAGAATCCGTAGTACGCTTACCTGAAAATGGTTTAGTTTTTGAAAAGCGAGGGTTAGACCAAAAGGTCTAGTGAATTCCCTCCGAAAACAACATGTAAATCAGTATGAAAACATTTATAAAAGATTCATCGTAAACCTTGACATGTCATCAAGCATGGTACTGCACTGTGTATTGGATCACATAAACATTCCGCGATCGGGGCCCCAGCAGACTCCCCTCTCGCCTCTTCGGAGCCTCCACAGACTCCCATCTACCGGATAGGAGGAAACGAATTCCAACCTACCGGTCTGTCATACATATCCAAGGGATCATCAGACCCCGAGGATCTTTCTCTGATCCAACAGTGCAGACCGACTCCACATAGCACATTATTCATTTCATAAAACATGCAACTTCGACTCTTTTTATGTCATCATGTCAAATATTCTTTTAGATAAAGTAAGTGTTTTTCATGGGAAACACGCACATCAGTTCGTAAACATTTCATGCTCGTAAAGAACCATAATCAGTTAAAAAGCATATAGCATTTTACGTCATAAAAAGGGTTTAGGGAACTCACCTTTCGTTAGCGCTGCACGCACTCCTTAAATATCTCCAAGCTAAACCAATCGAACACCTAAGGGCATTAAATTCGAATCAGATCAAACTGTCCGACCATACATCCAATTAACACTTTCCGGACACAGGAACTTCCCGTTCACCAACACTTTCCGGGCATATTATTATCCGGACACAACCCCTTTCCGGATAGCTCATCCCGAGACCTGAGCTGATCACACTAATCAGGACACTAACGATACCCGGACACCTACAAGTCCTAACCGGAAACCCCTATCGTCCGGACACTACTGTCCGGACGGGGCGACGTCCGAAAACCACGGGCTGGACGAAGAACCCAAACCCAAAAGTGATTAAAACTCGTTTTTCTGATAAAGTCTCGATTAGACGAACATAAGGGTTTATCCACCAAACATAAACACCTACTTAATCCCTTTCATTACCTCTGAATCGATACTTACTAGACAAAAACCCCCAAAACCCCCCTTTTTTAACAATAAGGTGGAGAACACAATGGAACAAAGGGTTTTACATCAAAATCACAGCAGAGAAACATGGAGTAGCAAGGAGAAGAGTTTGGGTGAGATTACCTTCAATGATTACCCCACAGATCCGAATTCTTCACTTGGTTTTCTTCTTTTCTCCCCTTTTCTTCTTCTAGCCACCAAAACACATACACCTAAGAGGCTTCTAGGGTTTTGGCACCCATTTATACCCTTCACAATTTGCATAGGAGCCCCTTAACTTAAGTTTCATTTCTAAAACTTTAGCCACCAAACTTTCATACTTGCTAGAAATTCGGGTTATTACAACACTCCCCCCTTAAAAGAATTCCGTCCCCGAAATTCCTTATTGGGAAAAGATGCGGGTATCTTGCCCACACCAAAACTGACACTTCTCCAAAGTAATGCCACTTCTGACTCAGTCAACCACCTCATTAAATTCTAAACATGGAACATTGGGTGCATTCCCTTCAGTTCTTACGGTACTCTAACTCGTAGGCTACTGTTCCTATTCGATCGGTCTTAACAATAGAAGATTAAAATAAGGCTTCTCACGCATCTATACTTCTTTTAAGGAGGAACTTGGCGGAATCCCCCGCTACAACACGAGATTCATTTACTAAGAAACAATCACACACTTGACAGCTTGGCACAAGGCCAAACCTGTACATCCCGACAACTCATAACCCCGAGTTCCTTCATCGTATCACAACTCACAACCCTGCACCACCCAACAATCGCCTATGCAGATAACATTTCTCTTTCTCGGACCACCTAGACCACAGTTCGTCAATCATCTCCCATCCTCACTACTTCACCACCCCATACTTATACGTATCTAAGAGTAGTAACCTCCAAACCCATCGTTGAAGTGTTCACCTACTCAAATTAAACTTATCCTGAAACACATCAATTCCTCGTTGATTGCCACGTTCATTCAGTCATATACAACATAACTCCGGTTATCCTCATTCCACTGGGAGGAGTAACCCTGGTCACATCATACTATTTTCACTAGCTTAATCACTGCACGACCAATTCGTTTAAAACATTTCTCACAAAGTCACTAACTTAACTCATTCAATTGTCTTATCCACTTCTTTCCTGCCCAAAATCATACACAATTCCCTTCCTCAATACTCTTTCCAAAAGTTCGCACACTTATCAATGACAATCTACACAACACTGTCCCTTTCGGCATTATTGTCAAGTTTACTACTTCCAAATTACTTACTTAATCCGATATACTATCTTCACCTCCCCACGTTAGCGTGGAGCACTGCCCACCAATACTACTCGCTCTTCTCTTCCGACAATTCTCAAGCTGAAAAAATACTTTCTCATTACTACACATTCTTTGATCTTCAACTATTACCTTCTCGGATAATCCTTTCACCCATAGGAACATATCTCAATCATTAAAGATTTCGCATCTACTATCCCACATTTTGATTAACCCATCCATCATCTTCTTTAACTTACAATGATTTCAAAATACACTTACTTAGCGACTCATACCTCAAAAACAATTGGTTTCTTATTTGGGTAACTATCCACCACGACTCCGGCATTCTATCCCGAACATAAATATATCACAACGTCAACTTACACCCTACGTGCTCCAACAATGTAAGATCCCACATTGGTTGGGGAGGGGAACAAAGGTTGCCTTATAAGAGGAACTTGATACCTCCCCTATCAGACGCGTTTTAAAACCGTGAGTCCAGGTGTGTGAAGCTCATCCGAAACTAGAGCTAGAAAGGCCTTATTTCGTTTCGTTCCTGTTCTTCATTTCCTTCTTATCGAAAAAAGGGGGATTCTCATATTTAGAATCTTTCTGCGGTGTGCTCCGTTTACTATTCTTTCGTACTTTCTTCTCTTTACCACGCGATAGGTCAGCGAAGCGTGAGCGGGCGCGGAGAAGGAATTTGTAACATCCCAGGCCAACCGTACCAGATATTGTCCGCTTTGTCCGCACACCTGGATTCACGGTTTTAAAACGCGTCTGATAGGGGAGGTATTAAGTTCCTCTTATAAGGCAACCTTTGTTCCCCTCCCCAACCAATGTGGGATCTTACAATCCACCCCCCTTGGGAGCCCAGCGTCCTCGCTGGCACACTACGGTTGGCCTGGGATGTTACAAACAACCTGGTTAACAAATCGTACACCTCATCTGAAACCCTCAAAAGGCTTCTATCCGATGCTTCCTCTCTCTCTAACATCACATCACTACAACACTAGCTGGCACACTTAGCTTGACAATTACGATCACTACACATCTGTGCACTCTTTATCCATAACATAACACTGCAGACCAGATCTCTCATGATCATTCACACGATTCGAACTTGCCTTTATATCCTCCCGAAAACATAACCGAGTCTATCTCTCTACTTAGTCCTCTCCCAACTTGTTGAATTATGACTCACGAGTTCTCATTTAGCTCAAACACAAACATTCTAGCTAGCTCTTTACGATCCGAGCCCTTACATAAGCTGGACACAGTCCCTCACTGAACGATAAAATCTACACACTCGCTTCGCTCGCTACATACCTCATCATTCTACGAACCCTCCATACTTCGTAAATAGAACGCTTATTCAAAACAATAACTTCTCATCCTCTTAACACCCCTACGAGGTGTTCTATCAACTTTTAACCTTCTAGTTCAAGCCTTCGGCCTCGGCCACCTTACACAACTGTCGACTTCTACAACAACACACAACTTGTAACTACTTTCTTAACTTATTCTTTAACATGGGTTTCTTACGGAACCTAATCCTTCCAACATATCATAATCAACTTCATGATCTGTCTCCCTCTTTTCGAAACCTATACATGTAACATCAACATTACAAGCTCACCTCGAAACTCATATTCCTACGCCATGGACATTTCATTCTTCCTCACCACACTACTCATAACGAATAGCTAAAACCATCACCTCGATGACTTCTACTCCTTCCCCTGGGCCCAACCGCCCCTCGACAACCGTACTTCCAGTTACCGAACAAGGGGACAGACCCTCATACAATCGACACTATAATTCACTTCTGACTCTTCCACTGTCCAACTTTCTTCCTGAACACATACCACAACTACAAACGTCCTCTCCTGATTTGACCAACGCCTCTCCACTCTCGGAGTTCTTCCTTAGCTTAAAAAAATGTAATCCTCTATGACCTAGTGAGTTCATAGCCTTCATGCATGACGACGCGGTAAATAAATCGTTTCGTACATTTTATCCTTTTTAAATAACAACATTTGGAAACAACTTGGGTACACATGACCCAATTACTACTATAACTTCAATGCCATGCACAACGATTCGAAACGATTCGAGAATCGCTTGCATGCATCTTCCCGTGAACCTCACTCTTTGCTCAATCCGAACGATGTTATTACGACAGTAATACGTTGAATGAAAATCCTTTCCTACGACACAATTTTTGAAATAAATTTCCGACACCAAGTAAACCAGTCGGTTCTCACACCCTTTTATAGGATATCAACAGGTTAAAACTCATTTTGATTGTAAAAGTTTTGCTGGCAAACGTTTTCTCGACCTTTTTGTAACTATTTAACTTATCATGAAAAGTGTGAAATACTTTGCAAATCGTTAAGCTCAAAATTTCATTGTGCAATGTGAATGAAATCACCTTTTCTTTAAACATACGCCTGCACATTCTGACTCCTTTTCGATCAAAATTTGATATTTACATATTTAACTTAGATTGTGAAAAATTTCATGTTACATTTAAGAAAGCTATGCGTGAAACTCTACTTTGCAATTGAAGGCTACACATGCGTTCCACATCTCACTTACTCAACCATTTCACACTATTTTCGTTTTGATCAACTATCTCACTTTCTATTTCTACATGCTTTCAATTCACTATAGGTATCTTATTTCATTTATCCCGCCATGGAAAAGCTAGACTAAGAAGGCAGGGCTCCATTGACACTTTCAAGATTTCGACATTGTCCTTCCTTATCATCCGAACTGATCTACTTCGCAATCTCTTGAACTGGGACTCTCCTGAAACAGGAGTCTTACTCAAACTCAACATCCATCCTCTTCGAATCTACGAAGAGTTATCTCTAGACGACTCATAACATTCTATACAACATTTCCTCTCTTCGGTGTACACTACATCACATCATATGATCTTACACGACACTTCCCAAACAATGGAGCTCAGTCTATCCCTCAGGGATCTTGCTGACCTATTCCTCAACGTTCTCCCAGCCATAGCGCTATACTGAAAGAAACCGATAGTTAAGCCTTACTAGACATGACACCACAAATTTGCTATAAGTAAGGTATTGTAAGCACGCACATGTACCTGTAAGTTCGTAATTACACTGGCCGGGTGTAATCCCAAACTTACCTTACACGTTTGTCCTTGGCACCTTATTCCTAAGCGCATTTATAGTGATCGTTCCTAGAGGCAATCCTATGCCTCGGCTGTGTTCCTCATCTTACAGTTTAAGTTTAGGCCCGACTAGTCACCTAAATCCCTTAAACTAAGGCTCTGATACCATTTGTAACGTCCCAAAAACATAACATGCATTAACATAGAATAAGCATTCGAATTACATAAGTAAACTTGTCTTTAATCCGTCTACAAACTATACTAAACAAAACTTGACAGCGGAAGTCTCTAATCCACAGCCGAGAGCTCTATCTAGGAGTATCATAATCAAAGTTCTGGAGTCGCTCTAAGCTCCAAATCCTCCTTGCCATCTCTCCTAATTCTTACTAGAAGAACCCGTAGTACGCTTACCTGAAAATGGTTTAGTTTTTGAAAAGCGAGGGTTAGACCAAAAGGTCTAGTGAATTCCCTCCGAAAACAACATGTAAAACAGTATGAAAACATTTATAAAAGATTCATCGTAAAACTTAACATGTCATCAAACATGGTACTGCACTGTGTATTGGATCACATAAACATTCTGCGATCGGGGCCCCAGCAGACTCCCCTCTCGCCTCTTCGGAGCCTCCACAGACTCCCCTCTACCGGATAGGAGGAAACGAATTCCAACCTACCGGTTTGTCATACATATCCAAGGGATCATCAGACCCCGAGGATCTTTCTCTGATCCCACAGTGCAGACCGACTCCACATAGCACATTATTCATTTCATAAAACATGCAACTTCGACTCTGTGTATGTCATCATTCTCATTTCATCATGTCAAATATTCTTTTAGATAAAGTAAGTGTTTTTCATGGGAAACACGCACATCAGTTTGTAAACATATCATGCTCGTAAAGAACCATAATCAGTTAAAAAGCATTTAGCATCTTACGTCATAAAAAGGGTTTAGGGAACTCATCTTTCGTTAACGCTGCACGCACTCCTTAAATATCTCAAAGCTAAACCAATCGAAAACCTAAGGGCATTAAATTCGAATTAGATCAAACAGTCCGACCCTACAGTCCAATTAACACTTTCCGGACACAAGAACTTCCCGGACACCTACACTTTCCGGACACAGGAACTTCCCGGTCACCAACACTTTCCGGGAATACTATTATCCGGACACATCCCCTTTCCGGATGGCTCATCCGGAGACCTGAGCTGATCACACTAATCCGGACACTAACGATACCCGGACACCTACAAATCCTAACAGAAAACCCCTATCGTCCGGACACTACTGTCCGGACGGGGCGACGTCCGAAAACCACGGGCTGGACGAAGAACCCAAACCCAATAGTGATTAAAACTCGTTTTTCTGATAAAATGTCGATTAGACGAACATAAGGGTTTATCCACCAAACATAAACACCTACTTAATCCCTTTCATTACCTCTGAATCGATACTTACTAGACAAAAGCCCCCAAAACCCCCTTTTTGAACAATAAGGTGGAGAACACAATGGAACAAAGTGTTTTACATCAAAATCACAGCAGAGAAATATGGAGTAGCAAGGAGAAGAGTTTGGGTGAGATTACCTTCAATGATTACCCCACAGATCCGAATTCTTCACTTGGTTTTCTTCTTTTCTCCCCTTTTCTTCTTCTAGCCACCAAAACACATACACCTAAGAGGCTTCTAGGGTTTTGGCACCCATTTATACCCTTCACAATTTGCATAGGAGCCCCTTAACTTAAGTTTCATTTCTAAAACTTTATCCACCAAACTTTCATACTTGCTAGAAAGTCGGGTTATTACAACACTCCCCCCTTAAAAGAATTTCGTCCCCGAAATTCCTTATTGGGAAAAGATGCAGGTATCTTGCCCACACCAAAACTGACACTTCTCCAAAGTAATGCCACTTCTGACTCAGTTAACCACCTCATTAAATTCGAAACATGGAACATTGGGTGCATTCCCTTCAGTTCTTACGGTACTCTAACTCGTAGGCTACTGTTCCTATTCGATCGGTCTTAACAATAGAAGATTAAAATAAGGCTTCTCACGCATCTATACTTCTTTTAAGGAGGAACTTGGCGGAATCCCTCGCTACAACACGAGATTCATTTACTAAGAAACAATCACACACATGACAGCTTGGCACAAGGCCAAATCTGTACATCCCGACAACTCATAACCCCGAGTTCCTTCATCGTATCACAACTCACAACCCTGCACCACCCAACAATCGCCTATGCAGATAACATTTCTCTTTCTCGGACCACCTAGACCACAGTTCGTCAATCATCTCCCATCCTCACTACTTCACTACCCCATACTTATACGTAACTAAGAGTAGTAACCTCCAAACCCATCGTTGAAGTGTTCACCTACTCAAATTAAACTTATCCTGAAACACTTCAATTCCTCGCTGATTGCCACGTTCGTTCAGTCATATACAACATAACTCCGGTTATCCTCATTCCACTGGGAGGAGTAACCCTGGTCACATCATACTATTTTCACTAGCTTAATCACTGCACGACCAATTCGTTTAAAACATTTCTCACAAAGTCACTAACTTAACTCATTCAATTGTCTTATCCACTTCTTTCCTGCCCAAAATCATACACAATTCCCTTCCTCAATACTCTTTCCAAAAGTTCGCACACTTATCAATGACAATCTACACAACACTGTCCCTTTCGGCATTATTATCAAGTTTACTACTTCCAAATTACTTACTTAATCTGATATACTATCTTCACCTCCCCACGTTAGCGTGGAGCACTGCCCACCAATACTACTCGCTCTTCTCTTCCGACAATTCTCAAGCTGAAAAAATACTTTCTCATTACTACACATTCTTTGATCTTCAACTATTACCTTCTCGGATAATCCTTTCACCCATAGGAACAATTCTCAATCATTAAAGATTTCACATCTACTATCCCACATTTTGATTAACCGATCCATCATCTTCTTTAACTTACAATGATTTCAAAATATACTTACTTAGCGACTCATACCTCAAAAACAATTGGTTTCTTATTTGGGTAACTATCCACCACGACTCCGTCATTCTATCCCGAACATAAACATATCACAACGTCAACTTACACCCTACGTGCTCCAACAATGTAAGATCCCACATTGGTTGGGGAGGGGAACAAAGGTTGCCTTATAAGAGGAACTTGATACCTCCCCTATCAGACGCGTTTTAAAACCGTGAGTCCAGGTGTGTGAAGCTCATCCGAAACTAGAGCTAGAAAGGCCTTATTTCGTTTCGTTCCTGTTCTTCATTTCCTTCTTATCGAAAAAAGGGGGATTCTCATATTTAGAATCTTTCTGCGGTGTGCTCCGTTTACTATTCTTTCGTACTTTCTTCTCTTTACCACGCGATAGGTCAGCGAAGCGTGAGCGGGCGCGGAGAAGGAATTTGTAACATCCCAGGCCAACCGTACCAGATATTGTCCGCGTTGTCCGCACACCTGGATTCACGGTTTTAAAACGCGTCTGATAGGGGAGGTATCAAGTTCCTCTTATAAGGCAACCTTTGTTCCCCTCCCCAACCAATGTGGGATCTTACAATCCACCCCCCTTGGGAGCCCAGCGTCCTCGCTGGCACACTACGGTTGGCCTGGGATGTTACAAACAACCTGGTTAACAAATCGTACACCTCATCTGAAACCCTCAAAAGGCTTCTATCCGATGCTTCCTCTCTCTCTAACATCACATCACTACAACACTAGCTGACACACTTAGCTTGACAATTACAGTCACTACACATATGTGCACTCTTTATCCATAACATCACACTGCAGACCAGATCTCTCATGATCATTCACACGCTTCGAACTTGCCTTCGTATCCTCCCGAAAACATAACCGAGTCTATCTCGCTACTTAGTCCTCTCCCAACTTGTTGAATTATGACTCACGAGTTCTCAATTAGCTCAAACACAAACATTCTAGCTAGCTCTTTACGATCCGAGCCCTTACATAAGTTGGACACAATCCCTCACTGAACGATAAAATCTACACACTCGCTTCGCTCGCTACATACCTCATCATTCTACGAACCCTCCATACTTCGTAAATAGAACGCTTATTCAAAACAATAACTTCTCATCCTCTTAACACCCCTACGAGGTGTTCTATCAACTTTCAACCTTCTAGTTCAAGCCTTCGGCCTCAGCCACCTTACACAACTGTCGACTTCTACAACAACACACAACTTGTAACTACTTTCTTAACTTATTCTTTAACATGGGTTTCTTACGGAACCTAATCCTTCCAACATATCATAATCAACTTCATGATCTGTCTCCCTCTTTTCGAAACCCACACATTTAACATCAACATTACAAGCTCACCTCGAAACTCATATTCCTACGCCATGGACATTTCATTCTTCCTCACCACACTACTCATAACGAATAGCTAAAACCATCACCTCGATGACTTCTACTCCTTCCCTGGGCCCAACCGTCCCTCGACAACCGTACTTTCAGTTACCGAACAAGGGGACAGACCCTCATACAATCGACACTATAATTCACTTCTGACTCTTCCACTGTCCAACTTTCTTCCTGAACACATACCACAACTACAAACGTCCTCTCCTGATTTGACCAACGCCTCTCCACTCTCGGAGTTCTTCCTTAGCTTAAAAAAATGTAATCCTCTATGACCTAGTGAGTTCATAGCCTTCATGCATGACGACGCGGTAAATAAATCGTTTCGTACATTTTATCCTTTTTAAATAACAACATTTGGAAACAACTTGGGTACACATGACCCCATTACTACTATAACTTCAATGCCCTGCACAACGATTCGAGAATCGCTTGCATGCATCTTCCCGTGAACCTCACTCTTTGCTCAATCCGAACGATGTTATTACGACAGTAATACGTTGAATGAAAATCCTTTCCTACGACACAATTTTTGAAAGAAATTTCCGACACCAAGTAAACCAGTCGGTTCTCACACCCTTTTATAGGATATCAACAGGTTAAAATCATTTTGATTGTAAAAGTTTTGCTGGCAAACGTTTTCTCGACCTTTTTGTAACAATTTAACTTATCATGAAAAGTGTGAAATACTTTGCAAATCGTTAAGCTCAAAATTTCATTGTGCAATGTGAATGAAATCACCTTTTCTTTAAACATACGCCTGCACATTCTGACTCCTTTTCGATCAAAATTTGATATTTACATATTTAACTTAGATTGTGAAAATTTTCATGTTACATTTAAGAAAGCTATGCGTGAAACTCTACTTTGCAATTGAAGGCTACTCACCCTAACAAGGTCAACTGTTTTACTCACGCAACTTATCCTTGACACTCTACCTTCGACCAATGGTCGCCCTCTCGAACATGCAATACTGGTTGCACATGCATTCCACATCTCACTTACTTAACCATTTCACACTATTTTCGTTTTGATCATTTATCTCACTTTCTATTTCTACATGCTTTCAATTCACTATAGGTATCTTATTTCATTTATCCCGCCATTGAAAAGCTTGACTAAGAAGGCAGGGCTCCATTGACACTTTCAAGATTTCGACACTGTCCTTCCTTATCATCCGAACTGATCTACTTCGCACTCTCTTGAACTGGGACTCTCATGAAACAGGAGTCTTACTCAAACTCAACATCCATCCTCTTCGAATCTACGAAGAGCTATCTCTAGACGACTCATAACATTCTATACAACATTTCCTCTCTTTGGTGTACACCTACATCACATCATATGATCTTACACGACACTTCCCAAACAATGGAGCTCGGTCTATCCCTCAGGGATCTTGCTGACCTATTCCTCAACGTTCTCCCAGCCATAGCGCTATACTGAAAGAAACCGATAGTTAATCCTTACTAGACATGACATCACAAATTTGCTATAAGTAAGGTATTGTAAGCACGCACATGTACCTGTAAGTTCGTAATTACACTGGCTAGGTGTAATCCCAAACTTACCTTACCCGTTTGTCCTTGGCACCTTATTCCTAAGCGCATTTATAGTGATCGTTCCTAGAGGCAATCCTATGCCTCGGCTGTGTTCCTCATCTTACAGTTTAAGTTTAGGCCCGACTGGTCACCTAAATCCCTTAAACTAAGGCTCTGATACCATTTGTAACGTCCCAAAAACATAACATGCATTAACATAGAATAAGCATTCGAATTACATAAGTAAACTTGTCTTTAATCCGTCTACAAACTATACTAAACAAAACTTGACAGCGGAAGTCTCTAATCCACAGCCGAGAGCTCTATCTAGGAGTATAATAATCAAAATTCTGGAGTCGCTCTAAGCTCCAAATCCTCCTTGCCATCTCTCCTAATTCTTACTAGAAGAACCCGTAGTACGCTTACCTGAAAATGGTTTAGTTTTTGAAAAGCGAGGGTTAGACCAAAAGGTCTAGTGAATTCCCTCCGAAAACAACATGTAAAACAGTATGAAAACGTTTATAAAAGATTCATCGTAAACCTTAATATGTCATCAAGCATGGTACTGCACTGTGTATTGGATCACATAAACATTCCGCGATCGGGGCCCCAGCAGACTCCCCTCTCGCCTCTTCGGAGCCTCCACAGACTCCCCTCTACCGGATAGGAGGAAACGAATTCCAACCTACCGGTTTGTCATACATATCCAAGGGATCATCAGACCCCGAGGATCTTTCTCTGATCCCACAGTGCAGACCGACTCCACATAGCACATTATTCATTTCGTAAAACATGCAACTTCGACTCTTTGTATGTCATCATTCTCATTTCATCATGTCAAATATTCTTTTAGATAAAGTAAGTGTTTTTCATGGGAAACACGCACATCAGTTCGTAAACATTTCATGCTCGTAAAGAACCATAATCAGTTAAAAAGCATTTAGCATCTTACGTCATAAAAAGGGTTTAGGGAACTCACCTTTCGTTAACGCTGCACGCACTCCTTAAATATCTCCAAGCTAAACCAATCGAACACCTAAGGGCATTAAATTCGAATCAGATCAAACAGTCCGACCCTACAGTCCAATTAACACTTTCCGGACACAGGAACTTCCCGGACACCAACACTTTCCGGACACAGGAACTTCCCGGTCACCAACACTTTCCGGGCATACTATTATCCGGACACATCCCCTTTCCGGATGGCTCATCCGGAGACCTGAGCCGATCACACTAATCCGGACACTAACGATACCCGGACACCTACAAGTCCTAACCGGAAACCCCTATCGTCCGGACACTACTGTCCGGACGGGGCGACGTCCGGAAACCACGGGCTGGACGAAGAACCCAAACCCAAAAGTGATTAAAACTCGTTTTTCTGATAAAATCTCGATTAGACGAACATAAGGGTTTATCCACCAAACATAAACACCTACTTAATCCCTTTCATTACCTCTGAATCGATACTTACTAGACAAAACCCCCCCTGAAACCCCTTTTTTGAACAATAAGGTGGAGAACACAATGGAACAAAGGGTTTTATATCAAAATCACAGCAGAGAAACATGGAGTAGCAAGGAGAAGAGTTTGGGTGAGATTACCTTCAATGATTACCCCACAAATCCGAATTCTTCACTTGGTTTTCTTCTTTTCTCCCCTTTTCTTCTTCTAGCCACCAAAACACATACACCTAAGAGGCTTCTAGGGTTTTGGCACCCATTTATACCCTTCACAATTTTCATAGGAGCCCCTTAACTTAAGTTTCATTTCTAAAACTTTAGCCACCAAACTTTCATACTTGCTAGAAATTCGGGTTATTACACTTTGTTCTATTGCTAATTATACCTTCATCATCTATAATTAATATTTTTAAACCTTGCCTACTTTTTACTCTAGATAAAGCAACATACAGCTGACCATGGGTGAAGACTGGTTGTCTCGGAAACAAACCAACCTTCGATAATGACTGTCTATGGTTTTTATTTATGGTCATGGCAAAGCATACAGCAATTGGAACTCATATTTTTGAAAAAGGTTCGAACTCATAATCCAGAAGTTAGTTGATAAGTGATATCTTTTTTTTTCAAGTAATTAAATCTCTTATGATAATTATAAGGGTGTTTCATTGACAAAATATAATTTGATAGAATTGTAATTCGTTCAAAGAAATTCGACTTTGAAGTAAAAATTGATATGAAATTGCAAAAAGAAAATCATGACAATTTAATGATTATTTGTATCAAATCTCATACTAATTTCAACAAATCTCATACTAATCACGACACATTAATTCGTATATATTTATGATATTTAATAATATAATTAAATTCAAAAATATTCAATATTGGGCTCATTTCGAAGGTATTGACGAAGTGATTACAATGGTATAATTTGTAAAAAATAGAAATGTTTTTAATGCATTTTAGTTCATATACATTATTTATGTTTATATGATAAGAGTCTAAAATGAAAAATAAAAAAGTAAGAGATTAAAAGTAAACTACATACCTAATAATAAGGGTAGCAATATAACGTGTAAATTAAAAAAATTGAATTAAGGAGAGATTTAAAGAGGAGTGAATGTGGGTGTGTTAATTGAACTTATAATGTAAATTGCGTCCAGATACATGTTTAGATGGGAAAATACTGAAGTCGGTTCACCAGAAGATGACACGTGGCATGGTGGTTACTTATTTATTATATATCTATTCTACTTTATAAAAAGAATAGTGGCAGTTATTTTCAAAGAAACCGTTTTTCAAGATTACTCAAATTGATGCTTAAAGTACAACCTCTATAGCATGAAATTGAAATCGGTTATCCTTCTCCTCCACCACCTCTCCCTCCCGTCTCCTTCTCCACGATGAAGCACCCCCAATTTTCTCACCCTCCTCCCTCTCAACTACTCCCTATAAGAAGCACACCAGGATTCATTGAATATTTCAATTTTTTGCGGCTTCTCCCCACTCCCTTTGAATTTGGCTCTGCAGGTGAAAGGTCCAAAGGTAATGTTTACCAATTGGTTGTTCTTTGTGATGATGCACTCCATCGTCTTGGATTCTCTCCAATCTTTCATCATTTCTTCGCTATAACATCAAATAATTCAGATTCCAGGTTCTTCTCTGATTGCATCTGTAATTAGGGTTTTGTACATTCCATTTAATTGTTCAATGTAGAATTTGGTCGGTGCATTTGATCTTTTAGTTTTACAAGAAAATCTGCAGCACCTCTCAGCATACACTTGTAAACGGTGCTAACGGAATCATGGCCCGACATCACTGCAGAATTAAATCGAATTGTTAAACCAGATTCGATACTAAATGTTTATTTTAATGAATAAAACTTCAAATTGGGTATTATTATTGTTAGAGTATTATTGTTAATATGTATAGTTCAGGGTCCTTTCTGTAATTATGTGTAACTTACCTTGTATAAATAGATCTCTTAGGGTTCATTATTAGGTTAGACTCTCTTTTGTAATTCTCTCTCAATATATGAAAGTCGGCCGATTCAGCCATCTCAAGTTTGTCTCTCAATCCATCAATCGACTCTCCAATTCTAACATGGTATCAGAGCTGTAGGTACGTATCATTCGATTTTATTTTCGGAGTTTTTCATCTTTGTTTCACTACACTTTGTGTTGCTTCTAAAAACCATCTTCTGCTGTTTTTCGGACAAAACACCAAGCATTAAAGTTTCCCAGAATAGTGTCACGAAACTGCGTACCAAATTTCAGCCAAAACCGATCATTTTTGAAGATTCGACTCAAGAACATCTTGAATCTCATAACTATCGCAACCCTCATAAGTATCGCAACTCTTAGTCTCATAACTATCGCAACCCTCAGTATCATAACTATCGCAACCCTCAGTATCATAACTATTGCAACTGTTACTTGCGACAAGGTTGTTTCTATCGCAACCTTCACTTGCGACAAGTTTGTTATCGCAACCTTCACTTGCGACAAGGTTCCTTATCGCAACCCTCATCCTTTGAATAGTATCTTATCGCAATCCTCAGTTGCGACAACCTTCCCTATTGCGACAAGACCTTTTGGTTGCGACACTCGTGTGTTGCGATATCAGTTAGTTGCGACAAGAGTGGGCTGCGACAAACCTGCTTTATCAAATCCCTGAATCAGTTCGAATGGCTCACAACTTCAGTCACTCCAATCCCATCTCAGTCGTTCTCAATGGGAACAACTATGTCCAGTGGCATCACCATATGTCTATTCTCCTCAAGTCTCATGGACTCTATACCTATGTCACTGGTACGTCTACCATTCCTGTTCAAGAGGAAAAGGAAAGTGCAGTCGACTTTGCAAAACGTATGAATGATTGGGACATCGCAAATGCTCGCATCCTCGGGTTCATAAACGCTTCTACCACTACTGAGATCAATCAGCAATTCCTTGGCTATACCACAGCAAAAGGACTATGGGATTTTCTTGCAAACAGGTACACTTCTACTGGCTTATCTCATCAATATCAACTGTGGACTACCTTCTAGAACAAAAGGCAACTGCCTGATCAGTCTATCAACTCCTACATCTCTGAGATGCAAGCTCTTAGAGATCATCTGAACCTGGGTGCACCTCAAATCTTTGATGAAACTGCTCGGAAGTTTACTGCTTACTTTAGCCAATTGCATTTGGTTACTATTCTCATGGGTCTCGCTGATCGCTTTGAGAACGTTCGAGCCTCGCTTCTACATCGACATCCCTTACCTACTCTTGAAGAAGCTATCACTGAACTGCTAAGTGAAGAAACTCGTCTTCAACAGTGTTTTCCACTACCATCAGATACTGTGCTCAACACTTCCAACTCAGGAAAACCAAAAGGTAAATGGGGCAACAATGACCAGTCAAAATCTGCGGGAAAGGGGAACAACAGTGAATGCACATTCTATCATTCTACTTCTCACCTTCTCCTCAACTGTCCAGTTCGGAAATGTCGCTGGTGTGGGATCGTACACCCACGTCACTATGGGTCTGATTGCCCAAAACATCCAAAGCACTCCAGTAATCAAAGGCAGCAGTCCCGAGTTCAATCAGTTGCTGGCTCCATCACTCAAGATTATCCATCGCCAGCAGTTCCGGCACAGCATAGCAACAACTCCACACCTGACCTTATGGAACTCATGCGTCGAAATCAAGAGCTCATGGAGCAACTCATGACAGGTTCTATGGGTATGAATTCTCAATGCAATACCTCCGCATCAGGTAACCCTTGGCTATTTGACTCTGGTTGTTGTAACCACATGACACCTAAGGCTGACGGTTTTGTCTCTAAACAAACTTCCAGCATGTTCTCCTCAGTCCATACCGCTGATGATACTCGTTTACCTGTATCTTTCAGTGGGACTGTATCTACCCCCAACATTCAATTATCTGATGTGCTGCATATTCCTAGCTTATCTCTGAGTCTGATTTCAATTACATAGCTTATGGAAGCCGGTCTAATCGTTTTGTCTCATCCTTCTGGTTGTGTTGTGCAGGATCCAAAGACCAAGCAGATCCTTGGAGTAGGCCGTAAAGTTGGTCGAATGGTTGAAGTGGTCTACCTCCGTCTCCCATTACCTTCATCAAACTTTGCAGCTTCAGTTTCTAGTACTCCTTCTTTTGAACTATGGCATGCACGCCTAGGCCATTTATCTTTAGCTAGAATAAAAGTGTTAGCTAGTTCAGGGTTGTTAGGAAACACTTCCTCTGAAAATGTTTCTTGCTTATCTTGTCAACTTGGCAAACATCATGCTTTACCTTTTCAATCCAATGATTTTAAATCTGCTTCTCCTTTTAATCTTATTCATTCTGATGTATGGGGACCAGCACCACACCCATCTATGGGAGGTGCTCGATATTTTGTTATCTTTATCGATGATCACACACGTTTTACATGGATTTATCTCATGAAAAACCGCTCAGAGTTACCTAAAAATTATATCACCTTTGCTCGTATGATTCTCACTCAATTTTCCAAGCCTATAAAGGTTCTTCGAGTAGATAATGTTATGGAATACAAAGAATCGTCTCTTCTCTCTTTTCTTCAATCTCAGGGTACTCTTTCTCAGTACTCCTGTCCCGACACCTCTCCACAAAATGGTCGTGCAGAACGCAAATACCGTCACATCCTTGACACTGTCCGTACTTTGTTAATATCAGCCAAGTGTCCCGAACGCTTTTGGGGTGAAGCAGCCTTCACGGCTGTCTACACCATCAACAGGCACCCGACTCATATTCTCAATCAAAAGTCTCCGTATGAAGTACTCTATGGAGTCTCTCCTCCCTATGAACTACTCAAAGTGTGGGGTTGTGCTTGCTTTGTTCAGCTGCAATCTCATGAACACACCAAACTTGAACCTCGTTCTCGCTTGTGCTGCTTCCTTGGATATGGAATTGAACATAAAGGTTATCGTTGTTTGGATCCAGTCTCTAAGAGACTTCGTATATCCCGTCATGTCATCTTCTGGGAACATCTTCCCTTCTCTACGGTGTCAAAATTTCAGGACACACCCACTCTTTCTACTTCTTTCTTCACAGACACATCTATCTCATTGGACTCACTCCAATTAGATCCCATACTCTCCTCACCATCTGATCCACCCTCTTCCGTCTCATCTCCACAGGAGCCTTCACCTGCCTCATCTGAGCCTTCATCTGTCCCATCTATGCCATCTGATCATGATCAATCATCTGCACCAACTCCAAGGACTACTTCTGAGCCATCTGCTGAGTCTATGGATCCTAGCTCCTCTCAACCACAAGATGAAGTACGATGCTCCGATCGGGTAAGACAAGTTCCTCCTCACCTTCGTGATTATCATTGTTATGCCACTTTGCTGATTGTTGGACATAGTGTCCAGAGTCATTAACTATTGGTAATATTTCTAATAATAACAGGGTCCTTTTGGGTTGCCCTTAAGACCCAAATAACAATCAGAAGAATGAAAGGGAGTTAAAGTAGTTAGTTTATTAATTTGTCATTTGATGATAAATTAATTATAAGCTACAATATAATTAATTGGATTAATTATAGGGACTAAATGATAATTGGTTAAAAGAGTTTTTTAACAAGCTTATCGTTTCAAGGGGGCTAGGTGTAAATAAGGGGATTATAAATAAACTACTAGGGATCAAACCCTAATGAGTTTTTGATCAATCTCTCTCTCTCTATTGAGGCCGTAACCTCCCCTCTCCCCCTCCCAAAATCGTAAACCCTAAATAAGGGTTTAGGGTTTAAAACTTCAATCTTGATTGTTGGTTTGGTGTTCTTAAGTGTGAGCCACTAGAGGGATTCACACTATTGATCATTGACATCCAAGAAGCAAGAACAAGGTTAATTCATCTTTGTGTTTTCGACAATCACAAGAAACAAGTAAGTGTTCTTGATTCTTTCTATTGTAGTTAATCATCTAGAACGTATGCATCTTTATAAGTTGTTTGTTTGTATTGCCATGGATGATTCAATTCTAAATATGCTTCCGTTGCCTATATCATGTGGTAGTACGGTTTAACAAAAACCTTTCAGTGGTATCAGAGCCAAAGTTCTTAGATTTTAGCTCAATAGCTTAAAACTCGTATTGAATTTTCTGGAAAACGCAACGAGCCGTTTTATCTATTCCCGGAGTTTGGACCGTCAGATCGTCGCGTTTTTTGGACAGTAGTTTCACGACATTCTGTTTTACCTTCTGGACGGTTGGATTAATAATTTGAGGTCCAGAAGGCACCTGTTTTTATTTTCGACATAGTGCAGTAAGTTTTTGGCCATTGAATTGCTTAATCCCTAAGTTAGGGTTTCATGGTCATAACCTCAAAAGCTATAATTTTGGAAACTGAAAAAAATTCTTGCTTGCATGAAAAAGTTTCTATTTTTAGCGATTAAAGTTTTATTGGTATCCCTAAAGGGTATAGGGTAGCAGTCGTTTTTTTATGCATGTTATACCATAATTGTGTATGGCGTAGTAGTCGTTTTATTTTTGCATGTTACACCATAATTATGTATGGCTAGTTTCCTAACTTGCTTAAGGAAAAACACATCAATAATAAGCTTTGGAAAATATTGAATGAATAATCTTAAATTGAATAGATAATCCTAATTATGTATGGATAGTTTCCTAACTTGTCTAAGAAAACACATCAATAATAAGCTATGGCAAATATCGAATGGATAATCTTCAAATTGAATAAGATAATCTTAAATACATTCTTACAATAAGCAAATATATTCAAGTTTGAATAAATATTGTAAGATAAACATTGACATTATTTATATAGTGAATATAATTTATATGTCAAATATTCACATTAATTATTAGCATGTGTCCTCACATGTTTAATTGGAATCAAATATGGAAACAATTATATTAATTGTTAAATATGTGCTCACATGGTTAATTAGAATTAATTGGATAATCATAATTTTAAATTGTTTAAAATTCCATTCAATTTTTTTTATATATATTAGACCTCAATTATATATATATGATTAAATAATACATTGATAGTCAAACTGAGACTAGGCGTACTCACTATAAACACTCTAATGGGGTTTAAGGAGGTTACCTATAATATGGTTACCGAATGAGTCAAGGGTTTTTAAAACGCCATGCGTTACCAAACTCACCGCCTCTTGTGTGGACTAGTGGAATTACCGAAAAGGTTTGATAGGTCAATGTGACAAGTTAAAAGTATTAACTATGAAGTATAAAACGAAAATCCCGTTTTAGATATACTAAGAAATGTGAAAGTCGTATGCTACCCATGATGAAGAACACACATAATCTTATAGTTTGTTAACGGAGCGTGTGCGGTTTGCCGGCACGTTAATGTGAAACTATAGTTGAAAATGATGTGGCGCTCGTGATTCTCAAGCGTACTTGAGCCGAGGGGTCCATGTGTTTTTCCATGGTCGATTCACTATCTTGTTTGTGATCCTCGACATCCCAGTCACAAAAGGAAGATAAGCATAATCGAGATTAACATGCCATTGACATAACTCAATGAATCTCAAAAGACCTAGGAGTTTCATAGTGAATGAAATTAACAAATAGCATTTGTTTACCTAAAATAACCTTGTGATGTGATTACGGCATCCCTTTTCACATCATAAGATAAAATATGGATCCTAGCCTTGTTAAATATTTTTGGAAAATTATTTTAAGGGTTAAATATCAAACTAACGAAAAATCTATATCTACAGATGGCTGAAAATAATCCTCCTCCTCCTCCTTCTCACTCAACATCCAACCTTACGTTACTCTCTGTCCTAAGTAAAGATAAGCTAACTGGGCCAAACTACTTGGATTGGATTCGTGCCTTGAAAATTGCCTTGAGGTACGAAGACAAAGAGTATTTGCTCGATGAGGATCTTCCTATACTTAATGATGATGCAAGCCCTGAAGCAGTAACTGAATACAATAAGCAATTCGCGGAATCCACAAAAGTCGCGTGTCTCATGTTGGCGTCCATGTCCCCGGAACTTCAAAAGAGTTTCGAGAACATGGGGGCGTTTGAACTAAATGAGCAGCTTCGTGAAATGTTTCAGGAGCAAGCGAGGCAAGAAAGGTTCCAAGTCGTAAAATCGCTTATGGAATGTAAGTAACAGGACGGTGCCCCTGTATGTGCGCATGTGCAAAAGATGAAAGCGTACATTGACAGGTTAGGCAATCTAGGTGTCGATTTCCCAAGAGAGCTTTCCATTGACATGGTGCTAAACTCTCTTAATGGGGCATATAAACAGTTCATAGTGAACTTCAATATGAATAATATGGACAAGACCTTGATGGAGCTCCATGGCATGTTGAGATCTGCTGAAGCAAGTATGGGTAAGACTAAAAGTGGTCACTCAACTGCTCCCGTCCTGGCCATTAGGGAAGGTGGCTATAAGAAGAAGAAAGATTCTCATCCCAAAGGGAAGGGAAAGGCTAAAGTTGTTCCACGCAACCAAGGCCTTAAGAGAAAAGCTGATTCTTCTGACATACCACCCATAAGTGACCCTAAAGAGGCCATATGCTTTTACTGTCAAGGAAAGGGCCATTGGAAGAGAAGCTGCCCAAAATATCTGGAGGACTTGAAAATGAACAAGGTCAAAGGGTGTGGCACCTCAGGTATTTTTACAATTGAACTCCATAGTACTTCGATTTCTAACTCTTGGGTCCTTGATACGGGATGCGGTACTCACATTTACTCTAATTTTTAGGGACTAAAGGGAAGTAGGACGTTGAAGCATGGGGAGCTGAATCTGATCATGGGAAACAGGATGACTGCCGCTGTTACCAAGATTGGAGATTTTGAGCTCGTGCTTAGTAATGGTTTTTCAATAAAGTTATTAGATTGTTGCTACTCGCCAGAAATGGCTCGAAACATTATTTCTTTTCATGCATTGTACAAGGATGGTTTTGAATTTCAATTTGATAATAATGATGGTTGCATTTTGGTTTATAAACATGGTTGTTTTTATTTTAAAGCCTCTCCTTGTAATGGTGTGTATGAAAGCGTGATTTGTGTTGGTAGAAATAATAATAACTTAACTCTAAATGTTGGTTCCTCCAATAGTGAATTGGATAAATCATCGTTATGGCATCATCGTCTTGGCCACATAAACAAGAAACGCATCGCCAAGCTCTAATCGGACGGGGTCTTGGAACCATTTGACTTAAAGTCTGATGAAGTATGCGAGTCTTGTTTACTTGGCAAGATGACGAAAGCACCTTTCAAAGGAAAAATGGAAAGGGGTAAGGATCTGTTGGACTTAATCCACACAGATGTATGTGGACCATTCAGATCTGCCACAAGAAACGGTGAAAGATACTTTGTTACCTTTACTGACGATTTCAGTAGATATGGATTTATCTATCTGATGAAAAACAAATCGGACACCTTTGAAGTGTTCAAAGGATTCAAAAACGAAGTAGAAAACCAACTGGGCAAGAAGATCAAGATGCTCCGATTCGACAGGGGTGGAGAATACTTGAGTCATGAATTCTACGACTATCTAAGGGATTGTGGAATAGTTTCGCAATTATCTCCTCCCAGAACACCACAACTCAATGGTGTTGCTGAGAGAAGAAATCGAACGCTACTTGATATGGTTCGGTCCATGATGAGTCGTGCTACACTTCCAATATCGTCATGGGGCTATGCCTTAGAAACTGCAGCTCATATCTTAAACCTCGTTCCAACTAAGAAGGTTGCAAAGACACCCTCTGAAATGTGGACTGGGACTCGTCCCTCGTTGGCACATATAAAGGTCTGGGGTTGTGAAGTCTTCGTTCGACGCGAAACTAACGACAAGCTAGAACCTAAAGCAGAGAAGTGTCGGTTCATTGGTTATCCCTACAAATCCTTTGGATATATATTTTACAAACCTTCGGAGAACAAAGTGTTTGTAGCTAGAAGGGGAGTCTTCCAAGAAAGGGAGCTCATATCCAAAAGGGATAGTAGGAGCAGCATTGATGTTGAAGAAATTCAAGAAACAACCAATAATGAACCTATAGTTGACACTAGCCCTCAACATGAGGTTGAACCACCTGTTGAGGAAACTAACATACCTCCACCACCTCTTCGCAGAACTAGTAGAGTAAGTCAACCTCCTGAGTTTTATTATGGTTTTCATATTACAAAGGAAGGAGACACACTAGTCAATGATAAAACATTTGATAGTGCGGATGAACCATCCAACTACGAGGAAGCGATGGCAGGCCCTGAGGCTACCAAATGGAAAGAGGCCATGGAAAGCGAGATTCAATCTATGTACGATAACCAAGTTTGGAATTTGGTTGATCACACACCAGGTCACAAGACAGTTGGGTGTAAGTGGATCTTCAAAAAAAAGACCGACATGGATGGGAATGTGCACACATTCATGGCTAGACTGGTTGCAAAAGGTTACACTCAAACTCAAGGAATTGATTATGATGAAACCTTCTCACCAGTGGCAAAGATTAAGTCTATCAGGATATTGCTTGCCATAGCTGCATTTCATGACTATGAAGTATGGCAAATGGATGGAAAAACCGCTTTCCTCAATGGGAAACTTGATGAGGATGTGTATATGGCACATCCTGAAGGTTTTGTACATACCGAGTATCCAGATAAAGTGTGTAAGCTTGAAAGATCCATTTATGGACTTAAACAAGCGTCTCGTAGCTGGAATCTTTGTTTTCATGAAAAGGTCAAGGAGTTTGGATTTTCTCGAAGCGAAGATGAGTCATGCATATATGTTAAGGCTAGTGGGAGTAATGTTGTATTTCTAGTCTTGTATATTGATGACATACTACTCATAGGAAACAATATTCCGATGTTGCAAGATGTAAAGGTCTGGCTCGGGAAATGCAGCATACATACATGGAATAAGAATTTATCGAGATAGAACCAAGCGTTTAATTGGACTTAGCCAAAGTACATACCTGGATAAGATATTGAAGAAATTCAATATGAGTGAATCCAAGAAAGGGTTTTTGCCCATGCAACATGGCATAAGATTGAGCAAAGATCAATGTCCCAGCACTAGCAAAGAACTGGACAGAATGAGTCGAATTCCATATGCATCCGCTATAGGATCGATCATGTATGCCATGACATGTACTAGACCTGATGTCTCATTTGCATTAAGCATGGTGAGTAGATATCAAGGGAACCCAGGCGAAAGTCATTGGACGGCTGTAAAGAACATTCTTAAGTATCTTCGGAGGACTAAAGATATGTTCTTAGTCTATGGTGGAAAAGATGAATTACGAATAACATGTTATACTGATGCGAGTTTCCAGACAGATCGGGATGATTCCCGCTTGCAGTCAGGATGGGTGTTCTTGTTGAATGGTGGGGTCGTGACTTGGAAAAGTTCCAAACAGGATACGGTGGCTGACTCCACGTGTGAATCAGAATATATCGCAACAAGTGAGGCAGCGAAAGAGGCTGCATGGTTGAAGAATTTCATAGGTGATCTGGGCGTTGTACCAAGCATCAGTGAACCCATTGAAATCTTCTGTGATAACGAAGGTGCGGTCGCATTGACTAAAGAACCTAAAGACTATGGGAAGTCAAAGCACATAGAGAGGAAGTATCACCTTGTGCGACACAAGGTTGCGGAAAAACAGATCGTGGTGAGTAGAGTGCCGACTGAAGAGAATCCAACGGATCCTTTCACAAAAGCATTGAGTCGACCCAAACATGAGTATCATACTGAATCCATAGGTGTTAGAATTATCAGTATACTTTAAATATTTTAGTTGCTAGTTTGATGTATTAAAACGTAATAAATTGTATTTGATTTGGAGATTATTATATGTAGATTATAATATATGCTGGATTGCGTCCATTTACATTTAATTTATTATTGTTTCGTTTTGCATGTTTAGAACCAACTTCCTGAGTATTAATTTACTCAAACCTCCACAGTCAGTCATACTCCTGGAAGTAAGTAGTGATTCAAGACTGTCATGAAGTGTCGAAAGCATAGAGAATGCAACTAACACTCATGAGTACCTAATGGTGATTTGGGTATTGGAACGACCCACACTCAAAAGTTTACTTCATGGATTAAGTCAGAGTAATTTTGAGATGATAATATTTTATGTTCTTCAAACAGAGATGCATAGAGTTTTGCTCTAGGATTCTGTTATACTTTGGTGTGCTCCAACGCTGACCGTGACTGGCAGTTATACAGGGTATGTCCATGTATAATATGATGAATAGAAATGAACTGTATAGTCGAAGTTTATGTGTTCCTTCTGCCTAAACAGGAGAAGCGATATCCATGGGCCCCTCGATGATTTTGTGTTGATACTGAGTGTTTGGCCAAACCCTGACTAGAATTGATGTGTTCAATTGAGTAGTCTGATGAATTCAACACATATCGGAAATCGGGAAACATAATCTTGATCCGTGAGATAGACATTTATCCATGTCTCAGGTTCATATGATATCTTGTAGAACAAAGGAACATTAAATCACTTATCTTAGGACCGAATCTTTATCAGAGTTCGGCAGCTGCATTGGATGGCTTGCTCTCTGCTGATTATTTGAAAGCGTTAAACCAAATAGAGTTAATAACTTGTCCAAGTGGGAGACTGTTGGACATAGTGTCCAGAGTCATTAACTATTGGTAATATTTCTAATAATAGCAGGGTCCTTTTGGGTTGCCCTTAAGACCCAAATAACAATCAGAAGAATGAAAGGGAGTTAAAGTAGTTAGTTTATTAATTTGTCACTTGATGATAAATTAATTATAAGCTACAATATAATTAATTGGATTAATTATAGGGACTAAATGATAATTGGTTAAAAGAGTGTTTTAACAAGCTTATCGTTTCAAGGGGGCTAGGTGTAAATAAGGGGATTATAAATAAACTACTAGGGATCAAACCCTAATAAGTTTTTGATCAATCTATCTCTCTCTATTGAGGCCGTAACCTCCCCTCTCATCCCTCCCAAAATCGTAAACCCTAAATAAGGGTTTAGGGTTTAAAGCTTCAATCTTGATTGTTGGTTTGGTGTTCTTAAGTGTGAGCCACTAGAGGGATTCACACTATTGATCCTTGACATCCAAGAAGCAAGAACAAGGTTAATTCATCTTTGTGTTTTCGACAATCACAAGAAACAAGTAAGTGTTCTTGATTCTTTCTATTGTAGTTAATCATCTAGAACGTATGCATCTTTATAAGTTGTTTATTTGTATTGCCATGGATGATTCAATTCTAAATATGCTTCCGTTGCCTATATCATGTGGTAGTACGGTTTAACAAAAACCTTTCAGTCCAACCATGAACCCACTTCCTACAAGGAAGCCGCTTCTAACCCTGTTTGGCAGCAAGCTATGACTGAGGAACTTCAGGCCCTTGACAAAGCAAATACATGAGAGTTTGTACCTCTCCCACCGGGCAAGTCACCCATTGGTTGCAAATGGGTTTTCAAAATCAAAACGAAGTCTGATGGCTCTATTGATCGTTACAAAGCACGTCTAGTGGCAAAAGGATTCAATCAAGAATATGGCATTGACTACGAGGAAACGTTTGCTCCTGTGGCTCGGGTCACCTCGGTTCGTAGCCTTCTAGCCATCGCTGCCACCAAGAGATGGCCACTCTATCAGATGGATGTCAAGAATGCCTTTCTAAATGGTGATCTCGAAGAAGAAGTCTACATGAGACTCCCTCCAGGTGTGACATCCCGTCAGGGTCATGTATGTCGACTTAGAAAAGCCCTCTATGGCCTCAAACAAGCTCTTCGTGCTTGGTTTGAAAAATTTAGCAATACTGCCATCTCATTGGGGTTTTCTCCGAGTAATTATGATTCTGGCTTGTTTACTCGGACCACTGCTGCTAGGGGTGAGCAGAACCCGACCGAACCCGAAATACCCGACCGAACCCGAAGCCCCGAAATCCGAACAGCCCGAACCCGAAGCCCCGAAATCCAAATGGCCCGAACCCGACTCTTTTTCTCGGTTATTTCGGTTCGGGTTGGGTTGGGTTTTACCATACCCGAACCCGTCCGAAACCCGAACATTTAAAAAAAATATATTTTTAATATAATTTATAAATTTATTAAATATTATTTGTAAATAAATTTATTAAACATTTAAAAATATATATATTTTATTGCTTACCAAAAAACAGGGTCTAAAAACAACAAAAAAGCCAAAAAAACTGGACTGAAAACAACAAAAAAGCCAAAAAACTAGGCTTGACAATTGGGCTTGGGATCAGGCCCAATCCGCTGGACCCGACCGAGGAACCCGAAACCCGATGTGACCCGAAACCCGAATATAACTTTGGACGGGTTTCGGGGCCTGAACTGTCCACCCGAAACCCGATCGGGTTCGGCTTTTTTGGGCCCGACCCGACCTGTGCTCACCCCTAACTGCTGCAGGTACTATCTTACTCCTACTATATGTTGATGATATGATCATTACCGGCAGTGACTCTGCCTGCATTACCCACCTCAAACATTCCCTCAACTCATGTTTTGAGATGAAAGATCTTGGTAAGCTCCATTATTTTCTTGGTCTTGAAGTTCTATCAGACTCTTCCGGAATCTATCTCTGTCAAGCCAAGTACATTTCAGATCTACTGTCCAAAGCTGGGATTACAGACAACAAGGTTGCCTCTACACCGATTGAGCAAAATCTGCATCTTGCTCCCAATGCTGGAACCCCTCTGCGGGATCCTACACGATACCGTCAACTGGTTGGATCTCTGGTCTACCTGACCGTTACTCGACCAGATCTTGCCTATGCAGTTCATATAGTTAGCCAGTTCATGGCTGCTCCATGCTCAGATCACTATGTCGCTGCTCTTCGTATCCTTCGGTACCTCAAAGGGACAATGTTTCATGGGCTTCACTTCTCAGCCACATCATCCTTAACTCTTCGTGCCTTCTCAGATGCTGACTGGGATGGTGACATAATAGACCGTCGTTCCACCACCGGCTATTGTTTCTTCCTTGGGGACTCTCTTATCTTCTGGCGCAGCAAGAAACAATCGCTGACAGCTCGGTCCAGTACTGAAGCGGAATATAGAGCCTTAGCTGACACTACACAAGAACTCGTATGGCTACGCTGGCTACTATCTGATATGGGTGCTCATCAATTTTCTCCCACACCATTATGGTGTGACAATAATAGTGCTATTCAGATTGCTCACAATGATGTCTTTCATGAGCGTACCAAGCACATCGAGATTGGCTGTCATTTCACTAGTCAACATGTTCTTCGCAAAACGGTTAAACTTCTTCCAATCTCAACCATTGATCAGACTGCAGATATCTTCACCAAAGCTCATCTTCCAGGGCGTTTTCGGGCTCTTGTTTCCAAACTCAATTTGGATCATTCTTCCCCTACTTGAGTTTGAAGGGGATGTTAGAGTATTATTGTTAATATGTATAGTTCAGGGTCCTTTCTATAATTATGTGTAACTTACCTTGTATAAATAGATATGGTTCATTATTAGGTTAGATTCTCTTTTTGTAATTCTCTGTCAATATATGAAAGCGTACCGATTCAGCCATCGCAAGTCTGTCAATCCATCATTCGACTCTCCGGTTCTAACAATTATGATCGTACTTATAACAGGAATGTTTTTGCAGACTGGATGCTCCATGATCAAAGTGAGAAGAGCAAATCCAGAGATCGATGGGAGCTCCACTTCTGTTAGTATGAGATCGATGTTATGAGATCTTCCTTTCAGCACTTCCCATGCCTTTAGACCATCAGAAACAGCAGCAACTGTTTGCAACATCAAAAGTTAAAATATATATATATATATATAGACATATCTCTGATGAATCTTTGCTCGAATTAGACTTGCAAAATTTGGGGGTTTTGTGTTTTGTGAGGTTTTTGGGATATTTGACTACGAATTGACCACAAATTCCCCCACCCCTTTTGATTTTGATTACTAAAAATTCTCCTAAAATCTAATAGATTTTGAATTATCTGAAACCATCAGTTACAAGAAACCGTTGATTCTTTCTTTCAATTATTTGAAACCATCAGTTACCATCAGTGTGAAATAGGGAAGATTCGAATAATCGCAGAGGATAAAGCGGGAAGCGGAGTCCACCTTTGAAAACAAATTTCCAGCGACGACAGGTAGAAAATTCTTATTGTTCTACGAATTGATGATATCCTAGCGATGATTGATTGTTCACTGAACCGATTGTTTGTCATAATAATGGATTTAAGTTGATATTTCGGTTCTAAACGAAGTGGTATGTTAGGGTTAAAACCAAAGACGTCTGGCTCAATGGTTGATTATCTCTTTTATGCAACGATTCTCCTTCCCAAATCAAATCAAGTTCTGTTTTTGAGTTACAATTTCTAATTATTGTATTATTTTGATATGATTTAAACATGTTCTTTCTATCTATGATCTCAATTGATTATTTTTTCTATATGATCTTATGTTATTGTCGGCAATGGCGGATTTCAAGTTTGTATGCTGTTAAGTATACTGTTTGTGTATATGAAACTGAAGTTTATGATTTGCAGGGTGCGATAGTACTAAGGGGTGGAATAATTTAGCTTCTACCTCATGGCACGTCAATTCGGTATTGAATTATTTCATTATTTCATAGGATGTGTTGTCGGATCCGATTCTGTTGATATATTTGCTGCCAAGATTCTGTTTACAGTTTGGCTAAAATAGTCCAACCTTGTAGCCTATGCTGTTAATATCGTATATCGGTGCCATATCGGTCAAGGACCGATATTCGATATCGGTGGTATATCGGTGGTATATCGGTCCAAGAATATCGGTTCATATAATATTTTTTAGAAATATATATAATATATATATAATTATATAATATTATATATATATATATGCATCCATAAACATATGATATGCTCATATGCATTAATTAAAATTTAAAAACATAGTTCAACATCAAAACATCAACGTAAATAAGGTTTCACAAAACAAAATAGGAAAAGTGTTCATGACTCAAACGAGCTAATTGCAATCAATAGGTGCAGTTCCTCACAGCTTGGTTCGTGAAGACGTGAACAACAGAGAAAGATTCTTGTTGGTTCGTGAGCAGATCAGCAGCAACTTGTTGCCTTGTTGGTTCGTGAGCAGATCAGAGAAGAAGAAGAAGTAGAAGTGAAGAACAGAAAAGAAAAGAAAAGAAGAGTTCGTGAGCAGATCAGGGAAAAGGAAGGATTAAAACCTAACTAATAAATCAGTAAAAAACATGAAAATAGCCTCATTTAATAAAGCCCAAACCGTAAAGCCCAAAAAAGCCCCAAAAAAAGTCAAACCGATATAGCACCGATATATCGGCCGATATATGAAACACAATATCGGCGATATATCGGCACATATCGCCGATATATCGCCCACCGATATAGAATCCGATATTTTGCGAATAGATATCGCTCTATGTCCGATATCCGATATATCGCCGATATATCGCCGATATATCGCGATATTGACAGCATAGCTTGTAGCAATGGTGAGGTTACTTCCTTGTGAAATTCCAATCATGGGTTTAAGTAATGAAAACAGCACATATAGCACCAATTTTTCCCCCGAATGTACTGTTGTGTATAATAAGTGTAGTGACTAAAATTGAATAGAGATTCTATGTAAAAGGTTAGAAAGAGTATAGGAAGGGTTTGAGGCCAGATTTTGAATGTCATCATAAGAGTTATCTTGGTGAATATTTTTCAGGCTGTTGATGTCTTGATTCTCTGAAAACTTATGGTGTTCAGTTTGGTTTATTTTGCATGCAGGTGATAGAAACTTTCGAGTTGAAAATTAGCGAGGATCAGCTGATGTCAAGGTGCACTAAATGCAACGGCAGATTCATCCAGAAACCTTTATCAATTGAAGAGGCGATTGAAGCAGCAAAGGGATTTCAAGTCATCCCTAACTGTTTGTTTGACAGGAACATCGAGTTCTCGCAGTGCACAGACTGCAATCAACTTTATTGCGAGGTATTTTTAACTCTTGTCTGATCCTATAGCTATCAGTTAATATTATTCATTTGGTTTGAGTTCTTGTGTATGTGAGCAATTTCACTAAGTAGTTGTGCTTTTGGATTGCAGGGAACCCAATACCACAATGCAGTACAGAAATTAATTGACGTGTGTAAGATATCAACTGCATGAAGGTGCTGACTGATTTATTGTTGTGTTTTGATTCCAAAAGGATTTTGAAATCTTTATCAATTCAATCCCAATGACATCAATGAGTTAGTTGTGTTGTGAGTTCTGTATAAGAAATCTCGATTGAAGATACAATACATAATTGTACCATGGAGATGCACCAAGTCCTTTTCTCAGTATGATTTCCATTATCTCTTAAAAAACATAATCTTTGATTAGATAAAAAAAATAGTATTCTGTATTGATAGATATAATGAATTTGTCATTTAAAAAAGTTATAATGGATTTGAAAATGAGTTTCGATTCTTCTAAAGTTTTGCTTAGATTGCGATTTAACAGCGCCATGGTGATGGGACTTTGGATTCTTTTCTTCTTTTGGCACTCCACTTTAATTGATGGCACGTTTCGATTTCTCATTGGAGCTCACATGTTTTTCTCTTTTTTTCAATTCTCTTTTTTGATCTACCTTATAACTGCATTTCTGATCTCACTTGCTATGTTCTCTACTCATTTCTGAAACAGGATGACTTGACCAGGTGGCCATGAGAATCAGACACAATGAGAATCTGAGAAGGCAAGAGAGGAATGGAGCTTCTGCACACATAATCTCTGAATTTGCCCAGTTATTGCAGTTTCATGTTGCTACATATTTCGACAATGAGCTTCCGGGTCAGCCAAGGGTATATACAGTCTCTATTCATATCAAGTTATAAATACACCTACTCTAATATTCTTAAATTGCCACCTAACCATAGAAATCTGCTTATCCCACAGGCTAAACAACGATCAGGTCGCCCTATCAAATCCATATGCAGTAGGCTCAAGGCAAAGGAATGTCGGATCAGAGGCAACCTGATAGGTAAGCGTGTTGACTTTTCGGCACGAACGGTCATCACTCCGGATCCAACCATTAACATTGATCAACTTGGAGTACCATGGAGTATTGCTTTGAATCTTACTTATCCTGAGACAGTCACTCCCTATAACATAGAAAGGTCTGTTGTACACATTTGGAAATATATATATCTTTCTGCTTCTTCCTATTCGACATATAGTTGTTGACTTGAAATTTTCATTTTCCCTTAGGTTGAAGGAGCTTGTTGAGTATGGGCCCCATCTTCCACCGGGTAAAACTGGAGCGAGATATATTATCAGGGAAGATGGTCAAAGGCTTGATCTTCATTACTTGAAGAAAAGCAGTGATCATCATCTGGAGTATGGATACAAGGCCTGTATTGCACCTTTCTAACCCATGTTTGGAGGTAATAAAAAGTAGCTCTTTGGATCTTCTTTCAAAGATTATGCTCAAATCTGTTGTTTTTTTATATATATTTTGATGTCACATTTCCAAAGACCGGAAATATCTTTTGTTTTTTGCTCATTACTCATGAAGAGAACACAAAATGAAACAGTTTTGATAGGAGCAAGCTTGCAAAGTTATATTGTTGTGGTGGTATTGTAGGGCTTATATTTGTTGTATAATTAGATCTTGATCTCTTTAAATCAAATATCCTCTCATGCATTGCGGTTTAAAAAGAAATTGATCCGGTGCATCTAATCCTAATGTTCGTTCATTTCTCATCCAACGGTACGCTTCTCAACATATTTGACACTTTTCATCGGAATCCAACCCAAACAGTTATTTTGGTGATTAAAGACTTGACACAATTGATTTATTTGATCAAAAACTCTTCTATTTTTGTCTAAAGATTATATGTCATTCAAAGTTTCTAACTAAAAAAAGTAACACTTTTGATATGACGATCAATAAAGTTTATGGTCTCACAAACTTGAATGCAAATTATCTCATAATCGGTATGATTGCTTAGTTTTATTTAAATTTCACACCCCGCCGCATCGCGCGGGTACGATGACTAGTACTACTTTATAAAAATTGTAAAACGGTTATTTTCAAGAGTTAGTTTTTCAAGACGTATCACTTTTTAAGCTATATGTACAACTCTCAAGCTACTAAGAAATACCCTCTCTCCCATCGTTTCTTCTCAAAATCAAACACTTTTTAATTTCTAAGTTACACTTTATACTCTTAGAATTAGTTATCCAATTTACTTTTAATCCCTTACTTTTTTATTTTTTTAGTTTACACCCTTATCATATTAACATAAATAATCGTATATGAACAAGAATGCATTAAAAGAATACATTTCTTTTTTACAAATTACACCATTGTAATCGTCTTGTCAATACATTCGAAATGAGCTCAATATTGAATATTTTTGGATTTAATCATATTATTAAATATCATGAACATGTCCAAATTAATTTGTTTTATATCCTTTATATTATTCATTTTCATTTTACACCCTTATAATATTAAGTTACACTTTATACCCTTAGAATTAGTTATCTAATTTACTTTTAATCATTTACTTTTTCATTTTTTATTTTACACTCTTATCATATTAACATAAATAATCGTATATGAACAAGAACGCATTAAAAAATACATTTCTTTTTACAAATTATACCATTGTAATCGTCGCGTCAATACCTTCGAAATGAGCCCAATATTGAATGTTTTTGAATTTAATCATATTATTAAATATCATGAACATGTACAAATTAATTTGTTTTATATCCCTTACATTATTTATTTTCATTTACACCCTTATAATAAAAAATACATAATCATAATTTAACTAAGAGGGTGTTTGGGAGTGCGGTGTAAAACACCGTTTCTCCTTATTGCGTTTCCACGCCGGAGAAGGGTGTTTGGAGAAGCAGATGCGGAGATGCTTATCGCGTTCCAGAGATGAAAAACGGAGATTTTTGAGAAGCACATGCGGCGATGCTTTCTGGGGCCGGAGAAACGAGATAAGGAGAAATGGAGACGCAGTCTCAAAACGCAATCCCAAACACCCCCTAAAACATATTAATAAATGCATTTTTTTTACAAAATATAATATTACAATATTCTCGTCAATAATTTCAAAATAAATTTATTATTGAATATTTTTTTAACTTAATAATATTGTGAAATATCATAAATAGTTACGTATCAAGATTTTTCAAGAATGACGTACTGAGATTTTTTTTAATTTGTACATTTTACGCTCTTATCTATATTTATCTATTATACTCCTTTAAAAATAATTCCATTTACGTTTATTCCTGAATTTTTAAGAAGTACAAATCTCAATACATCGTGTACAAGTTTAAAAGCTTTAAAACCTCCAACGTTCAACATGATAATTAAAAATAAAATTATTTTTTATTTTTAAATTACATTTTATACCATTATAATTGGTTATTTAATTTACTTTATATCTTTTTTTCTTTCATTTTTCATGTTACATCGTTATCGTATCAACATACATAAACTAAAATACATTAAACAAATATGTTTTTCTTTTTTTATAAATTATACCATTATAACCGTTCATCAAAACCTTCAAAATGAGCACAAATGTTATGGGTTTGAAGACCCCACTATCGAACGAATATTTTTTCAAATTTTTTGACCAATTAACCATATTGATCTTTAATTTTATACATCTAATATGCGATCTAAAAGCGAATAAATATGAACATGAAACAATTTTTTTTTCGAGTTCTCGACTTTAGATTCAAGATTCTTCGCGTCACATCGCGCGCGGGTACGGTACGTATCTAGTATGTACAGATAGATATATAGGGTCTGTTTCCGTTACAAACCAAATAGATTGTACAAACTCTGCAAACCAATCTTAGTCGTTCATCAACTCTAATCAATATCTGATATTATTATGTTTCCTAATCTAAAGTCATGATCATAATTAATGAACGTTATCATCTTCCATATATATATATCACAATCATTATTAACGAATCATAATAATTACCATAAATATATATGTTGTTTCCTAGTATAGTGGTTTGCAAAGTTTGTACAAATTACTTGGTTTGTAAATGAAACGCACCCCACACACACACATACTATATATATATATATATATATATATATATATATATATATATATATGTGTGTGTGTGTGTGTGTGTGTCTTAGGGCATGTTTGTTAGCAGCTTAATGAGCTTAATGGGACTCACAACTTATTTGGTCAGCTATATATGATCGTTTGGTAGTAGCTTAATGATACAGAAAGTGGCTTATTCAGTAAGATTTCAAGGGGGGAGCAATATGCAAAAAGCCAATGTTTTTCCAAACCAGTCCCTCCTATTAAAAAACACGTTCCTTTTATCTATGAAAAAACCATCTCAAACAAAAATCTTTCATATCTATACAGACATATTAATCCACACAGACAAATTTATCCATATAAAACTTAATTAAAACCAACCAAATAGCCCCTTACTAATTTTAATACTCAACAAAATATTACACCATAAAGTATATGACATGGATGTCAGAATTTGTTTTGTTTTGCTCTACAAACCATATATTGTGTTTAGGTGGGATATAGTAAGTTTATTTGGTTTTGTATAATTTGTTTAATTTAAATTTTTATCACAATTTAAGCATTTTAGGTTTAAATGCAAAAACGTAATGAATTTTTGTAAACAAAAAGAGTCATGTGGTATTTATTATGTTATTTTAGTATAACTTAATGATTATATTATATTTGTACGTCTTTATCAATTATTTATTAGACCTAAATTAAATTAAATTAATTTATAAAAAATATTATCATTTTCTCGAAACGACACAAAACCGTAATATAAAATTGACAAAAACAAAAAATAAAATAAAACATTAAAATCGAGAAATATCACACTACATTATGCGGGTACACTTCTAGTCAACAATAATCAACGTTTAAAAGTTGTTTTTAAAATTTTAATCAAAATATTTTATAATAAATGTCCTGACCAACTTACGCACACTTCAACTAACCATGGACCCAAAGAACAATCGGTAAAATTTTCAATGATATTTTAGGATTCGAATTGAATATACAATGTTGTTGGAATTTGGAAACACCAAGTTTGGAAAAAATGTAAACGAAGTCAAGTAGTGGGGTACATAATATAAATAGCTTAAACTAAGGTGGACCCATTTTGAAAAGGCAAAGAGAGTAAGGACTGGTTTTGCCAAATGGGAAACATTTGATTTTCAAAAGGGAAATTAATTAAAATACCCCAAGTTTGACCAACTGTTACCGAAATACCCTAAATTTTTTCAATTTTGCAAAAATACCCAAAATACCCGCGATCGCAGGCTAGGGCTGACGTGGCACGTACTTTGGCCCCAAATGCCCCGCGAAGCCCCTCAACTTTGGCCGCGGTGCACTTTTGGTCCCTGCCCGCGATGGACCAAAATTTACACTTTTGGTCCCTGAAAATTTACACTTTTGGTCCCTGAAAATTTACACTTTTGGTCCCTGTACTTAGACGAATCTTGCATGCTTTTACTGTTTTTTTCCACAATTATTGTACTTTGAAGACCGATTTGTGGTTGAAATTCATTTGCATGTTTGAGATTTCATCCATAAATACCAGTAAGATGCAATTCACAATTCACACTTCCTCTTGCTTTCTTTCTTGATTTCTCTCTTGCTTTCTTTCTTTGAATTGTTTTCTCTCTTGATTTCTCTTCTCTCATTTCATCCACAAATGGCATCGTCATCAAACCCTAAGTCTACTCCTGAAAAAATGTCACCTCAAATCGAGGTCGCCATAGCAAAAAAGGAAAAGGAGATAGATGAACTAACAGAAGAGTGGAAAAAAATTATGGACAGGAAGGCAGTCCATTTGAGAAAGATCGAAGAGGAAGACAGGGAGATCAAAAGGATGAAAGGGGATATAAAAGCTAGGGAGGCTCGTATTCGTCGAGAACAAGAAGCAATTCACCATATTCTGCAAGACTTCGCAATTATTCAAGCGAAGGTAAACGAGAAGCAAGCTTGGATTGATGAAACTAAATCAATTTTTAAGTAGGTGGTGGTTGTTTTAGTTGTTTTGTATTTTTTTTCTTGTTTTGTATTTTTTTACTGTGTTGTTATTTTGTAGTTTTTGTTGTTGTTAATTTCTCTGAAAAGTAGTTTTTAAGCCGCTGAACCACGGTTAGGTTGGATACATCATGCAAGGTCAAGTCAGAGGTTACCTCATTCGTGGGCCTACTCCTCTTGTAGAATATATGACAACCCTCAACTCATTTGCTAAAGTGTGTGCGGGTTGTGGTACACAATGGTCATACGTGGTTGCAAAAGCAGAAGCCGTTGAAGAAGGGTCAGAAAAATTGAAGATGAAGAGCTTGTTGGATGGAATACAAACTAGCTGTGTTATCAATGTTCATTTAGAAGCATATGTATGTGTGTATATATATAATATGAAATGGGGTTTTGACAAGTTGATATCACTGGACTCATTTAAGAATTGTGAAAATGGGTATTTGACGAATGATGATTCATGTGTGTTTGGAGCTGAAGTGTTTTAAACACACATGAATCATCATTCGCCAAATACCCATTTTCACAATTCTTAAATGAGTCCAGTGATACCAACTTGTCAAAACCCCATTTAATATTCTTCTCGTGAAACCTTCTCCTATTGCCATTCACGATATCTATAAACACATTCAAATAATAATAATTTAAAACGATTTAATGAATTAGTTAATATATGATTATTATGTTAATGCGATAGGAGTGTAAAACAAAATTGAAAAAAAAATAAGAGATGTACCATAAATTAAATAATTAACTATAAGGTTATGAATTTTAATGTATAACTGTATATGATATATATTAAAATATATAAATCCAAAAAAATTCAAGATTGGGCTCATTTCGAACGTATCGAAGAGACGATTATAATGGTGTAATTTATTAAAATTAAAACGTATCTGTTAGGACAACCTTAGGGGGGTAAAGGTTGTATTTAAAAATATTTCACAAATAAAAATTCTCTTATCAAAATCAACAACAAATATTGCATGCACAACAAATATATAAATAAAATTAAGTGCACAACGGGAATATAAAGAGATAAGGGTAGAGAATATTGATACCGACACCGAGATTTAAAGTGGTTCACCACCAACTGGCTGGCTAGTCCACTTGCCGAGACACTTCTCGACACACTGATTCACTATAAGTGTTCTTTATGGTAGAACACAAACCTTGATACAATGATAATAAAATCTCTTGCTTTTGCTCGAGAACGTGAATCACTCACACTATTCAAATACTTACAAGAGAATATATCTCACAATATTGATCACTCTTGTATAAGTATAACACTTGGATTTTTGAGGGTTTGATCACTCAAAAAAAATATATTGAATAAGTGATTTAAATGAATGGATGTAGCTGAGAGTTTCTCCAAAAGATGGGTATTCAATTCTTACGGGGAGTTGAGAATGCTGCATGATATATATACTTGGAGCAGCAACGGTCGAAGGGTGCTGCGGTATACCGCCTATATGGGCGCGGTATACCGCCCAGAAAAAGTAGCTGACATAAAGAAGTCAACCTGCAAAAGCAACCTGCAACACGTGTAGCAGAGCCGCGGTATACCGCCATACACCACGCGGTATACCGCCTGAAAAAGGCATCTCAGCGTCAGAAAATTCAGCTCCTTTGATTGAACGACCATAGCTTAAAAAGGGACCTGATTTCTTTTTCCCTATTCCAAAAAGAGTCAACAGCAACATTTTTGGCTAAGATTTGAATAATTCAATTTTAAATTCAAAACATTTCTAAATTAATTTAAATCAAAGATTTAGTTTAATTTAAAAATAATGTTGGGTTAGGTTTTTGAAATATCCAAGTGGTATATTATTTTAGGGTGTTTATTATTATGAGATATATGATGACGTAAACACCAGTCTTGGACTCTTCAGATAAAATCTTCATGTTGTCCAATTAACTGCACGCTTGGATAAAATTGTTAGAAAAACAATAATACGGTGTGTTTGTAATCATCAAAATAAATATATAAAATATATAGAGATGTGGTACACTTGCACCAACAATCTCCCCCTTTTTGATGATGACAAACACAACCGCTAAACACGAGAGCATACTCGGTTTCTCTCCCCCTTTTGTCGAAGCAAAAAGGGTTAAGAAAGACGTTATGCTCCCCCTCGAGAGATGCTCCCCCTCAAGAGATGCTCCCCCTCAAAATATGCAAATAATTGAGAGTAGCAGTATCTCATGGGTTATACTCAAGCATGCCTAAACCAAGTCTTAATTTAAAGAACGATTTTTTGTTTAGGGCTTTAGTAAAAATATCGGCCAAATTGTCTTCGGAATCAACTTTTTCAAGCACGATGTGGCCTTTTTGAACATTATCTCGTAGAAAATGATGTCGCAACTCAATATGTTTGGTACGAGAATGTAAAACGGGATTTTTACTTAGGTTTATGGCACTTGAGTTATCACACATAATTGGAATTTTGGATTGACGTACCTCAAAGTCGGTAAGTGTGTGCTTCATCCATAGAACTTGAGCACACGCTCTCGCGGCGGCTACATATTCCGCTTCGGTAGTGGATAAGGCTACGGAATGTTGTTTCTTGGAAAACCAAGACACAAGCGAGAGACCTATAAAGGCACATACTCCACTAGTGCTTTTTCGATCAACCATCGAGCCACCAAGATCGGAATCGGTGAAGCATGTTACTTCTAGCTCGGGTTGTTTTGGATACCATAGTCCAAGATTCGTAGTCCCTCTAAGATATCTAAAAATACGCTTGACGGCTTCATAGTGAGATTGTTTAGGCGAAGATTGAAAGCGAGCACATAAACACACACTATACATGATATCAGGTCTACTAGCAGTTAAATACAATAAGCTACCAATCATGCCACGATAAATCTTTTCATTAAAATCGGTTCCCTCTTCGTCACTAGATAATTTTAGATTGGTGGTCATCGGAGTTTCAACAGGTTTGACATTTTCAAAATTAAACTTTTTCAGCATGTCTTTACAGTATTTTGATTGACTTATAAAGGTACCATTTTCACTTTGTTTTATTTGCAATCCTAAGAAGAATTTTAATTCTCCCATCATGCTCATTTCAAATTCATTAGTCATTTTTGTAGCAAATTCATTACAAAGATTTTCATTTGTAGAACCAAAGATAATATCATCAACATACACTTGCACAACCACAATATCATTTTGAGCATATTTGACAAACAAAGTATTATCTATTTTACCCATACTATAACCACTTGTAATTAAAAAAGATTTTAATCTATCATACCACGCACGCGGAGCTTGCTTTAAACCATAAAGCGCCTTTTTTAATTTATAAACATGCGTCGGATTTTCAAAATTTTCAAAGCCGGGAGGTTGGGAAACATATACCTCCTCATTTATAAAACCATTTAGGAAAGCACTTTTGACATCCATTTGATATAATTTAAAATTTTTAGCATTCGCAAAAGCGAGAAGCATTCGAATAGACTCTAACCTTGCAACTGGTGCAAAGGTTTCATCATAATCGATACCTTCTTGTTGATTGTACCCCTTGGCAACTAAACGTGCCTTGTTTCGGGTGACTTCACCGTTTTCGTCTACCTTGTTACGAAAGACCCATCGTGTGCCAATAATGGTTTGACCGCTAGGGCAAGGAACTAAGTCCCACACATCATTCCTAGTAAACTGGTTTAACTCTTCTTGCATGGCCATTATCCAATCCTCATCACCTAAAGCTTCTTCTATGTTTTTAGGTTCTATGGCTGAGATAAAGGCGTGAAAGGCACAAAGGGTATGGATTTGTGATCTAGTCGTTCTTTGGTTTAGGTCACCTATGATTTGATCTACGGGATGGCCTCTAGATGTTCTAAGGTTAGGATCATCTACTCCTTGTGGAACATAACATGGAGGGGCATCACTAGATTCTACATTGTTTGTAAGAGATTGGGTTCCTAAGTCCAAGGTTCTAAGATGTTGGGCTAGTGCATCTCCTTCACAACCATTATCATTTACTAAGGGTGCACTAGGTTTAGGAGGACTTTCATCAAAGCTTACATTTAGGGATTCTTCTACAACCATGGTCTCTTTATTAAGGACTCTATAGGCTTTGCTATTCCAAGAATAACCAGGAATACTCCCTCATAGGCTTTTGGGTCAAATTTGGTCAAATAAGATTTGGTATCTAAAATAAAACATTTACAACCAAATACCTTAAGATGGGCTAAGGAAGGCTTTCTACCACGTAGGATCTCATAAGGGGTCTTATTTAGGATACTCCTAATTAGCACACGATTGAGGACATAGGTCGCGGTAGCTACGGCATCACACCAAAACTTTTGGGGAACTTGATGTTCATTGAGCATTGTCCTACTCATTTCTTGTAGGGTTCTATTTTTCCTCTCCACAACCCCATTAGATTGAGGAGTGCGAGGAGCAGAAAAATTGTGCGTTATACCATATTTGTCGCAAAACGCACCAAATTGAGTTTCATTATCGAATTCGCGTCCATGGTCCGTACGAATCGAAACAATCGTGCAACCTTGTTGGTTTTGAATTCGTTTTCCCAAAATCTTAAATTTTTCAAAAGCTTCATTTTTATGTTTTAAAAACAAAGTCCACGTATATCGGGAAAAATCATCTACAATTACTAGAGTGTAATAATTTCCTCCAAAACTTTGAATGGCCATAGGGCCAAAAAGATCCATGTGTAAAAGTTCTAAAACTCTTTTAGTTGAAATCACATTTTTTGATTTATGAGAAACATGAGTTTGTTTGCCGACACGACATGCATCACAAAAATGATTATCAAATTTTAATTTTGGAAGGTCACTCACAAGCTCCTTATTTTTCAAATTTTGAATTAATCTAAGGTTAGCGTGACCTAAACGTCTATGCCACAAAGTCGAATTATCATATACGGAAGATAAAGAAACATTTTTATTTACATCAGTTTTACAAACATAAAGATTTCCTTTTATAACCCCATTCAAAAGAACTTTACCATTTTTCAGAATTTTGCAAGAGTCTTCTTCAAAAACAACAATTATACCATTTTTGCACAGTTGACGAACACTTAGCAAGTTAAATTTCAAATTATCAACATGCGTAACATCTAAAAATGTAACATTGTTGCAAGAAATTGTACCTTTCCCAATTACCTTTCCTTTGGAGTTTCCTCCAAAAATTACTAGTCCACCATCACATGACTCATATGATGAAAAAAGATTATGGTTTCCGGTCATGTGACGTGTGCATCCACTATCAAGAATCCAATCCATATCAAGGTTTATCTACAACATTTAAAGTACAACTTTTATGGTCCCCACATCTTATGGGTCCTTTGAAAGTTAGTCTAGAAAGCATAGAAAACCACATATAATAATAAATATATTTTCACAAAAAATATACAGACAAGAAAATTATTTACTCAACCCTTTTCGGTAGCTCTACTTGGAAGCGACCAGGAAAGACGGTGAGGGTGGTAAGCGCGAAGGCACTTTAAAAACCGACCTCATTAGAATTCGAAGAATTCGCCTTTATCTTTCCTAGACACCGTATCCAAATAGGTGAGCCTATTCGGAGTTGATTCATAATTTTCAAACACAGAATATATATATATATATGTATATAATATATATATACAAAAAAAATTTAAAACCATAAACGCATGCCACCGGGATTATCAACACTAAAGGAGCCTTTAGGAATCCACTTTGGTACCATTTTAATTTTACGATCATATTTATCAAAGACGTAAAAAGGAGCATGCATATTCACACTATTTTTTGGTCTAGAAAATTTACTATTATACATGCATGCATAAGATTTCCTAGACTTATAATTCACATTATTTATGTTGGACATATATGAGGATTTTTGCACATACGGTTTTCTCATTTCAACATTTTTAGGTGGTTCAAAATATCTTTTGATAGGCATACATAAGCACTTATCTTTACACGTATCGGAACCAACGCCTTTTCTACAATTAGTGCTATTTGACATATTTAACATTTTAAGCACTTTCTCATTGCTACTTTGAAAGGCATGTGCTAACAAATTATCTTTTTCATGTTTATCACATTTTTCTTTTAAACATGCATTTTCCTTTTTAAGCACATCACAATTAGCACATAAATCATTTTCAACTATTCTTTTCTCAAGGCATGCAATTTCTTTATTTAAAATGTCACAAGAATTGCAAACATATTTTTCACTTAATTTATTTTCTAAATTTATGATTTTTTCATTATCGCATGCAATTTTTTGTTTGCTATCATGAATTTCCTTTTTACTTAATAATAATTCTTCCTTTAATTTTGCGTTCTCATCTTTATAATTATTTGTAAGCATAACCATTTTTTGAAAGGCATCATTTAACATATCAAGATCATCATCATCATTACATTCATCATCGCTAGAGTAATTTGAGTAACACGAGTTTACCTCATCGTCGCTTTCCGCCATGAGACAAATGGCTTCATACTCATTTTCATCTTCACTTGCGCTTCACGCGCCTCCAACGAAGGCTTTCTCCTTCTTGATTTTAGGTTTATTTCTTTTTGGACACTCGTTGGCATAGTGATCCTTGTCTCCACATGAGTAGCAAAAGCCCTTCTTTTTCTTGGCTTCTTCATCATCACTTGATTCGCCATTTTTATTTATTTTGTCGTTCCGTTTATGGAACTTTCGGCTTCGGTTTTCTCCACCACGGCGATAATCTCCTTTTCTTTGAAACCTATCATTTCTTGAAAACTTTTTGTTAGCTAAAAGTTTAGAAAAATTTCTTACCAACATGGCTACATCGTCAAGATGTTCGGGTTGATCCTTTGAGGAGCTAGCTTTCTCCTTCTTTTTCTTCTTCTCCTTCTCGTCACTTGAAGTTGAAGCTTTAAGCGCCAAAGATTTCTTTTTATCATGCTCCCGATCTTTGTTCCTTTTTAGTGCAATTTCATGCACTTTGAGATTTCCAATGAGATCATCTAATTTCATCATTGAGAGGTCACGGGAGTCTTCCAAGGATGTGATTTTCGGCATCCACTCCGGAGGAAGCGCTCGAAGAATTTTTCGCACGTAATCTTCGTTAGGATATGTTCTACCAAGACCTTTCAAGCTCACCATGATAAGGTTAAAACGTTTAAACATTGAGTCGATTGACTCATCTTTTAACATCTCAAACATTTCATAATCATGTACAAGAATATTTATTTTTGAGCTTTTGACTTGAGAATTTCCTCTATGAGTATTATTTAGATTTTCCCAAATATCGTGAGCAGTTTCACAAGAATAAACACGTTCAATCTCATCTTTAGTAAGTGCCGAAAAAAGAATATTTTTAGCTTCAAAATTTAAGCAAACCCAAGCATCCTCAGCGGCGGACCATTCCGCTACTGGTTTTTCACTAATTACTCCATCTTTGGTTTTGGTGGGTTTATAATCTCCATTTTTAATAATGTCCCAAATTTTTCGACTTTTGCCACGAACGTAGCATTCAAAAAGATTTGCCCAAAGACCAAAATTTTCGGTGTCAATTTGCGGAATCTTTGTAGAAATAATTCCCTCAGAGGTTGCCATTTAAAATATAAGAACAAGTTTTTTTTTTTAAAAAGCACAAATATTTTTAAAGAAACTTGCAACCCGCTCTGATACCAATTGTTAGGACAACCTTAGGGGGGGTAAATGTTGTATTTAAAAATATTTCACAAATAAAAATTCTCTTATCAAAATCAACAACAAATATTGCATGCACAACAAATATATAAATAAAATTAAGTGCACAACGGGAATATAAAGAGATAAGGGTAGAGAATATTGATACCGACACCGAGATTTAAAGTGGTTCACCACCAACTGGCTGGCTAGTCCACTTGCCGAGACACTTCTCGACACACTGATTCACTATAAGTGTTCTTTATGGTAGAACACAAACCTTGATACAATTATAATAAAATCTCTTGCTTTTGCTCGAGAACGTGAATCACTCACACTATTCAAATACTTACAAGAGAATATATCTCACAATATTGATCACTCTTGTATAAGTATAACACTTGGATTTTTGAGGGTTTGATCACTCAAAAAAAATATATTGAATAAGTGATTTAAATGAATGGATGTAGCTGAGAGTTTCTCCAAAAGATGGGTATTCAATTCTTACGGGGAGTTGAGAATGCTGCATGATATATATACTTGGAGCAGCAACGGTCGAAGGGTGCTGCGGTATACCGCCTATATGGGCGCGGTATACCGCCCAGAAAAAGTAGCTGACATAAAGAAGTCAACCTGCAAAAGCAACCTGCAACACGTGTAGCAGAGCCGCGGTATACCGCCATACACCACGCGGTATACCGCCTGAAAAAGGCATCTCAGCGTCAGAAAATTCAGCTCCTTTGATTGAACGACCATAGCTTAAAAAGGGACCTGATTTCTTTTTCCCTATTCCAAAAAGAGTCAACAGCAACATTTTTGGCTAAGATTTGAATAATTCAATTTTAAATTCAAAACATTTCTAAATTAATTTAAATCAAAGATTTAGTTTAATTTAAAAATAGTGTTGGGTTAGGTTTTTGAAATATCCAAGTGGTATATTATTTTAGGGTGTTTATTATTATGAGATATATGATGACGTAAACACCAGTCTTGGACTCTTCAGATAAAATCTTCATGTTGTCCAATTAACTGCACACTTGGATAAAATTGTTAGAAAAACAATAATACGGTGTGTTTGTAATCATCAAAATAAATATATAAAATATATAGAGATGTGGTACACTTGCACCAACAGTATCTAATATGAATATATTTATCATTTACAAACTAGCTGTGTTATCAATGTTCATTTAGAAGCATATGTATGTGTGTAAATATATCATTTACAAATCAGTGTTTAGATCAACAGTATCAAGTTGTGACGGGCCCGGGGTGTGACTGACAGAATGTCTCCTTGGCACGGTTGAAGGGGCGGGATTTGGACACTCTCCACGAGTGTGTCCTACGCATTGGCACCGAGTACATCTTCGTTGTATCGAACTTTCACCACGTGATGGACGTCGGTCGTTCTTTCTCGGTCTCCCGGCCCTGTTCTTATCCATTAAAGGTGGATAGCATGGTGGAAGCGGGTCGGGTGGATACACCCATGCTGCAGGGGGTCCAGCTGGGTTTATTACATCCACGTATGTTTTCCGGTAATATTCGGACGTGAAGAAAGGTACAGCCAAGTCGCTGCAATCTGTACGACCCATATATGTTGCTGCAGCGATGGCATGGCCGCACGGTAACCCAGATTTATCCCATTCGCGACACGAACAAAGGTGGTCTTCCATATTCACAATCGCGTTAATATAGTCATCATGCACCTCGTACTTCCCATACCCGATTGCTCTTAACGGCCATGTCGCCGCACGACGCGCCCTGTACTGAACGATATTCTCCGCCGTTGGTGTGAGTGCATTTTGTATCTTAGCTCCTTTTAGGCGTCGAATTTGGTACCACTCTTGTTGAAAGGCCCGAAAGTAGTCCATAAGATTAACAATCGGACATCTACGCGCAAAACGGGAGAGTGCATTCACAGACTCTGCACTATTCGAGGTCAGAATGTCATACCGTTGTCCAGGAAAATGGGCCGCGGACCACCTCTCCGGTCCAGCATCGTCAAAGACTTTGGCTGCTTCCTTGACACTGTATCGTAGCATATTCATGTACTTGTTAAACTCCCGATCCGTATATGCTCTGCATGCCGCCCAATAGACATCCTTGTAGGTGGTAATACGTTTGTCCTTGGATTTGGCGTTCATCTCCAAATGTCGACAGCATATGGCGTGAGGGGCGTTTGGGTACATGGCAGAGATTGCGGCGCTTATGGAAGGAGCCCTGTCAGACATAAACACCAACCCTTGCGGGTCTTCGATAGCTTGTCTCAACATGGACAGAAACCAAGTCCACTCGTCCCCGGTTTCGGACTTGCCTACGCCGAAAGCTACTGGAACGATGGAGTTATCCCCGTCCATGGCAACCGCCAGGAACATCATACCCAAGTAACGACCCTTTAAATGGGCTGCGTCTATTATCAGGACACGACGTAGATTTTCTAGAAATGTGCGGATCTGCAAAAACATAGGTTAAAATGTTATAGTTTATAATGTGTAAACATATGACGTGTTAAAATACGTACCGCGGGTCCAAGGGCCACGAAGCACATCTCAAACCGTCCACGTGAATCGGTCCGTAGCTGCGTGACAGTACCAGGGTTCTGCAGCTGCAAATTATATAAATATGTCGGGAGTCGTTCATACGACTCCTCGAACGTGCCTCTCGCCATAAACAGTGCATGGCAGCGCGCACGCCACGCTTGGTGGTAATCAATCGTGACGCCGAACTGCCGGTGAACGTCGTGGACGATGTCCTTTGGACGCAATGACCTGCTAAACATCAAGAAATTTGTTTTTCAGGATCGCACCCAAAGTCTTTTTGCCGGCTTGTTTGTGGTGGGGATTAAGTTGCGTCCTCGTACAAGTGTGTACGTCGTGCAACTTTCTAATCATTATCGCCCCTCCTTTGGGACCCGTGTGAATCGCGTACAACCTCCACTCACACTTTTCTCTAGCACATTCAACTACGTATTTGCTTTTGTCAGATGCCCGCACGCGACTTTGGAAACCCTCTTCCAAGAACTTGAGTCCGATCTGACTTGCTAAGAGATCCTTCGAATCGAATATCTGACCTGCTGTTAAACTTTCACTGCGAATATAAAAGGTAGGTTCGTAGCTTTGTGTCTGGGTATGGGAGTCTGGAAGAATAGGGGGCATATCAAAAAAGTCATTTATCTGACTACATGATTTTCTACTAGGGGTATATTCTTCGTGATCATCATTATCGGTGTCTGATCTGTCTATTTCAGAATTACCCGTTCTGAAAATGTGGGTTTCGTCATCAGCAACTCCAGCAGTACGCCATTCGTGTGGTTGTGGTGGTTGTTGTTGTTGAGAATCAGGCTGCTCTATTTGTTGAGAATCAGGATGCTCTATTTGTTGAGAATCACCCTCCTCGTCACCGTCGTCGTCACCGTCGGATACGCCGGGATACACAAAGAGTAATGGGGGTCTTTCTGAATCGACTGCAAGGTGCAGAAAAGTAGAGATATCCCCATCGTTGGATAAATCCACAAATGACCCATCGCCATTTTTAAATACTAACTTGCAAATATCAGAAGAGTTGATTCCACATTTTTGCATGGCGTATGCAACAAACTTCTGATAAGTGTAGTTTACTCACACTTTTACACCATGCTTAGATTTATAAGCAAAATTCCACTCATTGTTATCTTGCACCCATTCACCATCAAAACAGAAATATAGCTTAGCTTTTGCAACAGATGAACTCATTTTTTCAGTAGTATCTCAAACACAAAATATTGCAGAAAGAAATATTGCAACAATGAAATCGTTGTGTGGGGATTATGGCTTGCATTTTACGTCTATTTATCAATGAAACAACCAACATATCAGAAAACCAATCTCTCATTTCATCCACAAACTGGTATTCCAAAAACATTGATTTAACATTGATTCAAACCACAAATTGGTCTTTAAAGTGCAATAATTGTGGAAAAAAACAGTAAAACAGGGGCTGAAAGTGTAAATTTTCAGGGACCAAAAGTGTAAATTTTGGTCCATCGCGGGCCATCGCGGGCTGCGATCGCGGGCAGGGACCAAAAGTGCACCGCGACCAAAGTTGAGAGGCTTCGCGGGGCATTTGGGGCCAAAGTACGTGCCACGTCACTGTATCCCGCGATCGCGGGACCTCATCGCGGGTATTTTGGGTATTTTTGCAAAATTGAAAAAATTTAGGGTATTTTGATAACTCAATGTTTGACTTAGGGTATTTTAATTAATTTCCCTTTTCAAAATATTGATAAACCACCTCGTCGGTTTGGGGCGCAAAATCCGTGCACGATTTGCCCCAATCTCGAATAAAAATACATTCGTCTTTCACTTGAGAATAAAAGCGCCACAAAATTTACAAAATATCATCGACACCGTACGAACTAGGGTTTTCGGCAAGTTGGCATCGATTTGGAGGTAATCTTCTACACAAACCTTGAAATTATCTTCATAGAGCAGCATGCGATATTGTTAAGTGGTTTTCGAGTCCAAACAGTGACCCTAAGGCCACTGATTTGGCCATAATCGCCAATCGAAGGTCTAACGAACAACATTGGAAAACGAGTTTAATAATCCAATTTAAGCACCTTTGTGGCTATATAGAGTAACGATTAGAATTTGAGACTTCTGGTTATCGACTTGTTTTACAAAATGTATGAAACAAGTTTAATCGTCTCTGTTTAAATTGCTTAGGAGGTTCATTTCCAACGTGTACGAATGGAATGGAATCGATATGTGCATGGCGAATCATCAATGAACCAGGAATGCAATATCAGAAAATTGGATTTTAGTGACGACAAAGAAATATCGTGTAAGTTTATATTCGACATCTGAATCTGATACTTTTGGAGCAAAAGTTGTGATTGATTTTGTTGTTGAAGAATGCATACATGTTATAATTTCATTTTGAAGGACGTTTTTCTTACCTGCTGAGTCAATCGCATTTTATCTATATACATGATTATACCCATGGTGACAATGTAATTAACATATACTTATATATTCAAATATGAATATACTTATTAACATTATGTAATACACACATGAATATTATATATCGTATATTTTCACACATTTCATTGGTAGAATATATATAATATGCTTATGAATGTCATGTAATGTATATTCATACAGGAGTATACTTATCATCACGATGAAATACACTCATGAATGTAATGTTTAATGTATATTCATAATTGGTACAATATCATCCACTGATGAATTTCATATTTATACATGAATATACTTATTGTTACAATATAACTCACTGATGAATTTCGTATGGTGTTTCCATACATGAGTATACTAATGGTCGTTACAAGAAAAAATGGGCTAAAGTGAGGAAAAAAGTCCTCACCATAGGTCAAAATGTCCTCACTAAAGGTCTATAGTGAGGACGTGTCCTCACCCTGTTTTCCTCACTATAGGTCCGACGCTATATGTCTATGGCGAGGACTATTTTCAAGCCCAAATATATCAATTAAAGCTCAACTAGATCGATTAAAGCCCAACTAGATCGATCCAAGCCCAAATATGTCAATTAAAGCCCAAATAGATCGATCCAAGTCCAAATATATCGATTAAAGCACAACTAGATCAATCTAAGCCCAAATATATCCATTAAAGCCCAACTAGATCGATTAAAGCCCAACTCAGTTCGATCCAAGCCCAAATATATCAATTAAAGCCCAACTAGATCGATCCAAGCCCAACTAGAGTTGACCAACGTGAAGTGTATCACACTTATTTGAACCAAATATCACATTGGTCAACCGATGTTGACATTTACCCACTTATTCAAACTACGTATAACCATGGTTGACCAATGCGTACTCTAACCTGCTTATGTGGACCGCGTATCATCATAGTTGATTATTGTCGAATCTAACCTGCTTATCTAACCATGCTTATGTGGACCGACTAGTGTTGACCAACAATCAACCGTTATAAACACGTATGACTTCCTTTTATGATCAAGTCAAAACCTTAATTGGTAAATCGTCAGAAACAAGTACATATTATATAACCCTAATTTTGAAAACTTTATAGAACGATGTCAGATGTCACCCATAAAGTAGTTAATGATTAACAACGATAAATAGTAATGTAATTTATAGAGAAAGTTACAATCCTAATTATAAAATTATAGTAATAATATAATTTTAAATTTTAAATTAATAAAAAATATTTTATTTTATTATTTATGTATTTTTATGTTTATTTTTTGTATAAGTTACAATCCTATGGTGAGGACATGTCCTCACCAAAAGTAACCCGCCATTTCATCAAGTTTTTGTGGGAACTCATTTTATTTAGGATGGGAAATTAAAATTTTAAAAAACCTATTTTATTTGGTGCGAATTTGTTTTATATTTTGGGGGAAAATGAAAAAACCTATGGTGAGGACATGTCCTCTCCAAATGTAACCCGCCATTTTATTAAATTTTTGTGAGGAATTGAAAAAAAACCTATGGTGAGGACATGTCCTCTCCAAAGGTGGGTCAAAGAAAAAAAGCCAATAAAGGTAGTTTTTCTGAATTGTTTTAATTTTGGTGGGGAAAAAATCAAAAATTAAAACTAAAATACCTATGGAGAGGACATGTCCTCACCAAAAGTAACCCGCCATTTCATTAAGTTTTTGTGGGAACTCATTTTATTTAAGGTGGGAAATTAAAATTTAAAAAAACCTATTTTATTTGGTGCGAATTTGTTTTATATTTTGGGGGAAAATGAAAAAACCTATGGTGAGGATATGTCATCTCGAAATGTAAACCGCCATTTTATTAGTTTTTTTGAGGAAATGGAAAAATCTATCGTGAGGACATGTCCTCTCCAAATGTGGGTCAAAGAAAAAAAGTCAATAAAGGTTGATTTTCTGAATTGTTTTAATTTTGGTGGCGAAAGAAAAATCAAAAATTAAAACTAAAATACCTATGGAGAGGACATGTCCTCACGATAGAGTAAGTCAAACTATATTGTCAACAGAGTTCTATGGTTTTGTCTTTTAGTGACCTATAGTGAGGACATTTTGTCCTCACTAGAAGTTTTGGTCACTTTAGCCCATTTTTCTTGTAGTGATCACAATGTAATACAAGCATGAATGTCATAGATTGTATATTTGTACATTAATATACTCATTTATTACGATATAATACATTCATATTACTCATTGGCACAACACAAGGTAGCATATCCATACATGAATATATTTATGGTCGCAATTTAACACGCCCATGAAGATCATGCAGTGTATATTCGTGCTCATTGACAGAATGTAATATACTAATTTGGGTAATTCCATATACTGTACATGAATATATTCCTGGGAAATATGTAATATACTTACAAATGTTATATAAGTTGTATTCATATAATATACTCATCGTCATAATGCCTAATGCAACACACTCATGATAGTCATGTAGTATATATTCAATTTTTAAAATGTAATTCATTGATTACTTTCTTATATATATGGTATATCCAATCATGAATATAGCTATGGTCAAATTATCATACATTACTTCTTTAATATGCATGACATTGTAATGAAATGTTGTATAGGGTGCCCCTACTTTGGATTCGATGAACCTCATTCTGGAAAATATATTATGAAGCGTTGGAAAGAAAATATAATAAGTACCGATTTACTGAGGACACGAAATTTCTTAGGCGAAATAAATCGGGAGTATCGTAATGAACTAGCCCATGATACACATTCAGCAGTGGACTATTGCATTGATATATTAAGCCGCGACACTAAGAAACTTGAAGCTTTTGCAAGTAAAATTCACGATCTCAAGTGTGAAGTAGAAGCTGAATTTCTCAATTCACTCAACTACAGCAGCAAAAAAGAGATGGCTGAATCATTTTTGGGATATGAATTCGGGGAAATAACAATTCGTAACCCAGCACCAAGAAGAAATAGATGGGAGGAAGCCATTGCTGAAAGCTCAAAGCGTAAGAGAATGTGCAGAAGATGCGGGGAATTGTCCACTCATGACTCCAGGAATTGTCCATTGAAAAATGCAACAACAGAATAGAAGGGTTGTTTTAGAAACATAAGCTAGCCACATGTTCTGATTAATTGCCATTTGAAGGATGATTGCATTTGGGTTGTTGATACCAGTTTTGAAATTCATGTGCTTATGGTTGTTTTAATTGTGTGGGTGTGGATTCTTAATGAGACATGTTTTCAATTGCAGATTTGATTGTTAAAAGAAACCCGACCTTGGCGTAAAGGCATTCATATTATAAATCTTACTAGAATTGCTCGTTTTTTATTAGAAGCATGTGATTTGGTTTTTTATGCAGCAGGTAGGACAAGAGAATGTATTGATACAAGGATCATAACTAACTATCACTTGTGTTAAAGAATGAGTGCCCGCCAATTCTTGATATATGCAATCTGATGCACAACTTTTTTGAATAATATCCGGATTTCGTTTATTAAAATCCTAGAGTCGGGTTCAAACGAGAACGATATCTATTTAAAAGAACACGAGAACGAACAAAATCATTAGTGATTTTACATTAACGTACGAATGGCTTTGGCCGCGGCTTCAGGTCCGCTTGGTTTTTTTGTGCGTTAATGTAAATCGGTAATGATTTTGTTTGTTCTCTTGTTCTTTTAAATAGTTATTGTTCTCGTTTGATCCTCCCACTAGATATCTATACTGTATATGGTATGATTACCAAAAAAAATCTAATAAAGAAAATAATTGTTTGGTAGATTTTCTTTTATCTATTTTGAGCAACTTAGATATTTCAGTGTATTCTAAAAAAAACCTTAATCATCGTATTATGTTCTAATTTTTTCGATTTAGGGATTAAATATAATAAGTTTGGTAGTGAACATGTCAAGATATACCAAAAATATAACGTGTGAAAAAATGTCTAGTCATATTCAATTATGTAAACACCCTCATTAAAAGAAACACATTTGCATCTCATTTGCAAATCATACAATTCATACAAACTATACAAACCATTATATTAGAAAATAATAGATATATTTATGGATAATTATCATGATTCATTTACTATGATTGAGACACATATGGGAGATGATAAGGTTAATTAATTATGATCATGACTATAGATTAGGAAACATAATAAAATCATATATTTATTAGACTTGATGAACGATTAAGATTAGTTTGTATGGTTTGTACGAATTAATATGATTTGCAAATGAAACGCACCCTAATTTAATATTGATATAAATATAAATATAGGGTTAGGTTCCGGTACAAGTTGAGGTTAACATGAGAAGCGTAAGAAGTGGTTATCAACTGTTGGATGAAAAAATGGATGCACATTAGAATGAGATGCATCGAAGGCAAACTCAGAAAATCGTCTCCTGTCCCAGGTCACTCAAAGGGAGATACTCGCAGTCGAGCTCTCGCCCCACTCCCGCTGCCAACTTCGTGATAGAACGACCATGCGAATGGATACGGTCCACTAAGTGAGTGAAAGAGGTCTCATGGGGAGAATTGGGAAGAGAGAAGGCCAACCTCCCACTATGTGAAAGAAGAGCTTTTTCTTGATCGCCTAGCCATTCGTGCGTGCAGGCAGGTATGCTATTTGGTCAATCCGGGATGAGATAGGGCGAGACTGGTTGCGATCTTCTGAATGTTGAGGAGGTGATGGATCTTGGGTGACAAAGTAAAAGCCTTTGATCCGTTCTCGTCAAACAAGTGCCGAATGACCCTTGGAAAGGGAACGGAACGGGTAGGTGGGGTTAGACCATACTCCCGATAAAGACTATCAAAGAGATCACTCATTTTTTAGCCTAAGGATTAACCGAAACTAAGCACATACTAAGCCCAATAAGACACATTGGTCTGTGTTACGGTTAGGCTATAACGATATGATGAAGTAACACACTGAGAGGTCGTTTAAGGGCCCTAAAACCCAGTTTTAACAGGGTTTAAATGGGGTCCTACCTTTTGGACGTGCAGATTGAGGTTGGTAGGATATAGGCGTTAGGCTCTTTCGATGGCACTGAAAAGCATGTTACCGTACTCTTTTGTATATAGTTGTCAAAGACACTAGAGAGAACTAGTCCCGATAATTGCAGGTCTGACTGATGCCTTCAAACTAAGTTCGTTCCCTTTCGTCAAGTAGGCATACGAACCACTATCAATTCTTTTAAAACACAATTCATGAGAGAACATTTAATTAAAACAGATGAACGATTTAGATCCACTTCTCACGTTAACTTCAATTTCTCACACAATACTTCGCTTATAAATATAAATATTCTATTTGGTTGGATACACCATGTTTGGACAAAATGTAAATGAAGTGAAAGTATAGGGGTACATCATGTACATATCTTAAATTAAAGGGGCTGTAGCTCACTGTTCAGGGACTTGAGGGACTGAGTTTGTAAAGAAAAAGAAAGCAAGGACTTGGTTTGCCAAATGACAAAACATTTGATTTTCAGAATTCTGATAAACAACCGCGTGGATTTGGTGCGCAAAATCCGTGCACGATTTGCCCCAATCTCGCACAAAAATACATTCGTCCCTCCCTTGAAAATAAATTGCTTATTCAGGGAGAAATCGACAGCGTTCGGACTACGGTTTTCGGCGAGTTGGACAACGATTTGGAGGTAAGTTTCTACACCAAACTTGAATTTATTGTTCATAGAGTAGAATGCGATATGGCCAAGAGGTTTATCATGGAAATGGAATCCAAACAGAGACCATAAGGCCACTGATTTGGCCATTATCACCGATGACGGCGACAGTCCGTCGAAGAACATTGAAGAACTCAAAATTCGAGTTTAATAATCCGATTTAGTTGTATGAAACAAAGTTAATCATCTTTGTGGATAAATTGCCTACTACTATATATACAGAGAGGGAGGTTCATTTTGAGAACAGGAAAACATATTCAACGCGTACGAATGGAATCGGATGGATATGAACATCAGGTAGAAGAATCATCAGTTAAAAAGGAACGTAACAACGAAGAATTTGACAATGGTGATGGCAAATCAAAATCTGGTAAGTTCATATCCAACATCTAAATCTGATACAACTGTTATGCTTTTGGATTTTGTGGATATTATATACAATTAGCTGCAATTGATTCTAATGTTGATGAATTCGTACATGTTATAAGTGCATTTTTAATGATGTTTTTTAATCTGATGAGTCATCCGCGTTTTATGTATATTCACACATGAGTATACTCACTTAGGCACAAGATAATATACTTGAATATATTCATGGTCACAATGTAAGACACTCACGAATTGCATGTATGTATTGTAATTCATACATGAATATACACATTGACAAATTTTAATACACTGATGAATGTCATATCTTATATATTTATACATGAATATACTGGGCAGAATGTTAAAGTATACTCATATACGAACATATTTATTATGACAAGGCAACACCTTTATAAACGTCATGCATTCTATATTCAATTGTTAACATATAATACACTGATTAAGTCAATCAGGTTGTAGCGCAGTGGTTGATCGCCCTGGGTGATGTGGTGGAATATCCCATCTACCCAGGGTTCGATTTCAGGCGTCCTCAACATTGATAAGACATCTTTAAGTTTCAAAATTGCCAGGGATTAGGCCGGGTTGTGCCTGGGATACCCTTTCCAAAAAAAAAAATACACTGATTAATATTGGACCTGAATATCTATTACACTCGCCCATGTAATCATGTATATTACTTATAGGCACATTGGTTATTAACATATGCATTAATATGTTATTTTTATGGAATGTTGAACAGGTCAGTGTAGCTATGACATATATCGTAAGCTTCGTGATGAACTAATTGATGATCCACATGCTACTTTGGACTATAGCATTAGTTTCATTGACCACGATATGGTGAAACTTAAGCGTTATGTAGACATAATCATAGATCTGCATAGTGAGGTAAAAGCTGAATTATCTGATGAATTGAGACGCAACAACGAAGACTTGATGGAATCAGAGCGATTTGGAGGTAATCTTCTACACCAGCCTAGAAATTATTGTTCATAGAGTAGCATGCAATATTGTTAAAAGGGTTAGTATGGAAATGGAGTACAAACAGTGACCTTGGGGCCACTAAATTGGTCATAATCACCAATGACGGTGATGGTCCATCGAAGATCATTGAAAAAGTCAAAATTTAGAGAGTTATATAATCTGATTTACATGTATGAAACAAGTTTAATCCTCTTTGCGAATAAATTGTGTACTAATATATATGCAGATAGGGAGGTTGATTTGAGAAACGGAAGACCTATTCAACGTGTACAAATGGAACCAAATGAAAATGGAATTCTGGAAGAAGAATCATCAAAAAAGGAAGGCAATACTTTTTCATTTTGTGGATTTTGTATACAGTTAGCTGCAATCGATGCTAATATTGATGAATTCACACATGTTATAATTGCATTTTATGGTTTTTTACCTGAGGAATCAATTGCATTTTATGTATATTCACACATGAATATACTTACTTAGGTCCAATATAATGTACATTGTTGAATCTAATACACTGTATATTTATACATGAATATATAATGGTCAAAATGTAACATAGTCACAAATGTCATGTATGTAATGTAATTCTTACATGAATATACTCTTAACAGAATTTAATTTACCAATGAAAGTCATATTTTATAATGTACACTAACATATGAATATATACTTCTTAATTATTATCACAAGGCAATAAGCTCATGAATGCCATGCATTGTATATTCGGTTGTTAAAATATGATACACTGATTAATGTCGTATATTGTATATTGATTCCTGAACGTATATTATACTCATGCATGTATATTAGGCACATTGGTTTATTAACATATGCATTAATACGATATTATTATGAATCATTGTACAGGTCACGATTGTACTGATCGCTATTGCTATACCACAAATTGTAAGGGTCGTAATGCACTAGTTCATGAAGCACATGCTAAGGTGAACGAATGCGTTAGATTATTACAGCACGATATGGTGAAACTTAAGCGTTATATACTCGAAATAGTACATCTGAAGAGCGATGTAAAAGCTGATTATTATGATGAACTGAGACGTACCGAAGAATCAGAGGGAATAAGAAAGAAACGATGCAAGTGCAATGCTCTTGACGAGGAAGTGATTGCCGAAAGCTCAAAGCCAATGAGAATGTGCAAAAGATGCGGGGAATATGCCAGGCACGACTCGAGGAACTGTCCATTGAAATATGTAAGCAAATAGAAGTTTTCTTTTTTCGTCGTAAACATATGCTACGTGTTACGGATTAGTTTTCAAAACTCGTGTGATTCTAATAGGGTGATTCCTAACAGCACAAGTTTTCAATCGCAGATTTGATGGTTTAAAGAAACCCGACCTATTTTTGTGTGATCTTAAGTCTAAACCGTATGGTCAGGTTCGATACAAGGATCATAACGATCACTTGAAATATATTCAGTAAATTCCGTTAGAATGCAATTTTACATTATATTCATCCGATAATTTGAAGTCAATCTAGTGTTTAATGGCTTAATGGTTTAAGTAATTAAACACGATTAGGCGTAGCATCAGCAGTAGAACATGAGATTCTTGACCCGCTCTTGGAGTTTCGGGAGCGGTGCGGTTTCGGTGAACCACTTGTCGTAAGATCAATCTTGGCATTGATCTTGAGAGCCAAATTCACGAGAAACTGAGAGCTAAGTTTCGCAAGACAGCACTGGCTCATAACCCCGATTCTTGTTTCAGCGATTCTCTTCAAATCTCCATACCCTTTGTGTTTCTTCTCCATTACACAAATAAGAAGTTGCAGATTATTGGATGCGGATCTTTGGATCCAATTAATAAGCTTTGATTCAAGAACAGATGGATTGCTGAGAAGTTGCATTGATTCAAATTGTGGGCTTATGACTGTTTTCTTGTTGAGATAGATCCCTAATTCGCGATGGTTGACTTCTGGTCCCACCGAAACTAACCAGAGCCCATCTTGCAATTTGGGAGTCCTTTCTATTGCCTCCATCTCCTAGCTTAAGCTTTGGAGGCTGCAGAATTCTCCTGAGAAACTTCTGGCCTTGACAAATCACACAAAGCTCCATAGGAGATAACATGGCCTTCTTCTACTTGTTTGTAAGCAAGGCAAGTTCCTAAACTGTATCTCATATATAGTTGTTATACTGATTGTCTGTAAATTCTTCCCATCTCGATCTCGAAACCAAAGATTTGTAGTTATCTCATCCGTCAAGCTATGAACTCGATATCTCTCCATGGTTTCTCTATGACAAACAAAAACCCGTCGAGTTTTTTGCTCACAAAGATCGTGCAAAGAACGGATACGTTTCTGCGTGCAAGACCTTGTTGTGTTGATCTAAGACTTTGGTGAAAACCTTGAACTCCAATTGCGAGATCACCGTAATGGTAAATACACTGAGAAGGGTTGAACTGGACTAGGAAATGATTGGCTTGGCTAACTAAAAGCGCACCGGAATCCGGCCTTCTTGCCACCACCGTTTACGGTTTTGAATCCATAAAAGGTCTTTTTCTCACCTTTCTTTGCTTTGCTGCCCATGAGTTGGAAGCACCTCTAGAGCTGTTTGGATTGTGGAAAATAGGACATGGTAAGTCGTTTCTTTTGGGAGTATATAATAATATTTATATACGGTAAATGTTACAAATAAACCCACACACCCTCCTCAACCCCTGACCTTTTAGAAGGTCAAGGGCTTATATACCGCTATACCAAAGGCCCCTTGGTCATTTTGTTGATCGGTAAACTAGTTGATAAGGTAGCAGATCGATAATAACCTAGCTGATAAATTAGTCATGTTTGGTAAAACTAGTTGATAATAACCACGAGGTTAAAATATGTAAATACCAAATGCTACACAATGCTTGGAAAGCAAATAGTTGTTGAATCAGAATGAAAAGGAATAATGCTACTGTTGATGGTGAAATGATATAAAAGGTTTTTGAATAGCAATCTTTACTGGAACACACAGTAAACTTTTCGGGGAATTAATATGACAATTTTTAGTTGTAGAAATGGGTGATTTTCGCTTAAACTAATTCTATTGAAGGCTGCGACTGTAGGCTTCGCCAACAATCCTATGTTGCTTCCATCACTAACAATCATATGTTGCTTCTTTTGGGCATTGATTAATTGGCATTTACTTTTTGACTTTAAGTTACATTTACCTGCCAATGCATGCCATGGAAAACAAAGTGTACTTTACTTATCAAAACAATTAATGTTCTTTCCCACTCTTTGGTCATCCCTCCCAATAACATTTATGTTTCAATAATAATCATCTTTCTTTCTTTCTTTCTTGGGAGTTGCATCTAATTAATTATATATATATATATATATATATATATATATATATATATATATATATATATATATATGTTGTTAATACCTATGAGTGAGTTTTGAGCACTAATAAAATAAGAAAATTAATTATCAAAAAATTCAGGAAAAAGAATAGACATCCAAAAGGAGCTAGCTACAAACAATAATGTCATGAATGTTGTTACATGGATATACCTTTAATTGCCTATAACTATAAAAATCTTTAAAGATACATAGTCATTTTATTTATAAATTTCATGTCTACATCTTGTTCCATCAATCAAGTGAAAGATAACATAATCATTTTATTTTATAAAACTACTTAATTTATGTTTTCATTATCTCTCTCATGATTAATGAATAGAGGAGGGGACATAAGACGTTAATTAAGGGGTTGTTTGGTTGGTTTTTCCTTAAATTTGTCTGTGTGAATTAATCTAACTGTATAGACTATGAAGGTTTTTGTTTGAGAATGTTTTTTCATAATTGGAAGGAACGTGTTTTTTTAATTGGGAGAGAAAAAAACTTGCTTGTGTGCATTTTTATTTTATTTTTTATTCTCTCTCCCACATGATATGTATTCACTCGATTAATGAATAGAGAGGGGGCATAAGACTTGGAGAATGGATATTTTTTATTCTTAAGTTAACTAAGGGGTTGTTTGGATGGTTTTCCATTAAAGTTGTCTGTGTGGATAATCTAACTGTATAGATTGTAAAGGTTTATGAGAGTTTTTTCATAGATGGAAGAAGCGTGTTTTTTTAATTGAGGAAGACAGGTTTGGAAATTGGAAGAAAAAAAAACATGTCTTTCTGCATAAAGGTCTTCATAGAATAAGTCACTTTCTATATCATTAAGCCACTACCAAACAATGATGTAATAAGTCTTGCTATATCATAAAGTCACTACCTACCAAACAGTAATGTATTCTGGCAAACAAACGGACCCTAAGCTGGAAAATAGACGGGTCTAATGGATTAGAAAATGGGCAAGTGATTTGACCTTTTGGATCCAAAGATTTATTTGTCACTGTTTCCTTTTTCAGTTTTGGCAACAAAAAACTCCAAACTCTAAAAGCCCAATTTTGAATTAGAAAGGCCATCCTAAAGGCAGTATGAAGTTTTGAACTATAGTATGAATATGAAGTGCAAAAATGCCATCTTTAAGGAGGAGTTATTCTTGTTGAGCTGGTGTAAATTCTAGTGCCGAAGACGGATCGTATGGTTAAGCAAACCGAAGATAGCAGGATTCAATGCCCACGTCAAAAGTTACTCAAAAACCTAAAATCATGAGTTTAGATCTTATATTTGTATATTGTTTAGTAAATTATCAAAGATAGATATGTCAATAGAAGACAGATAACAAAAGTTTTGTTTTAATCACAGGAAGGATGTAGTTTCCTATTTCTCTCCAAAAGAAAAACAAAGATTGGAATTTCTTTCATAATTCTTTACCATGATACTAGATAGATGGTAAATTAAAAGGGTGTAGTTCCTATCAAATATGCTAAAAAGAATCAAAATTTTATTTTAATTGTTTGTTGTTTATGCTACAAGCTTTAAACCAATACTAACTATATAAATGGGTTATTTAGCTAAATAAACTCCAAAACAAATGTTTTTGGTTTTTAGACCTTCTTGTTTGTTTGTGTATGGAACTAAGGCTAATAGAAGAAGGTCTTGGATTTAATACAAACCCTAATTTGATCCGCTAAAGAACATGTCTAGAGAAGGAAGATCAAGACAACTCCAAAGGAAAGATTCATCACCTCCCTTGCTACTTGAAGAAGAAAACGATTCTATACTCGTTAAAGTATGTTCCCTCTCGGATGCTTTATCATTTTCTCCATTGCTTTCCCCCCAAATCTCCCCACCAAGATTCGATAATTGTTCAGGCCTTTTGTTTTCCAAATCGCGCCTTGTCATCCTCACACATTCAGATATCCCGTTGAAAGCATAAAGAGATGCCGAGATATTGCGTTCAAATTTCATTCTCTTCATGGCTTCATTAAGCATAGATGGATCATCATTGTAGATTTCCTCTCCTATAGGCTTCGTTATCTCTTCTGCAATCTCAAATGGAGAATACTTCATAGATGATCCAATATCGTCAACAAATAGTAAATCTGGTATACCCAGATCAATCTCTTCGTTTCCCTCCTCCAACTTGGGCTCATCTCTAACTAAACTATCATCTATGCCTCTAAAACTTTCACCTAAAAAACCATCTTTTGAGCCATAATCTTCACTTCCCAAATTTGCACTACAAAAACCACTAGTATAAGTAGTGGAACTAGAGTAGTTAGTTGCATTATCACTTTTAGCATCATCAGAAATGTCAAAAAGTTGGTGAAAATCCGAATCTTGAACTCGGGTCAACTCTTGATGATGTTGGAAAGAATGTGTCATTGCCATTGATGCACCATAAACACCATTGGGAACATTAGCACCATTTCTTGCTTTAAGTCTTTGGAGGAGAAGATTGGTGATTTTTGACGAAAGAGCAGAAGATTTGTTGGATGGATTACACGGCCAAAAATTGGTGCGCGTGTTGGCCCCACGGAGCAAACAGGCGGCCTCATCATAAGCTCTAGCAGCTTCTTCAGCAGTATCGAATGTGCCTAACCATACTCTTATCTGTTGTATGGTGTCTTTAATCTCAGCCACCCATCTTCCAGAGGGTCGTTGGCGGACCCCAACGAACCTCTTTCGAGCCCGTATAGCTCCGCCAACGAGGGGCCCACCATCCGTGGGCCCGTTCATCACCTGATCCCAGATGGTTTCGCCGTTACTACTGTTTTCCGTCTCTTCTCCGGCAACATCCTTCCTCTTCCTCACCACTTTCATTATTAGAATCTAAGACTTGTTTTCTTGTTTTCGCTATCTAATAAAGTTCTGTCTAATATGTGTGTATTTATATATATATATATATATATATATATAAGAATTATATAGAAATAAGAGTTGGAGACATGCTGCCATTAATTATAAGTAGAAGTATTGTAAGGATCGTCAGCATTTGTTGGAATATGTTTGTCTAATGTCTAGTGAAGATATGCGGATGTGCTACGGAGATAAGTACAGTACTACAAGAAGACTGCTATATATAACATTTATTTGACTAGGTCAAATATACGCGAAATTGGCATTTGGAACTTTGCATATATCACTCCAAACAAAACTAAGCAAGCCCAGTATATATCACTCGAGAATAATAATATCAACAAGTAGTAATGATGATAATGAGTAAACTTGTTAAGTTATTAACGGTTAACTAAATTAATTAGTTTTAATAATTGGTTATTAAAATGCCAAAAATCAAGTAATATGATAATATCTGTAGATTAATGTCTTCAGAGCCCACAGGATCCAAAAGCTTGAAACCAATATATCCTCCTTAAACAAATAAACTTATAAATTAAAAAGGCAAACATTGGTAGACTAACCCATGATAGTGAAGTTTCTGATCATTTTGCTTTTGTCATTGTTGATGAGGATTAAAAATTCCGATGTTGCCGAAGCCCCACCATCACCATGCAAAAGCAAGTCAAAGGAGTTAGATTTTAATATGGGTATTAGAAAAGATCTATTCAATCTATAAACAAGAAAGTAATTATGACACATTATCAATAAATTTGATTAATTTAGTGCTGCAAAACATTTATAATGGAATTGAATTGAATTGAATATAATGGAATCATGTCTGTTGTATTTGAAAGCATAAGGGGGTCAGATCAGATGGTCATGGATTGAATATGAGGAGGCTATGCCTATTCCCTCTTAAGATAAGTTGGTAATAAGTAATACATTGGTTGGTAAATTGGTGAAAAATATAATTGACATTGAAAATGAAAATGAGAATAATCTGGTGATGGAAAATAAGAAAATGGTTATGAAATTAGTGATAAATTGGCTGTGAAATCAATGATGAGTTGCAGTATGAAAAAGATATAAAATACCAACAATAGATGTACTTTTACCGTCTATTTTAACCTTGTTAAAAAAGGTTAAATAGCTATTGTTTATTGGTAAATCAAGAACATAACATGATAACTTGAAAAACCTTAGGCTGATTTTGTTTTTTGAAAAGGTAAACGTTTATCCAACACTATTTCAAGTTTAGGCTACTTTCTAAAAACGTACAAATATAAAGTTGCCAAACAGACCAGTACGCTTGCCGAAAGTTTGCTAGCAGTTGATATGGGAAGGTGACAATGGTTGAGATGATATTGGGATAAAACTACAAATCTGTCTAGCTTTAGAATTTAGATACAATAAAACTAGAAAGTTAACTGGTTCAGGGAGACTAAAGAAAGAGACACAATGCCCCAATTTGCAGCAAATCAGAATCTCCCTCTATCCGTCTTTTTGTGTTGTTTTTTTCTCTCTTTGATATTAACCCCCATAAACAGTATATCCAAGGCTCAAACTATCAGTACAAACTTGAACAAAGTGTCAAATATTACAGTAATTACATTGTTCACATGCATGCTTACAGTAATTACATTGTCAAATATTACAGTAATTACATTGTTCACATGCATGCTTATAATATATTTGGTTAGGGATGTTCTGTATGATGTTCTTAAACGGGCTGGAATTTCTTCTAAAAAGGAGGCCCCGGTGAACTTTCTGACGGATCCGCTTGAAGGGAGATCTACCTTACGGCCAGCTGATATACTTGTGTTTGGGTGGGCTGGGGGGAAACATGCTTGTGTGGATCTTACTGGAGTGTCCCCTCTTGTTGGGCTTAGGGAAAATGGGTTTGTGGCGGGCCAAGCTGCGTTGAGAGCGGAATCGAGCAAAGTTGCTAAACACGAGAAAGCCTGTGTAGAGAATCAACACGTGTTTATCCCTTTTGCTTTCGATACTTTTGGTTTCCTAGCTCCGGAAGCAAGGGAGTTTTTTACTAGGGTTCAACGGGTTGTGCAAAGTAATTTTTCGACCCCTAAGTCACAAAATTTCATTTTTAGTAGGATTGGTTTTGCCATCCAAAAGGGGGTTGCGGCACAGCTTGTTGCTCGTTTGCCTGCCATCTTATTGTAATTGGTGACTTTATATGTAGCAGATAGGGCCAAAATAACTTCGGGGAGAAGGGCTTAGTGCCGGTGAAATGCTTTTTGAGAGCGGCCGGAGATTGATTGAAAAGGCGCAGCCCTGCCGCCCCCCTAGCCGCCTACCTACTCGTGTTTTGGTTATCAAGAAGAAAACAATCAGCCGTTCTATTGACACGTTTTGGATATCCAACAAAACGACAAAACATCCTAACGCACTACCTAATGTACGGCAGATGCTTTTCATGTTTATAATGGAAGATGCACATTATGCTCAGATACTACTGAATTACATCTAAGTTTAATTAACTAGAGGCATTAATGCATTGATTAAAAACAAATCAATACTGGATAATGTTGATTCTGTCCAAGTGTATGCTACAAAATAAACCTATTATTTGAGTAACAGAATACTGATGCTTGTTAAGTACAGAGTTCATAATCGAGTTTGAATTCAAACCTGAACTCTGCTTTTCAGAGTGATCACGCTTAATGTCATGCAGCATAAATGCTTGGACCTGTTTGAAAAAAGAAAACGGCTGAATAGCATACGCACCAAGCAATGTGTTTATTTCTAATTTATCTCAGAATAATTCACAAGATCTACCTCCCTAGATTTCCATATAGAGTGATTCTCGAGATAAGGGATCTCTAAGAGAGCTTAGATTTGTAGAATACTTGATTGGCACTAAAGCTGGATCCTGTTAAGAGTCTTAAGACGCGCTGGTTCCTCCAAAAAGTGAGACATTTTATTAAAGTCTAGAGACAAGAATACATAAAGTTACTTTTTCCTTTTCTAATGGCTAAATTTCAAGTGCTTAGAAGCTTGACAAATATACATCCTTTGATCTGGGGGAACCTTTTGGTTAGAAAACTATAAGGAGTTTGGGGTTTTTTAAGTCTTCAATTATGTGTCTTTACTTTTAATGGGCTTTGTAGAGATAAATAGATGGCTTCACTAGCTTCATTCTGCTTTTTAACATGTGCAACAATACTGCAAGTGTTGAGGAAGACCTCAAACTTCATTGGGTTCATTATGAAATTTCTCTTTCTATAATTAAGGGTAAAATTGTACTTTGGTTAATTAAAAGGTGTAATAATTACAAACTCCTAAAATTGTGTGTCTTTTTCATGGTGGACATTTATTTTGGGACGTTACCTTCATTTGTGATGTATATCTATTTGTATGAAGAAACATACTTTGTTCTGATACTTTATGAAATATCAACCTTTACAGTAATGATAGGAAGTTTTTTTCTTCCATTTAGACCATTATATTCAAAGTTGGGTACATCAGTACCTCTAATGATATCACCAAAGCTGCATGTGGATGTAGCAACTTGTTATAGCATGAACCAACTTTGTTCTTCAAATAACTTCCCAATAACCTTATCAGATCATTTTTCATGCTCTACGTAATACAAGTAAATATACATACAAAAGTAGCCAATGACTTGGTAATTATGAAGTTATAGCATGTAAGTTCTGCAAAGCATAAAAGTCCCCCATCAAACTCAACCATTAGAGTATAAGATTTAAACAGATTATAGGTTCAAGATTCTAGATTGCTATTTGCAGATCAAGTCAAGTAGTCATTTGTAAGAATTGCAACAACGTTTTATTCTTCACACTACAAGGATGACCAAAAATAACTTTCAGCACCATGTTGACTATATTACTCTGGACACAAAGGGGAAATAGGCATGCCCAGTACATATTTTAGGCATTTAATACAGGAGTTGTCTCATCCTGGTCCTCCTGCACAACCCAAGGATCCGACCCTCTCAAAAAGCTACAAGATCTTCACAGGAATTTGAAAGGTTGTTTCATTATGATTGATGACGAGGGAACTGTCGATTTCCAGATGCTACAAAGAAATATCACATCATCTGTTTGGGTGATCAATTGCATATGAAATGCCAAGTAGTCCACAGAATTGTTTTTTTGTTATCGAAGTCCTAATGTTGAAGCTGATTTCCTGAGCAGCTTGCAGGAACTAGAACAAAAATCCCAGTTATCCCAGCAACACTCCATACTTTTGAGAGGCATAAACGAGAAGCATAATCCTATGAATGTTGTAGTAAGATCAAAGATGTAAAAGCAAAGAGCAATAAACAAGAAGCCATGAATGTGATGTGAAGTGAAGTCAAAGATGTGAAGCAAATAACAATAAACATCTATCATCAAACAGTAGGAGTCTTAGGAACTAGAACTGTGATATATATAATGACTGTAGATGCAAACACATACATTTATCCTGAGCAGTAATCTTATGGCACTCTTACAAATTTCTTTTGAGATGATCAATTGTTGCAAGGCTATTAACATGATTGTCAGCCAGTAGGATAAGTTTAAGGTACCAGATGGTAATGATTAATTAGAAAATAGGAATACGGTTTGATGAACAAGGTAGCTTGCTTAGCTAGGGTTTGAGGAATTTCTTTCCTAAATACCTTTGATGTCTGCAGATTTTCCATAATGAATCCTCCTCCCCACGGCTTGCAAAGGTTTTTGACAAAGATCATTCATCGCTGCATCAATCGTCTACAGTTTCTGCAACTTGCCATAACATATATAAACGAACGAGCAATGTTAGGCGTATGGTTTTTACGAACTTTGGCATTATGAACGTAATATCAAATCGTGCATTTGTGGCTTTTACCACCTATGAAACTGTAAGAACATAATATTCGTAATTCAACAGCTTCAAGCAAACCTACCAGATCCAAATTGCGAAACGATTGCTAGCCGCGTCACATACCAAATTTCTACAATCCACTAATCCTACATGCATATGTGAAATTAAAGGAAGGAATATACCTCAATCAACAATGTGACAAAACGATCCTGAAAAACATTCAAAGAGGGAAAACAAAACCCTAAAAGTCGATCAAATGTGATTTAACAGTCATCAAGAGTGAAAATCAAGCAGAACAAGTGCCCGCTGAATCATCAAACTACGAACAAAAACACTGTGAAGCCCAACCTTGTAAACAGAAATCAAAAAAGAGAAGACAAATAAACTACTACTACACAATAAAACAAGATCAGAAAACCTAAAAACAAATAACGTATACAATAACTTCACCCAGAAGAAACACACAGTAGGAAAAGTTGTTTGAAAACGGAAAGTAGAACTGACGTAATTGTGCAGGGGCCGCGCGAACGCAGGCCCCCACTGCCACAAATTATGACGTAGGCTCGACCACTTGGGCCGACCTTAGGCGGGAGCCCCTCCGGAGTGCAATGGAGGTCTCCAAACTAGGCCATGGGCCTTCTTGATCACCCATTGACCCCGTCCAGGTAAGTATGTTTTCCATTGCCTTCTCTTCGCTTTTATATAACTCGCCCTACCACCTACTCTTTCTTTACCACTCGATGTGGGACGACCCTCCTTCACCATCAGAACACATTTTTGCTTTTTCTTTTTCTTTTTCTTTTTGTTTACTCCACAAATAAATAACAAAATCATTATTCATTTATTTGATTTAACATGTTATCCGATCTCTCTTTTATGGACACCGGTTCACATTAATGATATATACTAGTGTTCGACATCACGCGTTGCGCAATGATGATATCTTTTTAAAAAAATATTAAAGTTAAATGAGTTGATAACCACATATTTGATATTAAACTAATATAAATATATATATATATTACACTTGATATGAAAGTATTTATTACATTTTTCATTTGTTTCTTTTGAGATATATATATACACACGTTTTACTCATCAAAACATGAAATTCGCTTAAAATGATAAAAAAAAACGTGTGAAATTATTGATTGTATTATGGATTATTTTGTCATAACTCGTAATACATCGAATTATAGATTTATCCCATACATATATTTCCATCAAATATCCATATATTGATCGTAATTTTATTTATATAAATCAGCTTATAATTATTTTGATTATATATGTATATATGTTAAGTAAATAAAAAATTAGAGTCATCTCAAATAAAAGAACTAAAAAAATATTAGGTGTAACCAACAAAAATGAATAGTCTAATTGATTTAATGATTTAATAATAGTTACATCAATAAAAAGGTTAAAATTTGAGAACAAATAAAATTGGGATTGATATGCTTAAAAAATGTCACCTTATTATCGGTGTTTTTCTTACAAAACTACAAATTGATAAACTATAAAAAAACATAAAAGACATAGATGAGAGTCCACGATTGTCGTACTTGAACTGGGCAACTTCCCCTCGAACTCCAACATATATTATCCCGCAACCTATGAAGGCAACAAAAACAAAAAACAGATCAAAATTCTCACAAAATTCTAAAGTCTATTTAGATTCATGCTCCAATTCCTTCTTATATATAATATTGATAACACATATGTATACTATACTTTCGTAGATGAACAAATTTATTCTCATGTATATCTATACTTCTCTTTGTTAGTTGAGATAATTGGTAAGGAAATAGAGATACATGGATTGAGGGATGAAAGAGATCGATAAGAATAAAAACAAACCATAAACAAAATGAAAAAAAAACTTGGGAGATGGAGAAGAAAAACAAACTTGAATCAAAATGAAGAAATTTGGGATGAAGAGAGTAAAAGAGTTAAGAGGTTATGAATTGATTAAGAGATTGAGAAAGTAAAAAATGCCATTAGAAAGGTGGAGGGTTTGAAGGTAAAAAGTTAATCAAAGTGGTTGTAAATGTACCAAAATGACTTAATTGGAATGAAAAATACAATTTTTCATATAGGGCCGTAGAAGTCTTTAACATAATTAATATTTTAAAAATTAAAAAAAAAATCTAGCTAAGAATCCTAATCTAAGAAGGTGTCACATCACTTTAGTTTGGTTTTCCAATATATACTAGTTGAGTACCCGTGCAATGCGGTGTGGATGTTAAAGTTCTATGAAGATACATTTAAGTTTTAAACATCAAATTTATCAAAATATTTGGTGGTAGCTGATATAATTTTGTATTTTTTTACAGTGATAAAATCACATTTTGTTGTACAGGTGTGGGTAGAGTGGTCATTTCTAGGATCAAAAACATTTCTGAAACACCACCTCTAACAGAACAGGTTATATCATTTCATTTAAATTGTTGGTTTGGAATTGGAAATTTTCCAATAAGCTTTTTGCTTGGCCACACTTACTGCTTAATGACAAAATAGACTTCATCAATTACAGCAGAAAACACTTAATAAGTATTTATAGTATTAATGTTTTCAAGGTGATAAGAACACTTAAAAAACACTTAATAAGAACACTTAATATCATAATGTTTCTTTATGATATGTATACTTCTAAGCTTCTATTCACATGTGATATCATATGTATACTTCTAACCAAACAACCGGCACACACTATTAATATGGGGAATTATCCCACCAACAAAAAAACGAACAACATTAGTTTACGTATATAGGACCTACTACCATCAATTTGCAAGGGACAAACCTTAAGCATCCCACGAAACAGTACCTACCCAAAGTAGCAGTAGACATCACCATCTTAACACAGACAGCCGCTGCCTGCGGCTTAATGAGGACAGGACAGACTTGCACCTGTACAGATGGTGCAGCAGCATACAACCCGTCTTAACGTATAATCTCTAATATTTTGTACACACCAACATATTATAAATTTGCTTTATATCCAAAATGAGAAAATTATAAGAAACCCAAAAGCTACAATTATGGAAATCTTGGTAGTGTTGTGATCCACGTACCCTTTTTGTTTTACCCTTCCAAATGCAAAATCATCTTAAACAACTTCACACATTGAAATGTGTACGTTGTTAAACCCTGAAGCAAGTTAGACTTTTAAAAATGTTGCTACAATCTTGATAAAACTTTAGAAGAGCTCTTTAGACTTTATAGTGATCAAGTTATTATATAATTGTTTTGAACATAAATTCCTTAACTCTCTGAAACTTACTAAACACATCTTTTTCACCTATAACTTTATTGAGGATATTTTTAAACAAATAAATCCTTATAGTTTCTAAAACCGATTAAATGAAGTTAAAATGATACCCCAGATATTTTTAAACAAATAAATTCTTATAGCTTCTTAAGTATAATTGCATGTGGTTCCAATAAACTTTTTGCTTGGCCACACTTACTGCTTAATGACAAAATAGACTTCATTAATTACAGCAGAGAACACTTAATAAGTATTTATAGTATTAATGTTTTCAAGGTGATAAGAACACTTAATTTCTGATTAAGAAAAATAAGAACACTTAAAAATAAGAACACTTAGAGCAGGAACTAAGTAGACCTGGCAAACGGGTCATGTCGTGTCGGGTTCACGGGTTAAACGGGTTGGGAGTGTCAAACCCGAACACGACACGTTTAATAAACGGGTCAGAATATCGCAACCTGAACACGGCCTGATTTAACCCGCCTAACCCGACACGACACGATTAACCCGTTTACTTAAACCCGACACGACACGATTAACCCATTAAACCCGCAAACCCGTTAACCCGATTAACCTGTTTCGTAAGAAGGAATTTTGTTCAATATATATAGGGTTGTAAACGAACCGAACGAACACGAACAAAGACTTGTTCATGTTCGTTAGAAAAAAGATATGTTCGTGTTCATTTAGGTTCGCACAAACACAAAAAAATCGCACTTAAAGGTACACCGACTTTAAAAGGGTGCTCCAATCAAAATTTTAACTCAGTTCAAGCCAACCGGCAAGCAAACCATCTCAAGCCAATTGTTTCACTCAAACAAAGGAGGATGGCAATTCAAAATGTGGAAGGGATGAGGGGTATTTATAGTTGAGAGTAAGGGTTGTGGTTTGAAATTTGGACGATGTGGGATGAAATCTGATGAGAAAAATGGGTTGGTTCACTCGAGGTATCCCACATCGAAAGTTTTATAGCAAAATTAATCTTGGAACCATGTATATAAGTGAAGTCAAACTAGTTCCTCTGATTTGTTTTATTTTTCCATAAATCAATTACTTTTAATTATAATTATAATTATAATTATAATATAATTATAATTATAATTATAATAATAATTAAATTATAATTATAATTATTTTTTCTTAAACATATATTTAATTTTTAACTTATATATATAAACGGGTTACTCGGGTCATTTTCGAGTTGAAATGGTTGACCCTAATCTTACCCGTTTAATTTTCGTGTCGTGTCGTGTCAACCCGTTTACTTAAACGGGTTGAAATGTATTACCCAAACCCGTTTAATTCGTGTCGGGTTCGTGTCGAGTTAGCGTGTCGTGTCATTTTTTGTCAGGTCTAGAACTAAGTATAAGCACCAAGAACACACACTTAAAGACAGACCCTTAAAGAATTCATGAAGAAGGATTCATGAGGATGGTATCAAGAAGATGGTTTCATGAAGAATGATTCATGAAGATGGTTTGGTTTCATGAAGGCATCGGCTAATGTGTTAATATAATACTCTTAAAAACACATTATCGTTCTTTGCTACCTATTTGAATGGAATGGTGATCGAGGGAGGATAAGGTGTTGGAAAATGGATGGTGGCCGAGCAACCTTTTGATATTCATGTCTCATCAGTCCCTATGATTTTTCTCTCAATCTACTCTATTGGTCCTTTGTTTGGACTTGGTTTCTCTATTTCTCAAGCATTTATATTATTAGATTTATTCATGGTTTCTTACTACACGACATCTTAGGAATTATCTTCCATTTCTTTTATTTCTATCTTGCTTTAAAAGCTTATCACTGAGCATTAAAGAATTGTTTAGTTTTTATATTCATTATTCTTCTTTATTTTCGCTTCTCTTATTTAACACGATTTATTAATGCTCAATCCGTCTAAACAAACTATTTATATATCAGAAACTTGATTTTGAAAAATAGATAGACACAAACGTGTTTATCTAGTAAGTGCTTACCAAGTCATTTGACTTGGTAAGAGTGAATACAAGGACTAAGATTCTTCTTACCTGTTAAAGAAGGTGACGATTCTTATCCGGTTAGTGTTTTCGAGGTAAATTGTTACATACAATGCAGATTTGATGGACTGAAATCATATCCGTTAACTCTTAGGGCAACTTTACAATGAATGATATTTGTAAACTTTGTTATATCATTGTTGTTTCCCGTCCATGAACATTAAAGCGGTGCCAAGATAATAAAAATACTTGTCATCCTACCTTGTGACATTATGGTCGGCAAATGAGGAGGGTAAAGTTTAGTTTATCGGATATTCATCGGATCGGACCATCCAACAATGGATAATTAGATTGGATTCGATGTATCCAATCTGTTAATTTAATCCAATTTTCATTAATTACTTTTAATATGTGTTAAAACCAACACACTCAAGGCTAAAAACTCAAAAACCAACACAAAAGTAATTCCAATTTAAATAAATTGAAAACAAATTAATTGAAGGGAGCCATCCGATGGTTAATTGGATGTCGGTTGTTTTAGTTAAGTCGGTTTTGGTCGTTTCTGGACTGTCATCCAAGAACCGATCAATAAAAATTGGACGTTGAAATTTTCAATTTGATCCGATCAAATTAAAATTGGATATCCAGTCATGGTCGATTGGTTCTTATCGGATTGGTCGATGCCAATTGGACTGCTTGCTTTTTTACACATCCCTACAATCAAAGCCTCAAAATTGTTTCCATTTATGACCCCCGCCGCATTGCGTGGGTACACAACTAGTTATATATATATATATATATATATATAGGCTGGGTATCTTTTGCAAACCAGTGTATTTGTACAAACTCGTACAAACCATACCTAGCTTTATGATTTTGTAAATTTGGCTTCATGAATATATATATATATATATATATATATATATATATATTGGCTTCATGAATATATAATTTGGCTTCATGAATATATCATTTGGCATTTTTAACTAATTTTTTCGGTGGAGCCCTAAAATACCCTTATTTTTGTAAAAAAATTAGTTAAAAATGCCAAATGATATATTCATGAAGCCAAATGATATATTCATGAAGCCAAAATATATATAAAAATATTCATGAAGCCAAATTTACAAAATCATGAAGCTAGGTATGGTTTGTACGAGTTTGTACAAATACACTGGTTTGCAAAAAATACCACCCCTATATATATATATATATATATGTGTGTGGGGGGGGGGGGTGTGGGGTGACGGTTGGTACTAGAGGTGGTCAAAAAATCGGGCCAGGCCGAGCCTCGGGAAGGACCGGGCTGAAACACTATTCCAAGGCCCGAGCTTTGGTCGGGCCCGGTCCGGGCTTAAGCACAAATATCCGAGTCCGCTTAGGCTTTTTATAAGCCCGGGCTTTCGGGCCGGGCCCTAAACCGGGTCTTCACAATTTTTTTTAATTTTTAAATGTTATACTAATTATCTAATTAAGTGGGTATTTGGGTCGCTTAAATATACTTAAAAATACGTTTTATTATAATTTTGATTAAAAAAATACATTTAAAAAAATACATTTAAAAAAATACATTCAATTATAAATAACATATTTTTTTTTAAAAATACATTGAATTATAAAGAACATTTAAAAAAATACATTCAATTATAAAGAACATACATTAAAAACTACATTGAAATATTGAAGGTGAAAGTATTAATAAATAAATTAAAGAAGCTAAAATAATCAAAGGAGACACATTGGCATGGTGGTAAAGTCATGGAACCTATGGAGAGTGGGTCCAAGGGATCCAAACATGGGAGAGCCAAAATCCCATTTTTTTTAAATTAGGCGAGATGCCGTCCAGGCCTTTGTTGGGCTCGGGTTCGGGCTTTTTGTAACACCCGTAATTTTCGGATAAGCATAATTTCGAATCAGTGTGAAAATCGATCTCTTAAGAAAACTAGTGTTCGACGTTGCGCGATGATCAAATTTTATGTTAGCAAAACTATAAAAATTGTTTTCTATTGTTTTTATAGATATGGAATATGTTGCAAATGCATATACAGTAATTTATTTTAGATAAAGATTGACTTTTAGCATATTCAATTAACAGAATTATGAAATATGTTGGATGTGTGATGAAAAATTATTAGTTATAACTGTAATTTAAATATTTATATATAACATTAAAGAACGTCGTTAAACTAAATCAATATAAAAAATAGCATAAATTGAAAAATAACGTAGTGAAAGATATCGGATAACCAAGACTCAACACTATAACAAATAAAAATTAAAAATATTTAGATTTATATTTAGAATAAATATTCTATATTTCTTTAAATATTTTAAAGAAGCAAAATATATACAAATTGTATCAACAATTATGAAAAATAATCACATCAAAATTTTATTTTCTCATTAAAATACGTAATTTAAATAATCTTTATATAAAAGACCAATAATATGATAATTTTAAAAAAATTAATCATCTTTAAAAAACGACAACATGTGATTAAATATAATAAAATGTTTATATTTATCAATATTATTAGTTTTTTAAAGAAAGACGTAGAAGTCTTTAAATTCTAAGGAATGTTTTAATCAAGAATCCATTGCTTTTAGTCATTGACTTTTCTTCCAATATTTTCTCTTCCTTTATCATTAATTTCTTAATTTTTTTGGTAATTTGGGTCAAAGTTTGTATTGATGCATGAGTCACATGAACACGATTACATAGCATTATAGGTTTTCACTTTTCTTGTTTAAATGTGACTCATCAGCTTCATTTTCTAAATTGATTGTCTCGGATACATTGTTACCAGTAATGTCGATCTCATTAAGTTTTAGCAAAATCTTGATGTTAAAACTTATAAGGTGTATGTAGCAAAAAGTAAGTTCACAAAATGAAATCGATCTAAATTTGAACATCATTCAAGATAATTGAAGGTTAAGAAAACAAACTTGAAGAATATTAGCGGGTTTACATTTTAGTAGAACATTGATTTTTCAAATGAACACTCAAAACATATTGGTATATATTAAATCAAGAAGCGAATATACAAATGAAGATTTATTGTCGTTTGCAAGTAATAATGTAATATCGCCTAAATGTTCTTTTAGCATTGTTGGTTACATTCCTGAAAAAAAATACATAGAAATGAGAATTAAGGTTGCCATAAATTACGAAATTACAAAATAGACAAAATCAAAGAATACATTGAAATTGAAGGAGTACTTGAATGAAAGACTTACATGAAATAATAACATGTGTGCCTTGATGATAAAGCATTGATGTTCTTCGATATGTTTTGATAACACGTTTCCCTTGTCACTTACTACTAAAAAGACAACATCAGAAAACATACAAAGTCAATATAATAGCAAGTAACTCAACAATAAACAAATATTGACAACAAAGATTAATCTCTTAGCAATACAAATCTAGTGAGAGAAAATGTGTTAGAGGGAGAGATTGAGAGGTAGTTTGTTGTATGACAAAAAGGTGAAAAGAACCAATAAGATAACCAACAAAAACCAAATAAACACTTATGCTTAAATAAATGAAATGAATGATTAATTATAATAAAGAAAGGAAAATGAATGGTTGGTAACATAAAGAAAGGAAACTAAAAGGGTTAATTTACATAAATTGCATTAAATTGAATGATTAATTAAAACAAATAATGGAAAACAATAGTTAATAACATAAAAAGAGGAAAACAAATGATTAATAACATAAATTACAATGAATATGTAAGATTAATGAAAAAGTCTTTAATATTTTCATTATTTTAAAAAATCAAAAAATTGATAAGAAAAGGAGAAGACATTCTAAGTATTAGAATGTGCCACATCATTCTTTTAGGATACTCTTTTATAGATATAAACATTGTCAATACGTCACTTTCGCTTATGTAAATTTGTCTATATATTGGTTAGCCTATATATTTTTACAGATTTATTATGTAAATTAGCATGTATATTTGTATAATAAAATTTTACATGAAACTTGTAAAAAGCAAATAAAATGTTCATTCATTCATTTAATATTATATTTTATTTTGAAATAACTCAAAAATTAGAAAATAAATAATAACTAATGTATCAAGTTCTCTCAACATTCCATATCATCTATTGATGACTCTCCTTTATATAGATATATAGCTTAGGGAATTTAATTAAAATACCTAAAGTTTGACTTTGACTTAACAAAATACCCATTTTTCCCGCGATCAATAGCGGGATCAACATTTTCATTTTATACCCTATCCCGCGATCGCGGGACATATTGGGAAAAATGTGTATTTTGGCAAAAGTTGAAAAAATAGGTATTTTGATAAGTCAAAGTCAAACTTTGGGTATTTTAATTAATTTCCCTATAGCTTATAATCCTATAAATTTAATCCTATAAATTTAATTAAAAGATGGTTTATTCAATTAATAAAATGTTTGATTAAATTAAAAGATGTAAGGTAAATATAAACTATATTTGTCGATGTCTTTATATTGTGCAGATAAAAATAGTTATAAAATATAAAATAAAAATTAGATGTTAAATTAAAGAAATGTAAGATAAGTAAAAATATATTTGTTGATGTCTTTATCTTGTGCAAGTAAAATAATAAAGAAAATTATATATTAAATGAAGAGCTAAAGTCATTTAATGAGAAACTAGTTTAAAAAAATCAAAATTATGAGAAAATAGAAAAATGTGAATGGAAGCTTCTCATTATGCCACCTAAACAACTTTACATTTTACTTTTAGATATATATATATATAGATATGAAAAATAGAATTTTGGATTAAATCCTGTGTTGGACAACCTAGGGGGGTAAGGTTGTATTTAAAATCTTTTACTTTCAAAAATTCTTTTACAAATAAATACAGTACAGAAACAGTATAAATAAATCAGAGTATACACATAATAACGAAGAGTGTAAATATAAACAAATACACAGAGATTATATAAATAAATATAAATGCAAAGCAGTTTATATAAATAAATATAATAAAGCACAGCGGAATAAATAAAGAGATAAGGGATAGAGATACTTGACACAGAGATTTACTGATTTACCACCAACTGTGATAAACCAGCAGCCGAGACACTTCCCGACACGATCCAAATAAATGTATTCTTTACGGTAGAATACAAACCAAGTACAGAGCAAAGTAAACGGCTCTCAAGCTTTAGCTTATCGAGATATACAGGATCACACACCCGTTATTCAAACACTTACAAGAGGAGTATAACTCACAATGGGTAATCACTCTTGTATAATATCTCACACTTGGATATTTTATAAAAAAAAGTTTTATAAAATATATATTATAAATAGATGAGAGAGCTGAGAGTTGCTGTTTGTTGTTGCTGTGTGGTCTGGTCTTCTGTTCTCTTCTCCAGCATGCATGTATATATATCAGGAAGCTCCAACGGCATTGTGCATCCGCGGTATACCGGCGTCAGAAAAGACACCTTCCAGGACTGCAACCAAATCTTGCTGGATCTTCTTAAAACAAAAACTTATTTAGTTAAAATCAATTATGGGTTTTTAGAAATATCCAAGTGGTATATTATTTTAGGGTGTTTATCATTATTAGTTATAAACAATGATGACGACGTAAACACTTCCGTCTTGAACCCTTCAGTTTAAATCTTCGTGTTCTTCAACAACTGCACACTTGGATTAAATTGTTAGATAAACAATAATACGGTGTGTTTGTAATCATCAAAATAAATATATATAAATATATAGAGATGTGGTACACTTGCACCAACAATCTCCCCCTTTTTGATGATGACAAACACAACCGCTAAGCAAGAGCATATGCGGTTTCTCTCCCCCGTTTGTCGAAACAAAAAGGGTCAAGAAAGACGGTATGTTTCCCCTCGAGAGATGCTCCCCCTCAAAATATGCATATAATTGAGGTAGCATAAACTCATGGGTAAATATAATAAAACGCTCCCCCTCAAATTAATAACGATATTAATTGATTTTATAAAATTTGAGGGATAAAATAAAATGCAAAAAGCAATAGAGACATAAGATATACAAACCAATACGAAACACTTGCACCAAAACGGATCTTAAGGCTTCAATTTTCGGTTAATTTTATGTGATAAAAAAAATCACCACGTATTATGACCTCGTCAGGTAACCACGTATTATAACCTCGGCAGGTAACCACGTATTATAACCTCGGCAGGTAACCACGTATTATAATCTCGGCAGGAAACACGTATTATATCCTCGTCAGGAAACACGTATTATATCCTCGCCAGGAAGCACGTATTGTATCCTCGCCAGGAAGCACGTATTGTATCCTCGCCAGGAAACACCTACAAAAGGCAAAGAAAATATTTCGTGGTACCCTTTTCTTATGGGTCCTTTTAACAGTTAGTATAAAACATAAACTGCAAAAAATATGTTGTCGACATAAAACAAAATACGACAACATATAAAACCATAAAAATGGTTTAAAACCACAAACGCATCCCACCGGGATTGTCAACATTAAACATTCCTTTCGGAATCCATTTTCTAACCATTTTTATTTTACGATCGTATTTATCATAGACGTAAAATGAAGCATGCAAATTTACATTATTCTTTGGTCTAGAAAATTTGCTATTATACATGCAAGCATACGGTTTCCTCGGCATATAATTCACATTATTCATTTTGGATACATACGGAGGTTTTTGCACATAAGGTTTTCTCGTTTTAACTTTAGGTGGTTCAAAACACCTTTTAATTTGAATACACGAGCACGTATCAATACATGTATTAGAACCAATGCCTTTACGACAATTTATACGATTAGGCATATTTAGCATTTTAAGCACTTTATCATTGCTACTATTAAAAGCATTTGCTAATAAGTCATTTTTCTCATGCGATTTACATTTAGCATTTAAACATGCAACTTCATTTTCAAGAGACTCGCATTTTGTACATGCAACACTTTCATTTTTATTTTCACTTAAGCATGCAATTTTATCATTTAAAATAACACAAGATTTACAAACATCTTTTTCACTTAATTTATTTTCTAATTTAGTGATAACATCTAAATCATGAGCAGATTTTTGTTTACCGTCATCTATTTCCTTTTTATATACAGATACGGTTTCTTTTAAATTAGAAATTTCATCTTTATATTTATTTGCGAGAGCAGCCATATCATGAAATGATTTATATAATTCGTCAAGATTATTTTCATCGTCACTATAATAATTATCACTATAATTATTATCATAATTATTTTTAGAAGAATATGATGAAGATACCTCATTATCATGGTCGGCCATGAAACAAAAATTTTTGGCCTCATTTATGCTTGCGCTCAACGCGCCTCCAACTAAAGCTTTTGGTGTGTTGATTTGTTTTGCTCGTTTCGGACACACACTTGCATAGTGATCCTTGTCACCACACACATAGCAAAAGCCTTTCTTTTTATTGGCTTTTTCATCGTCGCTAGATTCGTCATATTTGTCTTCACTTTTATGGACGTTGCGACTTTGGTTTTTACCACCACGACGGTAGTCTCCATTTTCTTGAAACCTATCATTTTTGGCAAACTTTTTGTTAGATAAAAGTTTAGAAAGTTTTCTTACCAACTTGACTAAATCGTCAAGATTTTCGGGTTCGTCATCGGATGAGCTAGCTTCTTCCTCCTCTTCCTTTTCCTCTTCTTTTGAGGCAACGACTTTGAGAGCGATGGATTTCTTTTTGACTTGCTCCCGGACTTGATTTCTTTTTAGTGCGATTTCGTGCACTTTAAGATTGCCGATGAGATCATCGAGCTTCATCGTTGCGAGATCTCGGGAGTCTTCTAAAGATGTAATTTTTGCCATCCACTCCGAAGGTAGTGCTCGAAGAATCTTCCTTACATAATCTTCATTAGGATAAGTACGACCTAATCCTTGTAAAGTAGTCATTATGAGGTTAAATCTTTTAAACATAGAATCGATAGACTCATCTTGAGTCATCTCGAACATTTCATAATCATGAACTAGAATATTTATTTTACTGCTTTTGACTTGCGTGTTTCCACGATGAGTGTCATTTAAACTTTGCCAGATTTCATTAGCAGTTTCATAAGTATAAACTCTTTCTATTTCATCAGAATTTAAAGCAGCATATAACATGTTTTTAGCTTCAAATTTTAAACAATACGAAGCTTCATCAGTGGGAGTCCACTCTTTAGAATCTTTTTCAACAATAAGATCATTTACGATTTTGGTTGGAATAAAATTTCCTTTTTCAATAATTTCCCACATCTTTCTATTTTTGCCACGCACGTGACATTCAAATAATTTTGCCCAAAGACCAAATTTTTCAGTATCAATAATAGGAGGTTTTGAAAACAAAACAGTTTGTTGAGCCATTATATAAAAGATATAACTTTAAAAATTTAAACAGATAATTTTTTGAAAGCCCCGCTCTGATACCAAATGTTGGACAACCTAGGGGGGGTAAGGTTGTATTTAAAATCTTTTACTTTCAAAAATTCTTTTACAAATAAATACAGTACAGAAACAGTATAAATAAATCAGAGTATACACATAATAACGAAGAGTGTAAATATAAACAAATACACAGAGATTATATAAATAAATATAAATGCAAAGCAGTTTATATAAATAAATATAATAAAGCACAGCGGAATAAATAAAGAGATAAGGGATAGAGATACTTGACACAGAGATTTACTGATTTACCACCAACTGTGATAAACCAGCAGCCGAGACACTTCCCGACACGATCCAAATAAATGTATTCTTTACGGTAGAATACAAACCAAGTACAGAGCAAAGTAAACGGCTCTCAAGCTTTAGCTTATCGAGATATACAGGATCACACACCCGTTATTCAAACACTTACAAGAGGAGTATAACTCACAATGGGTAATCACTCTTGTATAATATCTCACACTTGGATATTTTATAAAAAAAAGTTTTATAAAATATATATTATAAATAGATGAGAGAGCTGAGAGTTGCTGTTTGTTGTTGCTGTGTGGTCTGGTCTTCTGTTCTCTTCTCCAGCATGCATGTATATATATCAGGAAGCTCCAACGGCATTGTGCATCCGCGGTATACCGGCGTTAGAAAAGACACCTTCCAGGACTGCAACCAAATCTTGCTGGATCTTCTTAAAACAAAAACTTATTTAGTTAAAATCAATTATGGGTTTTTAGAAATATCCAAGTGGTATATTATTTTAGGGTGTTTATCATTATTAGTTATAAACAATGATGACGACGTAAACACTTCCGTCTTGAACCCTTCAGTTTAAATCTTCGTGTTCTTCAACAACTGCACACTTGGATTAAATTGTTAGATAAACAATAATACGGTGTGTTTGTAATCATCAAAATAAATATATATAAATATATAGAGATGTGGTACACTTGCACCAACATCCTGGATTTTATTGTCTTGTTGGATGAGGAATTCAAATATGAGTCCAACGGTTCTTTCCGGAGCGAAAACGGAGCTATAACGAAGAACTTATGGCCAAAACAGTGTTTAAGAAGAAACCGAACGAACAGTGTTCGGCGCCGATCTTGGCGCCGATGGACTGGTGCGGAGACTGGTGTGGAGCACTGGTTCAGCTTAAAACACGAATTTCACCCCCAAACTTCATTTCTTCATATCTCTCTCATTTCAACTCCGAATTTGGCGATTCAAGTGGCTATGGTTCCGATTTTGAGAGCTCTTCAAGGATCTAGAAAGAGTTTGGAAGATCATTGGATGATTCAAGTGTGTTTGGTGGTGGTAAGTCTCGAATCTCCTCCATTTCTCTCCCAAATCGTTTTCCCTTTTCTCCCTCACAAAACCCTAACCGATTTTGGGGTTTCTCTTGGAGATTGATGCGTTCTTTACCCATTTTATGCTATTGATTTCATCTATAGATGCAAGAGCAAGTTTCATCCACGACATCTTAGAGATTTTGGGGTTTTCTAGGTTTTCATCAAAACCTAAGTGGTGAGTTCATCCTCCTAGCTTCTATACTTTTATATGAGTTATAGATGTTCCATTGATGATCTCCTAGTGTTTTGTTTCTCCAATTTCGATTTGGATGATTTTGGAGAAGTTAGGTTAATATTGGGGTTTTGGTCAAAATGAAGATTTTAATATAAGATGTTTGGGGAATAGTTTTAAAGTGGTTGAATATGAATATTCATGGTTGGAAGTTATGAATTTAGGTTTTTGGAGGTTTTGGCTTGAGGATGCAAACTTCTTCAAAGGAGCTTACGTTTGGAGAACTCTAGATTTAGCTTAAATCTAGCAAGGTGAGTTCAAGTTACTTTGTGAAAACTTCGTACATGCCAAAATGTTATTTTCCAATGGATTATGTGTTTTACATGAAAAGTATCAATGTCGAGTTATTTGATGAGTTTTAACCTTTGAAATATTTATGGTTGTAATTATGGTAAAACACTTGTATGTGGAATTTTGGGAAAATGTGATGAATAAATCATACATAAAAATGAGTTGTTGATTTATGTGGTAAACGGAGTCGGTTTGTTATGAAAATGCATTATGTGACAATTTTGGAAATGCGCAAATAGTACATCATGAGATGTTTTGAAATTGTAAAGGCGTGAGTCCTTTTTGGAAAGGAGGGTTTTTCCCGATCCAAGGTTTTATTTCGGGTTTTCCTGGACTTGAAGTATTTACTGGCAACCGGTGTGTGTTGTTATATTTAATGTCGTTTTACGGCTTTTATGAACTATCTTTTGAGTTAGTTGAACTTGTGGCCCGGTATTGGGTTTTATTAAGTCTTGGGGACATTTGTCTATTTTGATAGCTCAAAGTTGAGTTTCGATCATGATTTACGTTATTGGGGAATTGCATGTTTTGAAATGCATTTGTTTATATGTTTGGGGTCGTGTAATATTTTAGACCTTGTTAGCCATGGATCCATAGGCATTTAAGTTTCCCCTTAGTCTCGCGGGCAAGAGGTCGGGATTGATTGAGCTCAGTTTTACGAGACGTTAGTTTACTTTGTAGCATGGAATAGGGCATCGGGTTCCATGATAAGTAAGGCGTGGACTTAGATGGTCGGGCGTCGTCTCATGGGCAGTAAGGTGTAATTCCATATATGTGCTTAGCACGGGATAGGCATCGAGATCCATGATAAGTAAGGCGTGTACCTAGATGGTCGGGCGTCGTCTCATGGGCAGTAAGGTGTAATCTCTAATGTGCTGTTGTGGATTTGGTGACCCAATGTATAGACCTGGAGTGGTTGAAGTTGGGGGACATCCTAGTCTCGTGAGCAATAGATCTGGAGTGATTGAGCTCAGTTTTACGAGAGTAATCCACGTGGGTGTTTTTATTACATAGTAAGTGACCCACTTTAGTGTTCCATCACGTGCGATGTATACGGGTCTCCCCCGTCACCGAAAGGTGTTGTTTTGGGTATTTGTTACTACTCATGTTTTCGGTGACGTGTTCTATTTATATGGATTGTTTTCCATGGTACGTAAGTTGTGGTTTATATCTCATCCGTGTATGATGTTTTGGGTATTTGTGTTACCTCCACCTTCAACGGATATGGGTCTTCCCGTTTATGGTATTTGATCTTTATTACCTTTTACGGTCTCATTAGTATCGCTTCGTATTGTGTTTTAATAAAGAGTTATATTTAACGGATGGTTTCCATGTTTTACGGGTTGAGTATGTTTTGTCAACCGTATTTGAAGGTTTTGCCTAAACTAAACTTATTCACATATTTGAGTGAGTTGGAAATGTAATTTATTTTGGAAAACGTATTATACCTTTCGGGAACTTTTCCATGGGAGTGTGTGAGTTGGAAAATGGATGATTTGCAATTAAAGTAAACTCTTATGAAATCATGACTAAACTATTACTCATTTGATTTATGTTTTTTTTATATAGTCATGATAAAATGCTTGAACTCACTAGGCGTAAGCCTAACCCTTTTTATTTGTCGGCATGTGCAACAGGCTCAGGTTGGGGTAGCTCTAGCTACATTGGGAAGTGGCGAGTGCTAGTAAAGTGCACGAGAGGTGACTTGTTTAGTGAAGTCTTCCGCAATAGTTTGGACTAGCAATCAGGTGTGGTGTTAAGTAACACCCGATTAAGTTATTTATTTGTAGAATTTATGATGTTTTTATTCCGAGGTATTTGAGGAATGATTTGTAGAAATGATTTTATCTACTTTTGGTTATTTTATCGAAATTAAAGTTAGTTGCTCGTTCCAAATTTGAGGGTGTTACAAGTTGGTATCAGAGCATAAGTTTGAGAGATTTAGGTGTTGATTTTGGATACCTAGACTCAAACTAGCGTTTGTTTAAGTAAATGAGAGTGAAATTCACCTTTAGGCACTTTAAGATAGGATGTTTTGAAGTTGATGGATGTTGTTAGAAACGAGAGTCACGTCGAGAGTAACAAGGATAATCATGTATGGTGCGTTCATAGTGACACCTGACCAGTGTCATGGTGAACCTACTAGTACATGTGCGTACTTGAATTACTTTAATGTGATGATCGTTGGGTAGTGAAGAAGGTTCTAAACTAGTAGTCGTTGGAATAGATGGACGATTCTAGTATTAGTCACTTGAAATGACGATAAACATGATACTTGTTTTAAGCAGACCGTTTCGGATCAAGATTGATGGTTGGACTAGAACCATAGGCTTATTGAGCCGGCTTTGAATTGGGGAAAAACCGTAAGGTTTATCGAGGTAATTTCCGACTTAGCCTTAAGAGGTTAAAGTATCCGGGTGAAAATAGTGGACCGGAGGATTTTGGAGGAGTATGAGTTGAGACGTTGAGTGCCGACTAAATTATGCACGAAATTTATTTTTGAAAATAAATTGCATTAATTATTTCTTGTGTTTCAAATCCATATATGGATTGTGTTACAATTTTGGGAAATGTTTAGCACACACACAAGATTTTAAATCATGGGTTTTGAACCTGCACGAAAGTATTTTATTACGGGAGTTGTGAGCCCGTCGGAACTTGTTCCATTTTATTATTGTCCAACATTACTTTATGATACAGTGATATCCATATTTTATGACGTTTAAGATGTTGGGCAAGTGACTACGGCTTATAACTTTAACATTGGATCTCCTCCACATATGTTAGAGTTTGGGCGGAAAGTTATCTTCCATTACGTCTATGTAAAGTTATTTTGGAGAATTTGTTTAATGTGAATTGTTAAACAATGTTGTTTATGTGGTATTACCATAGAAGGGATTTTGGATTTTGGCATTTTAGCCATGATTTTGCTTAATGCAATTTAACTTTGGAAGCACAATGTTTGGTGCTATTTTGTTGACTTGGAGTCATTGAGTTCGTGGAATTTCATGGAGTTTTATTGTACGATGTTTTGTGTCGTGTGGGTACAATTTTACAATGTGCATACTCTATTTGCTTATGTGAAAATTTTACGAGTTAAGTTGGGCATTTGGTCTCACTCGAGTTTTGTTGAGTAAAGTTAATTTTATGCCACAAGGCGACTAAGAAAAGATGAGTTTTGGAACTCTAGTATCGCGTAACTTTTCTTTCAAGAGTTTGTGTGATCAAGTATTACGTTGCAATTAGTTCAGGGTATGGATCGACTTATACATGGCTTAAGTGATGCATGAAAGGATATTTTGGTAATATTTCATAACAAATAGTTTGGTGCGCTTTCGGTCAGTTAAATGTTTTATTATCATTTTCGCGTAAATGTGTTATATCGACTTAGGGGTATGCATATCATGGTAACCATTGTTTTTCGACATTTTGATAAACGAGTCGTGCATGAAAATGTTTTATTAACTCCTTGTTTAAACGAGAGACCATTTGGTCAAAGCATGTTTTAGAGGTGTGAGGATCACGGATGGTTTACAATACGTGATATTTGAAAAATACAAATGTATGAGTCGTTGACATTGGTCAATTTTGATTGGCCGAATATTTTTGGAAAATTGAAAACCTGTTGGTTTGGAGGAAATGTGTATTTTGGAGTATTTTGACAAATACATTTTTAAGCAACGACGTTTTGACGTTTTATGTTCCAAGTGCGAAATTTTGACAAAAGTACTTCGTGGTAAAGATTTTATAAAACTTGTTTGTATAAAACTATAGTGCGTGGAATTCCTTATGTTTTGAACATTGATGCGCACCGTTGGTGTAATTTGGAATTTGAAAATAGGTTTGAACCCCTTTTTGGTGTCACTAAATTATTAACACTTATTTTCTCGTATGTTTTGGAAAGACGCATTGTTGTGTACAAATTTGCCAAAAACGTTTTACTCATGTGTCATTATATGACCGGATGAGAAAATTTTGGAAACGGATTTAAAGAAATTCATCTTTTGAAACTTTGTCGTGAACCATTTGTTGCATGTTAATCCATTTCAAGAAAAACTTCTAGGAAGATGTTACAAGCTTGCATGCCTACCCCAATTTGAGGTTCCCCCATAATGTTTTAGTCGACATCTTCAAATGATGGAAGCATATTGGTTTTGTTTTGACCAAAGTGTATTTATGAAACCGTTCCATCGTTTTGTAAAACGAACTGACGCGCGCAAAATTTTGTTGGTGAACCTTGTTCCATGCCATCTTATGGCTAGAAAGGAAATTTTGGAGTCAAATGCCGTTTGGGACTTCTTTTGAAATATGTGCACACCTTTTTGTTGCACCATGTTTAAGGTCGAGCAGTTACTTTACGTGCATGTCATGAGTCAATCCATATTAGAACCGTGGCGGTTTATTTTAAAGAAATTGTTTATTTCGCTTTTGCGTTTTGTGGGTAAACGGACTACAATGGAATAATTTTCATCATGATTTTCATATGTGGGACGAGCGTGTCCATTTTTGCGTAACTACCGAATTAACGATAGTAGTTTTCTATGCGTACGATTTATTTGATATGAAAATCTTTACGCTGAAATTTTGTGAATGGTTTTGATTAATTGGCATATTTATTGAGTAACGCAATTGAAAACCTTGAACTCGTTAGGACCTTGGAAATGGTAAGTAACCCAGTTAAGGGTAAGTGCGTGTACCACTTCGACGGTGGAAGTTGGGTATTCCACGCGTGTTGGTATTATAGGCCGGATGATATTGGTAGCAAAGTCAATGTGTTGGTAGTAATTGGAGGGTTAGACTTGCGGTATCGCATGTTGAGGTTGGTATAACCGTTTTGTTGACAACCTTAGTTTCGTGGAAACACTCGGTAAGCGGAACTCGTGTGTGGAGTCCTGTTAGAGTTCAAAGCTTGGTGATTGATAGGCGGGTTTACACCCCCCCTAAATCTACCGCAAGTGTACGGGTCGAATCAAGTAATAGTACTTATAAAGTACGAGTATCGAACCAAAGGAACCAGGTGTCAAGTACCACAATGACTGTATAGATTATTAACTAGACTAACGCAAATTGAGTTGGATTGTTGTGTATTAAAAACACGGATTAAAACTTAAATTAATTTAACTAAGAGAAGGAGTTGGAGGGTTGGATTCCTCAGGTAAACAATTACTTAACTCACAGATTTGACACGATTGACATAACTCCAGGATGATTGGTATAATCAAAATCCATCACTATACTCTATCAAGCTATAGCAACATTCATTCAACATTTTGTATCATCATTCGATCTCAACAAAGGTAATTGAACAAACAATGATTAAAACCCCACAAAGTACGAATTATCATATTTCTATCTCAAATTCGACTAAGACATGAAGGATTAGATAAACCTCAAAACTTTTCTCAAACGTTAAAAGATTCGTTAAATCAAATAATAGTTGATCGGACTATTACAAGAATTAAGAACAATCCCACATGTTTCATCCATAAGAATCAAATCGATCGTATCTACTGTAAAGCTAAATAATCATCCAACCATGATTCAAACCAACCCCCCAACATGAACGGGTTAGTTCATATTGGGGGTTTCACAACTCAGAAAAGAAATAATAAAAACGAAAGTAAACATGTTGGTTCTAAAAGAAATGAAATCTAAACCTCCCTGAAAAGCTTAATCCTTCGATGAATGGACTCGATTCGCCTTTTGATTCTCGTATCTTGATGTTTCTAGCCTTCTTCTCGCCTTCAAATATCGTCTTCTATCTCCCAAAATCGCCCCAAGAGAGTCTCCAAACGTAACTGCTCGATTCCCCTTTCAACCCTAGCAGAAAAAGGCTTTAAAAACGTATCAGGGCTTTGGCGCGTTTGTGGGCGCGTTTGGAGGCGCGCTCAGAGGCGCGCAACGTACTGGAATGTTTTACAAAAATAAGCCTGCGCGTTTGTGGGAGCGTTTGGAGGCACGCTCAGAGGCACGCAGAGCACTGTTTGGTCAAAAAATCTGATTTTTCTCCTTTTTGCACTGGACTGTTGTAGACTTGCTCCGATTGCTCCAAAACTCTTCCAACATCAATTATTAATAAAAACCTGTACTTTCTCATAGAAACCATTAAATTCTACTATTTTTACTCGGGAACTTACAACAAACAGAACGACTTCGGGATCAAAATAATGTCGGAAAACGACATTATCAACAACCCCAAACCGAGCGTTGCTTGTCCCCAAGCAAAATAGAGACACAAATAAGCATTCAACCACAGTCCAAACAATCGCAATTTCGTGTTGTCGAGAATATCATTAGCGATCTCTAGTCAACTCAACAACCACCATGAATTACCTGTGAGATGGACGAACAGTGAGCAAACCTAGCTATGGAATTCTAAACAGCAAAACCTTGGGAACTGGATTTATCAGGGACCACACCACACTTAAGTGCACCAAGACTAAACACACATAGAGAGGATTTCGCCTTGACCCTACCTCACGGTTCTATCTCTTCGCTTGAGCCCTAGGTTTCACAAATGTTGTTGTCATGCTTTCAGAAGTTGGGTACAAGAATTCACAAAGCATGCATGAACAACAATTAAACAATAACGCACAGTTGTACACAAATTGATCTCAGAAGGAATCCATTATCAAGATTAGGACATAGAAACGTTGCTTCGCCACTCCTTACAAACTCTCCATGTTAAATTCAGATCTTTAAAAAGGTATGGTTGCTGCTTCTGGGTGGAGATCAAAGGATTTATGATGATATTTGATGATCCTCCCTTCTTTCTTTCGTTCGGGCTTCCTAACACTTCACTCAAATTCTTTAAACAGACCCCTCAGTTTTATTTAGCTCTTTTTTTTTGGCAAAACCCTTCATGACTGAATTACTGGGTTTGCAGGTTTTTTTTACTGAGGGGGTTACAACGGGTTTTCATTTGAGAACCTTGAGTAGTGAAAAGCAGTGGAATTAGCAGCAACCAATAAGCTCGATGAGTTCTCACATGGTTTGTTCACAGAGATAGGCAGAAGCTTCACTTCTATTCCTATGGATGTCTTTGATAATGGATGCAAGTTATAGCGAGATCAGCTACAACAACGATCAAAGGATTAATGATAAGTGTATCGAGTATTGTGTAGTCTCTCAGAATCGAAGTTAGCACGCGTATGGCTCAACAAACTCACGGGTGGTCTCCACTAATGTCTCTAATGTGTGCAGTAGCCTAGATCCACCCTCGTGCTATATTATCCCTTCTAACTCCTCCCCCCAAAGTTGGTGTCTTCGAACTCTCACACTAAATCATGCTCAACTGGTCACCCATTCCTCACTATAAACAAGGTGATTATTCAATCCACTGAGATCAACCAATGATAGACTCGACACATCACCCCAAACCAGATATAAACATTGTCCCCAATGGAAACAAATAGCTCACAGAATATAATCACGAAATAGCGATACAGTACAACTAACAGTAATTATGCCACCCCAAACCTAATCTCTAGATTAGGTTTGTTTTCACAACAAGGAATCATAAAACGATAATGTTCAAGTGAGAACAGGGACCCCAAACCTTGGTGAAATCGAGGTTTGCAAAGAGGTGTTATGTAGATACCTTTCAGGATGCATGCATGGATCACTGTTCACATATTCCTGCCCTTCCTTCTCCTGCCTTGCTCTTGGTCATATCGGAATTGCTATCAGGGATCAAAAACTAAACACAAACACACAAAACACAAAAACAACACACAAAACAAAAGAAAGCACACAAAAATAAGAAACTGACCAAAATAAAAATTAAGATTTAACCTATGGTGGGTTGCCTCCCACCCAGCGCCGTATTTTCTGTCGTGGCACGACTGCGTGGCTCTCAATTTGGCTCGATATCGCTTGCGGAATTGACTCTCCCACACATACGATTGTTCCTGATTCCCTCTACATGCGTTTTCCCATTCTTACCATTTTCTAATCCATTTTGCCCCATTCTTGGTTCACCTCTATCTTCTACTCTCTTGAGAACATGGAAGGTTACTTTCTCATTCCCAACTCTAAAAGTCATTACCCCTTCTTCCATGTCTATCAAAGCCTTGCTTGCGGCTAAGAATGGTCTTCCCAAGATCAACGGTATCTCAACATCTTCCTCCACATCTAGAACTACGAAATCAACTGGAAAATAAAATTTTCCAACCTTTACCAAAACATCTTCCACGATTCCATAAGGGTACTTCACCGATCTATCTGCAAGTTGAAGTGTCATGTTCGTTGGCTTCACTTCCCTCAAGCCAAGTTTCCTGAAAATGGATAAAGGAATTAAATTAACACTTGCACCAAGATCACATAATGACTTACTGAAATTAGATTTTTCTATTTGAACAGGGATAGTAAAACTCCCTGGATCCTTAAGCTTCGGGGGAAGCTTGTGTTGAATGATAGCACTGCACTCTTCAGTAAGTGCAACCGTGGCATGCTCCTCGATCTTTCTCTTCTTGGACAAGATATCTTTCATGAACTTGAGATAACTTGGCATTTTTGCCAGTGCCTCCGCAAATGGAATATTGATGTGTAATTTCTTGAAAATGTCAAGAAATTTCTGGAATTGTTCCTCATCCTTGCGTGCCTTCACTCGATTAGGGAATGGTAGTGGTGGTACAAACGGTTTGACTACCAGCTTTTTCTCTTCACTTTTCTTGTTCTCTTCAATCATAACCTCATCGGCTTCTAGCTCAGTCACTTCTATGATCTCAACCTCTTTCTCTTTAGGATCGGTTCCTTTTGATGTGGGCTCTCGTATTGGCTCTCCATTCAGCTCCTTGCCATTCCTCAGATAAATGGCATTACACTCTTCCCGGTTCCTCTTTTCAGCCATGCTCGGAAATGTACCGGGAGGTCGGTTTTGTAAGGCTTCCGAAATCTGCCCCACTTGTCTCTCCAAGATTTTGATTGAGGCGGTATTTTGGTCAGTTCTCGCCTTCACATTACCCACTGTACTTGCTAATCCTTCAACCGCACCTTCCATCTTTGTCATGAATTTCATCATCATGTCCTCCAATCCCGACTTCTTTTCTGAAGATTGCCCCTCATCATATTTCCTTTGATTGTAACCTGGGGGACGGTAAACGTTGTTAGACTCAAAAGAAGTTGAAGAGTTAGAATTGTTACCATAGTGCTGCTGCTGTTGCTGCTGTCCCATTGTTTCTTTAGCTGGGCCTTGTTGAGGTTGACTCCAAGAAAAGTTAGGATGTCGCTTCCATCCCTCGTTATAGGTGTTAGAGAATGGGTCATTCCTCGACCGATTATTCTGATTCTGAACGAACTGGACTTGTTCCGGCGATTGATAGTCTTGAGAATTCTGAACATTCGGTTGTATAGTCGATCCTCTCATTTAATTTGTCAATGCAGTCAACTGTGCCTTTATAGCCTTCAACTCTCCTGTTTTTTGCACGCTTGCAACTTTTCTAACAGCGGATCTTGGAGTGGAATAGCTATGTTCTGCCAAATTTTCTATCAACTCAACCGCTTCTTCATAGGATTTGTTCATTAAGGCTCCACCTGCAACTGTGAGGTCATTCTTAAATTGAGGGTTCAATCCCACATAGAATGTTTGTATAACCATCCACTCTTGTAACCCATGATGTGGACACTTCTTGAGCATTGCTTTATATCTTTCCCATGCTTCGTACAACGACTCTTGATCCCATTGGGCGAAATGGGTGATATCCGAAAGCAATTGGGCCGTTCGCCCCGGTGGAAAGAACTTGTTGAGAAAAGCCGTCACCATATCATTCCATGTTCGAATCGACCCCGGTGGTAGATTCTCTTCCCAAGTAGTGGCTCGATCCCTCAATGAAAATGGGAACAACCGTATCTTGATCGAGTCTTGATCCGCCCCATTTACCTTGAAGGTATTGCATATCTTTTCAAATGAGCGCAAATGTGCATGAGGGTCTTCAGTTGCTGCACCTCCAAACATGTTCGATTGCACCAATTGGATAGTGCCAAGCTTGATTTCAAAGTTGTTGGCATCTATCGGTGGTGTGTATCCACGTTGTGCAGCCCCCATGTTTGGATTGGCGAAATTTCTCATGGGTACCCTGTGTGGTGGCGGTGGTGGTTGATTGACATTGTGATTGATCCCATTGTTGACACCATTGTTGACATTGTTATTGACGCCATGATTAACATTGTTGTTGTTGTCAACACCGTGGTTGACATGATTGTTGGCGTTATGGTTGATGTTGTTGTTGAGACCATGATTGGCATTATTGTGCTTCTGATTGTTCGCATTGACATTTGGAAGTGGTTGACCATTGCCCATGGCCATCCCTTCTTCCCAATCATCTTGAACGTGGATGTTTTCAGCCATTCTGTCTCGTGCTTGTCTTCTTAGATTTCTTGCAGTCCGTTCTATCTCCGGGTCAATCGGTAGTAATTCCCGAAAGAGTCTCCTTCTTGGCATAAACCAGGAAGTAACCTGAAACGGAGAAGATAACAATCTCAAGACCCAAAAATATATGAACTTTCAAAGTAAGATAAAAAAATAAAAAATAAAACAGGGTGTCTAATGTAATAATTTCAACAGCTGGTAGTGATATTCACACAAAACAGGTTCCCCGGCAACGGCGCCAAAAACTTGATAGGCGGGTTTACACCCCCCCTAAATCTACCGCAAGTGTACGGGTCGAATCAAGTAATAGTACTTATAAAGTACGAGTATCGAACCAAAGGAACCAGGTGTCAAGTACCACAATGACTGTATAGATTATTAACTAGACTAACGCAAATTGAGTTGGATTGTTGTGTATTAAAAACACGGATTAAAACTTAAATTAATTTAACTAAGAGAAGGAGTTGGAGGGTTGGATTCCTCAGGTAAACAATTACTTAACTCACAAATTTGACACGATTGACATAACTCCAGGATGACTGGTATAATCAAAATCCATCACTATACTCTATCAAGCTATAGCAATATTCATTCAACATTTTGTATCATCATTCGATCTCAACAAAGGTAATTGAACAAACAATGATTAAAACCCCACAAAGTACGAATTATCATATTTCTATCTCAAATTCGACTAAGACATGAAGGATTAGATAAACCTCAAAACTTTTCTCAAACGTTAAAAGATTCGTTAAATCAAATAATAGTTGATCGGACTATTACAAGCATTAAGAACAATCCCACATGTTTCATCCATAAGAATCAAATCGATCGTATCTACTGTAAAGCTAAATAATCATCCAACCATGATTCAAACCAACCCCCCAACATGAACGGGTTAGTTCATATTGGGGGTTTCACAACTCAGAAAAGAAATAATAAAAACGAAAGTAAACATGTTGGTTCTAAAAGAAATGAAATCTAAACCTCCCTGAAAAGCTTAATCCTTCGATGAATGGACTCGATTCGCCTTTTGATTCTCGTATCTTGATGTTTCTAGCCTTCTTCTCGCCTTCAAAAATCGTCTTCTATCTCCCAAAATCGCCCCAAGAGAGTCTCCAAATGTAACTGCTCGATTCCCCTTTCAACCCTAGCAGAAAAAGGCTTTAAAAACGTATCAAGGCTTTGGCGCGTTTGTGGGCGCGTTTGGAGGCTCGCAGCGCACTGGAATGTTTTACAAAAATAAGCTTGCACGTTTGTGGGAGCGTTTGGAGGCGCGCTCAGAGGCGCGCAGAGCACTGTTTGGTCCAAAAATCTGATTTTTCTCCTTTTTGCACTGGACTGTTGTAGACTTGCTCCGATTGCTCCAAAACTCTTCCAACATCAATTATTAATAAAAACTTGTACTTTCTCATAGAAACCATTAAATTCTACTATTTTTACTCGGGAACTTACAACAAACAGAACGACTTCGGGATCAAAATAATGTCGGAAAACGACATTATCAGTGATATAATTAGGTGTCAACCCTGTGGGCTTGAGGTCGGAAACCGTTGGTGTAATCGGGGGATTGTAGCCAATTTTAAATGAAATATTGGTAATGGTAGTAGTAACCTTAAGATGCTCAATTGTGACGAGCGATTTTGGTGAAATAACATTCGTGTGTGGTTAATGAACCTGTCGGTTGATGATTAATGTTGAGGTGGATTTTGGAGTCTATTAGAACTCGTTGGAGTTAATCGACGGTTAATGGTAGGAATGATCGGAATTGAGGATGATGTTGGATTTGTTAGTGAACAACCTTGGAGTGGTTACAGCTGGAAACTGAAAGCGAGATGTATGGAACATCTAAGGTTGGGAGACAACCAAAGTTGTATGACTAGGAGTTATTCCAGTGATTGGAGTGTTCTTCCGGACATAAGTACAGTGTACGTGAAGGGGGCTTTGTGGATAAGCAATCGTTCGAGGAGTTGTCTTTATAGACTGTGTGGAGGGAATTTAGATTCCAGTTAGGAACTGATAAATTATGGTCGGCGTTGAGTCGGTTAACCTTGGGTTGTAAAGGATGTGGATTTCGAGGACGAAATCATCCTAAGGTTGGGAGGATTGTAACACCCGTAATTTTCGGATAAGCATAATTTCGAATCAGTGTGAAAATCGATCTCTTAAGAAAATATGAAAAATAGAATTTTGGATTAAATCCTAGATTTTATGGTCTTGTTGGATGAGGAATTCAAATACGAGTCCAACGGTTCTTTCCGGAGCGAAAACGGAGCTATAACGAAGAACTTATGGCCAAAACAGTGTTTAAGAAGAAACCGAACGAACAGTGTTCGGCGCCGATCTTGGCGCCGATGGACTGGCGTGGAGACTGGCGCGGAGCACTGGTTCAACTTAAAACACGAATTTCACCCCCCAAACTTCATTTCTTCATATCTCTCTCATTTCAACTCCGACTTTGGCGATTCAAGTGGCTATGGTTCCGATTTTGAGAGCTCTTCAAGGATCTAGAAAGAGTTTGGAAGATCATTGGATGATTCAAGTGTGTTTGGTGGTGGTAAGTCTCGAATCTCCTCCCTTTCTCTCCCAAATCGTTTTCCCTTTTCTCCCTCACAAAACCCTAACCGATTTTAGGGTTTCTCTTGGAGATTGATGCGTTCCTTACCCATTTTATGCTATTGATTTCATCTATAGATGCAAGAGCAAGTTTCATCCACGACATCTTAGAGATTTTGGGGTTTTCTAGGTTTTCATCGAAACCTAAGTGGTGAGTTCATCCTCCTAGCTTCTATACTTTCATATGGGTTATAGATGTTCCATTGATGATCTCCTAGTGTTTTGTTTCTCCAATTTCGATTTGGATGATTTTGGAGAAGTTAGGTTAATATTGGGGTTTTGGTCAAAATGAAGATTTTAATATAAGATGTTTGGGGAATAGTTTTAAAGTGGTTGAATATGAATATTCATGGTTGGAAGTTATGAATTTAGGTTTTTGGAGGTTTTGGCTTGAGGATGCAAACTTCTTCAAAGGAGCTTACGTTTGGAGAACTCTAGATTTAGCTTAAATCTAGCAAGGTGAGTTCAAGTTACTTTGTGAAAACTTTGTACATGCCAAAATGTTATTTTCCAATGGATTATGTGTTTTACATGAAAAGTATCAATGTCGAGTTATTTGATGAGTTTTAACCTTTGAAATATTTATGGTTGTAAATATGGTAAAACACTTGTATGTGAAATTTTGGGAAAATGTGATGAATAAATCATACATAAAAATGAGTTGTTGATTTATGTGGTAAACGAAGTCGGTTTGTTATGAAAATGCATTATGTGAATATTTTGGAAATGTGCAAATAGTACATCATGAGATGTTTTGAAATTGTAAAGGCATGCGTCCTTTTTGGAAAGGAGGGTTTTTCCCGATCCAAGGTTTTATTTCGGGTTTTCCTGGATTTGAAGTATTTATTGGCAACCGGTGTGTGTTGTTATATTTAATGTCGTTTTACGGCTTTTATGAACTATCTTTTGAGTTAGTTGAACTTGTGGCTCGGTATTGGGTTCTATTAAGTCTTGGGGACATTTGTCTATTTTGATAGCTCAAAGTTGAGTTTCGATCATGATTTACGTTATTGGGGAATTGCATGTTTTGAAATGCATTTGTTTATATGTTTGGGGTCGTGTAATATTTTAGACCTTGTTAGCCATGGATCCATAGGCATTTAAGTTTCCCCTTAGTCTCGCGGGCAAGAGGTCGGGATTGATTGAGCTCAGTTTTATGAGACGTTAGTTTACTTTGTAGCACGGAATAGGCATCGGGTTCCATGATAAGTAAGGCGTGGACTTAGATGGTCGGTCGTCGTCTCATGGGCAGTAAGGTGTAATTCCATATATGTGCTTAGCACGTGATAAGCATCGGGATCCATGATAAGTAAGGCGTGGACCTAGATGGTCGGGCGTCGTCTCATGGGCAGTAAGGTGTAATCCCTAATGTGCTGTTGTGGATTTGGTGACCCAATGTATAGACCTGGAGTGGTTGAAGTTGGGGGGCATCCTAGTCTCGTGAGCAATAGATCTGGAGTGATTGAGCTCAGTTTTACGAGAGTAATCCACGTGGGTGTTTTTATTACATAGTAAGTGACCCACTTTAGTGTTCCGTCACGTGCGATGTATACGGGTCTCCCCCGTCACCGAAAGGTGTTGTTTTGGGTATTTGTTACTACTCATGTTTTCGGTGACGTGTTCTATTTATATGGATTGTTTTCCATGGCACGTAAGTTGTGGTTTATATCTCATCCGTGTATGATGTTTTGGGTATTTGTGTTACCTCCACCTTCAACGGATACGGGTCTTCCCGTTTATGGTATTTGATCTTTATTACCTTTTACGGTCTCATTAGTATCGCTTCGTATTGTGTTTTAATAAAGAGTTATATTTAACGGATGGTTTCCATGTTTTACGGGTTGAGTATGTTTTGTCAACCGTATTTGAAGGTTTTGCCTAAACTAAACTTATTCACATATTTGAGTGAGTTGGAAATGTAATTCATTTTGGAAAACGTATTATACCTTTCGGGAACTTTTCCATGGGAGTGTGTGAGTTGGAAAATGGATGATTTGCAATTAAAGTAAACTCTTTTGAAATCATGACTAAACTATTACTCATTTGATTTATGTTTTTTTTATATAGTCATGATAAAATGCTTGAACTCACTAGGCGTAAGCCTAACCCTTTTTATTTGTCGGCATGTGCAACAAGCTCAGGTTGGGGTAGCTCTAGCTACATTGGGAAGTGGCGAGTGCTAGTAAAGTGCACGAGAGGTGACTTGTTTAGTGAAGTCTTCCGCAATAGTTTGGACTAGCAATCAGGTGTGGTGTTAAGTAACACCCGATTAAGTTATTTATTTGTAGAATTTATGATGTTTTTATTCCGAGGTATTTGAGGAATGATTTGTAGAAATGATTTTGTCTACGTTGGGTTATTTTATTAAAACTTTATTTAGTTGCTCGTTCCAAAATTGAGGGTGTTACACTTTTGGCGAGCCGGGGGCTTCGGTTACCTGGCGGACCGGGCTCTGATGGCCATCTCTATAGTTGGTACTCAATAGAGGGAATCAAACCCAAAGTTGCTTCTATTTTTTTTAATAAAAATCAATTAATTAGTAATTATGTATAAAATTTAATCAACTATAATAATATAACGGGCCGGGGGGGGGGGGGGGGGGAGGGGGGGTTGTCCAAATACTTTTTATCATTGGCCAAGGTTGCCCATTAATTTTAGTGGTTCTGCCCGAGCCCGCCCATTTTTTCGAAAATGATTGTCCAACCTCGCTATGCTAATGGGCCGAGCGGACGGGGTCTAGCGGGTCATACCGCCCGTGAACAGCTCTAATCACAACCATCTTTCATTTCTCTTTTGCAACTGTAACCAACACATCACAACCCTCTTTTGGGCTATGTTTGGCAAACTAGCTGATGACTTATAAGTTTGCTAGTAGTTGATAAGCTAGTTGTTGATTGATAAGCTAGCTGGTGACTGATAAGCTAGTTGATGAAGAAGTCACGTTTGACAAAAACTAGCTTATAATCATGTAAAATGACCAAAAAGGACATCTTCAAAAAATGATCAATTACAATATTTAATTATATAATTAAAACAAAGTTATAGCAATATAATATGTTAATTACTACAACCAATGTAGTAAAGAAAAATTAAATAATATAACATGTCTATTATTACATATATACTATAAATTTGAATTTGTTAAAACAAGTTTTTGAAAAAATATGTATTAACTTATGATTTTAAATAACCGTTACATATAATATGAAAAAAATAATCAACTAATAATTTAAAAGATAACAGTAATTGATAATTAAAATATATTTATTAATATTAAACAATATATAAAATTAATTTATATGATTAACAATAACTTTAAATAATTAAAAATTAGTATCAATGTATAATTAAAATTTAATTTAATAATTTTTAGTTAATATTTATTAATTAATAATAATTAAATATAAAAATTTAATATTTATTTATAATAATTGCTAATAAATAATAATTAATATTAATGAGAGCAATATTAAAATATTCACAAAAAGCTAGCTTACGGTCTGTACCCAAAAAATAAGTTAGTATTTTTTGCCAAACGGTGTCTTGGTGTGTTGATTGGTTAACTAGAAAAACTTGGAGGGGGTTTGTCGGAGAGAAGATGAAGATGAGAAATAGGACATCGATGGAAGAAAAAAGGGAAAGGAAGGGTTCACGAAGATGAAGATGAAGATGAAGATGAAAATGTCCTATGTGTGTATATAAAAAGATATACAATATTCTTTATATTTTAGAATTTATAAATTATAATTTATAATTTTTTGAATAGAAAATTATGAAAATGGATAAAATGACCAACATACCCTCTATTTAACTAAAATTAACATAAAAACATAATGGCCGTTGATGGAAGAGACAATAACCAAAAGATTTTGTAAACAAAAGGGATAAATTTGAAACAAAACGAAGTTTGAGGATGAAAAACGTAATTTACCCTTTAACAGTTTAACTAGTTATTTCCGCATGCCCCATGGGAATATCGACTGAAAGTGTGAAGCAAATTGATAAGCTCCACACACAGCCCACTTCCGTCGTCAAATCTGCACTTCTCCTTTCCTTTTTTCCCATGGAGGACAACGAGTGGGAGACAATTCAACCATCCAGTTCCGCCACTCAATCCGATGAAGACGCGGTGGTGGTGAATTTCACCCAGCCCTCAGTTTTTGCCCCAACCACTCACGAGGGTTTACCCGTTTCCCCTCAACCGCCAAAAGATGACTACCTCCGAGAACCAGTTCCTGAAACGCCTTCATCACCATCATCATACTCGTCGAATTCCACTGAGATAGTTGACGGAGAGTTGCCACAGCCACCCCAAGTAAGAAATACGCTACTAAAGGCGAGTTTTGGGATTTTAACCTCTTGGGTTTTGAGGATTGTTTACGGGATCCGTACCAGAATTGGATTTTGGTCAATTGCGTCGGTGGCAGCATTTGTGACGGTGATGGCGTACGGAAGGCGATGGCAGCGGTGGCGGAGGTTAGCTGAGAAAGAAAGCAGGGAACAGCTGACGCTTCTCATAAATCAGAAGGATGAGGTCAGTTTGGCAATCTAGCTACCTTTTTTATGCGATTATCTCACCAAATAAATGTGAACGTTTGAGTGTAATTGTATAGCTTTGTATATTCGGGTGATGTTGTTTGATCAATGCAGTCGGTTAGGGCAAATGGAAACGCTTCTCACCAAAAGACACGGGACAAAGACTTATCTGCAAACCCTAGAATAGGTTATGCGACATGGTGATTGACGGTTTGCCCTTTAATGTATCATCAATTGGGGTATGGACGCCAAGTGTTTGATGAAATGCCTAGGAGACCATCTCATTGAATAATGATATATCACTTAACACAACTTCTAATGTTGCCATTGATTTTGTTTTTTGGTACTTAAGCAGCCCAAGAGGTGATTTGTTCAGTTACTTGAGCTTCTTGATCACTGGTCTATCAACAACCATCTTTCTGTGATTAGTGCCACCATCTAATCAACATATATTACCATGTTTTTAGTTTACATATCTTTGATTTTGCTTCTTTTTCTTTTGCGGCATAGTTAACTGAACATGATTCTTGATCAATGTATAAAGCTAGTTTAACATAATTTAGCGAATTTAAGGTAATTTAGTTTGGCGGTATTTGGTTCTTTCCCCTTGTCTTCTCAAAAGAAAAGCAGCTTAATGAAACTCACAACTTATTCGTTAGCTATACATGACTATTTGGTAGTGGTTTAATGATATAGAAAGTGGCTTATTCAGTAAGCTTCTAGGGGGAGCTTTCAAGTTTTTTCCAAACCTACCCCTCCCAATTAAAAAACACGCTCCTTCTATATATAAAAAACCCTCCTAAACAAAAACATTCCCAATCTATTTAGACAGATTAATTCACACCGACAACTTTATCTATACAGGACTTAATGGAAAACAACTAATAGATCCTGATTTTTCAGAAATTGATATATTGCTCTAATTTCCTCCACATGCTTCCTCTTACTGCGATATCTTCCACACATATTTATTTGTACATGTGAATGATCAATGAAGGCAGTAATGCAGCATCTCCATTCGCTTTCTGAAATCGTTATATATTGTTCTAATACTTTACTGCTTTATTTTGTAGAAAATAAAACAGCTTCTACTCCAAATTGATCGAATGAATGCAGCCCTATCAGCTCAACGAAGGGTTCCAGTGCTTCGGGTTGTGATTGATAGCCCACTCATGATCGGTCCAAGGGCAAACTGGAGGCCAACCTGACATTCTCCTGTAAGCTTTCTTCACATTGCAAGTACATCTTTTGAAAAACATAATAAGGTTAAGAGTTGCATATACCTTTCTTCATGGAAACAAACCTCTACCCAAAAAGCGTAGATCCGGGTATATCCTACCCTCCCCGGATCCTAGACCCTACCTCTGTGTGGAATATACTGGGTTTGTTTGGTTTTGTTGCATGTGGAATAGGGTTTGTTTGGTTTCGTTGCATGTGGAATATATTGGGTTTGTTTGGTTTCGTTGCATATAAGTTGGCTTGTATTTGCGGTGAATTCGCTGTTGGCATATGGACTGTTTACAAACCTCCTTCTGTTGGAGTTTGTGTAGTATATATGTACACAATATATATATATATATATATATATATGTATAAGTTTGTAATTTGGAATGCTATGATTTAGTTAATATATTTACAATCATAGACTTTGCACCTCATTTTTACGTTGTTAATTACGATCAAGAGATTCTTTTAGGATAAATGCGTATTCGATTGATTTCTTTTTGGATGATGACCGTTGTTTTAACTTTCATTATTTGGACTATAAATAGAGGCATTAATGATTTGAGCGTTGATCGAGAACACAAAATAAAGCTCGTCTAGCTTAACGAGTCGAGCTCAATAACACCAACATTTGTCTTGGCTTGTTACGAGTTGAGTCGAACTATTACGAGTACATACTTTTTCCAACCATATATGTTAATATGTTCAAAAGTTATACAATCAAAATATATAATTTACCGAATTTGAGCCAATAAACACATTAACTTTTTTTTTTGAGTAGCAAGGTATACTTTTATTACCAAACTGGCAAACTCAATGGAGCAAACAGTAGCATACATCCTCTGGCAAAGCAGAGAGAACCGAACCAGTGAAACTAATTACAATTTACCAACCAGAAGCCTAACGAGACCAAATTCGCAAGATAAGGGTCTGACCTTGGGCAGCTGTTTGCGAGCAGCAAGCAGTACCTGCTGCAGTCCGCCCATAGGAATAAGGGGCTACGATGATGGCTCCATGAGCCAATCCTTCCAATTACCTATTAACTTTTTTGATCTTTTAACAATCCATTCGAATGTTTTCCTTTGGAACTCGAAGAATAGGTCCGTAATGTTACCCCTCTCATTTTTTAACACCAACTTATTCCTATGGGACCAAATGAAGTATAATAACGCCCATTTGGTCCCCGTCCATACTGTGTTTCGATTCTCATTCGCCTCTTCCGTGTCGTTTTCTTGTATGATATCTTGAATAGTCTCCACTCCATCGAGGTCTTTCTTCCACCATCTACCCATGAGTCTCTAAACATTCTTCACTTCCGGGCATGCAACAAGTGCATGATCCAACGATTCAATCGTATCGCCGCATCTCGGACAAAGCACCGTATCCATATCTATACCTATTTTATCTAATGTACTTCTACACGGAATACGACCCAACCGAGCCCAACACACAAATATACATACCTTCTTGGGGATTATATTTACCCATTTCGTTTGAAGCGTGTTAACGGTTGAAGGTTCCTCCATCTCTTCTATTAGTTCCCGTAACCTCTTGACGTTGTATTCCTTCGAATCGTCGAGCCTCCATTCTACCTTGTCCATCTTATCATGTACCGGTGTTACGTCGGTCACCCGAGTCATGAGATCTTCTAGCTCGCCGATTTCTCTTCCACGTGGTGGTCGTCTCCACTTCCAATTCCATTGCCATTCTCCACCTATCCATTCTCCTCTCTCCGCGATTGTCGCACCCTTCTCTACCTCCAATCGGAATAGTTGGGGGTACTTGTCCTGTAGTCGCTCTTCGCCGCACCATATTTCCTTCCATATTTGTGTGTCCTTTCCGTCGCCGATCCTCTTGCCAAAGGAGCATGAAAAATTCAGCCCCTTGCTGTCCAATTCTGTACCAAGTCGAATTATATTCGTCCACGTGTTACCTGCACCGTCAAAGCCAAGTGAGTTACCCCAAAGGCCCCCCTCCCCATAAAGGCTTTTTATAACGTGAACCCAAAGAGCGTTCTTTTCAACAAGGAATCGCCACCACCATTTACCCACAAGGCCTCGATTAATCGAGGCTAAAGAACCAATATTGAGACCCCCTTTCCCATAATTTTTCAAGGTGTTTTCCCATTTCACCCACACCGTGCCTTTTTTGTCGTTGCCGTCTACCCCCCCCCCCCCCTCCCCTCAAAAATCTACATCTCGTTCTCTCACATTCTCTTAACACACCGTTCGGGGCTCGATATAAAGAGAGAAAATATAACGACATGCACCCCAACACCGATTTGACCAAGGTATGTCTCCCACCAAACGATATAATTCTCGATTTCCACGATGCAAGTCTTTTCTTTAATTTCTCAATCGCCGGTCTCCAATGCTCCAATCTCTTCATAAAGACGCCTACCGGGAGTCCCAAATATGTGAACGGCAAGATACCGTGTCCACATCCTACGCTTCTCGCCCAATTTGATACCTCCTCCTCCGATACACCCACACCAAAAATTTTACTCTTAGCCAAGTTTATCTTTAGCCCGGACATTTTTTGGAAGCAAGAGAGAATCTTCAATAGGTTTTTAAGATTCGAAATTGTCCATTTTCCGAAGAATACCGCATCATCCGCATATTGCAAGTGAGATACCGAAACATCAAGTTTACGACAAATAGTCCTTTCTTCTCTGCTTCGACCATTAAAATATGGAGACTCTCGGCTACTATGAGGAAGAGGAAAGGGGCAAGTGGGTCGCCTTGCCTCAATCCTTTCCTCATTGGGAATTCCTTAGTTGGAGTCCCGTTTACCAATACCGACAAAGTTGATGAACTTAGGCATGCTTGGATCCACTTTACCCATTTTTGGCCGAAACCCATCTTCCTTAAGCAATCGAGTAGGAATGGCCACTCGATGCTATCGTACGCCTTTTCGAAGTTGACTTTGAAGATCAATCCGCTTTTCTTTTTCTTCCGGACATAATCGATAATTTCATTAGTCACCATGACACCGTCTAGGATATAGCGCCCTTTTAAGAATGCACTTTGGGTGATACTAATGATTTTCCCCATCACTCTTTTTAAACGGTTCACCTATACCTTCGCGATTGTTTTATAAAATATGCCGATGAGACTAATAGGCCGAAAATCTCCAAGGTTTATTGGGGCATCTACCTTCGGAATTAAGGCTAAAAATGTGGAGTTACATCATCCACTAATTTCACCTTTTTCCCAAAACCAAATGACCGCCCAGATTAAATCGGACTTGACAACCTCCCAATATTTCTTCAAAAACCCGAACGTGAAGCCGTCCGGGCCGGGGGATTTATTGCTCCCGCAACTTTTTACCGCGCTCCAAACTTCATTCTCCTCAAAAGGTCTCTCCAAATCGAGTGCATCTTCCACCGATATTTTAGAGAAAAGATCCACATTTAGTGCCGGGTCGTTCGTGGTTTGGGAAGAGAATTTGCTTTTGAAGAAGTCGAACACGTGTTCTTTGACTTTCTCCGGATCATCTGTCCAGCCCATCGGCGTTTGCATGCCTCTCACCGCATTTTTCCTCTCCCTTTGCTTGATAATCGCATGAAACATCTTTGAGTTTTCATCCCCCTCCGCCACCCATTTCGCTTTTACCTTTTGTCTATCCATTTCAAGTTTTTTGCTCTCAAGCTCCAACCACTTGCTTCTTGCTTGAACCCACCTTTCTTTGTTCGAGTCGTTCCATCCCCTTTCTTCCGCTTCCACTTCTCTTTTGTTAGCCTCTTCTTTAGAGATCCCCACTTCTGATTCCAAGTTCCCGAACCTCTTCTTAGCCCACTCCTTGATTTCTTTTTTGACATTTTTTATCTTATCTCGAAAAATTCCATCCGGATTTCTAGAGAGGACTTCCTTATTCCAAGCATTGGTAACCACATCTTCCAAACTTTCTTCTTTTAGCTAAAGATCAAAGAATTTGAAAGGTTTGGGACCGAAATCCGACTTGTCTTCGAAGAGTAAGATCGGCGTATGGTTCGACCACTTCCTTTCCAAGGCTTTTACCCCCAACTTCTTCCAAAACGTCCCGAATTCATTCGTCATAAAAAATCTATCCAATTTGCTAAATTTTAGTCCATCGTCGTTAATTCTTGTGAAACGTCTACCTATCATCGGGACCTCCAAAAGATTACTTCTATTAATGAAATCATTAAACTCCTCCGACCCTTTCGTGTTCGTGATGGAATTGATTCTTTCATTCTCCCCTCTCACTTCGTTATAATCCTCGAAGATACACCAACCCACCTCCACATTATCTACTAACGCTTCCAATTTTTTCCAAAGTGCATGCAACGCCCCAAATTCCAGGCTAATTTGAACTTTAAAATTCCATCAAGTTATGATAAAATAAACTTCAACTTTCATATATATAGCAAGTGAATTAACCACTAGGAGTACATTTACAAGTACAGAATCCTTCAAATAACCTATTAATCTAATTATGTCACTATAATCAGATTAACTAAGTTATCTAAGCAATCCTTCAAAATCTCCTTCTGTTAATTGACTTTTCCGCTATTCCAAAACGCTCGTCCCACATCCCTTTTTACTTTCCCGAGCTGGTACCTGGTAAGAAAACATTATATTGAAACGATTAGGCCAACGCCTAGTGAGAACATTCGTTTCCACAATAATATTTGCAAAATCAATGTAAACACGTTATAACCAACCTGATTACCCTTTTCTTACCATACGTGTAACTCTTTTCCGTTAACACGATTTTACCAAAGTCCGTGAATATGACTGACACACATTCCATCATCATATCATGTCTCAGAGCCATACTACGAATCTTCACTGATTTTAGATTGTGCTCTTATTCCGGAAATCGCAATATACACATGCCCATTTCCACTTATATCATTTTCCAGAAATCGCAATATACACATGTCCATTTCCACTTATATCATTTTTCAGAAATCGCAATATACACATGCCCATTTCTGTTCATATCTAAGAAATAACAATATACACATGCCTATTTCTTACAAAGGAAATATAGATTACAATATACACATGCCAATCTCTTTCTATCCTTAGAAATCAGGAATTACGTTTATTCCATGCTTTCTTACACACATCAGAATAATGATTAATCTTCATCTATTCTACGTGTACATAACCATTAGTGCCTATGGATCCATTACACTTTACTAACGTATATGCATAACAACATATCACACCACATCTCATATCATATTCTTAACTCTGAGAATACTAGATAACCTATCGTATTTTCATCCTCAAATGCCCCCCCCCCTTCGGCGACTTAGCACGGGGGTTCCGCTACCCGGTTAGCGGATAGGGTCAAGGGGAGACTTAACCAGACAAAACATCTAGAAACAGCATCCAGCCATCAGAACCTAGCATTCTCAATTTCTCAAAAGTGTCTGGACAACAGGGGTTTCCGGATAACTTTGACTATCCGGACAACTAAACTTTCCGGACCATCATCTAATCCGGACAACACCCGGAAAACTAAAGCAACCCGGATACTATCCGGTAACTATTTTTATCCGGAAACTTACGATAAAACTAAAACTTACCGGATACTCTTCTGCGTCCGGATACATTTTTCACAGGGGTTTCCGGATACGACTTTTCATCCGGAAACTTCGGTCTGCATCCTAAAATTCGATCTAATTCGACACCTGTTCTATTCAGCTCAGTCCAGACCATTCCATACAGTCCACAAATAGTTTATACAGCTATTACAAGGTTTAATTTAACATATAAACATTGATTTAAGCAAATAACAAATGAACTCGCCTTTTAAAGGAGATAACCCACTTTTGCACAATCTGATGCTCAAATCTGTTGTTGATGATTCTGAAAACCTATTCAACAACCAGATTCGTTTACAATCATACATCTACAACAAATTTATCAGAAACCAAGATCAATTCCTTACCAATTTTGAAGACCAAAACCCTTGTTTTCCTTCTTTCTCCATTTTCTCCTTCTCTGGCTTCTCTCTAAACCGACTCAGACCAAAAATGAGATATTATTCTCAATCTTTTAGCCTCTTATCCATACACACTTTCAAAGTTGACCAAACACACCTCCAAGTTCCAATATTTCCAAAATAGCACCAAACTCTAATCACTTGCATTTTAACCCTATTGAATTATAAAATTACAACATAATTCAAGGTTTAAAATTCGAAATACAAATAAACTCCAATTCTCATTATAATAACATTATGGAAAAGTTGGGATGTTACAGTGCCACCCTTTCTTTTAGGTCTCTTGGGCCGTAAACGTTAACCAAACCCACAAGACCGTTCGTCCCTTCCCAACATCCGATAACCGCTAGGAAAGATGTTTCTTGTATCACAAATTCACTTTTGAAGATTTTCTTGTTCCAAATGGTAATAATACCCCCCGATTTCCCCAACGCCTCACAATGTGCAAAATCAAAATCATCGTCACCTCACAAGTTTACAATCTGATTATTAGTCCAATTTTTAATCTTCGTCTCCTGGATTCCTATTACTGACGGTTTCACCTTGCCACAAATCTCCCGTACCCATTTCTTTTTTTCCACGACCCTAGTCCACGTATGTTTAACGACACAATATTCATTAATTGATTGGGTTAGAACGAGACATACCTACTGCATCATTACCGCTTGCTTCTAGGTTCGGTTGTAATCTAATCTGCTCGTACCCTTTCGAACTCTTCCATTCCATGCCCAGCATACTCCCGAAGTCTTCCAATCCTTCTGCCGAATCCTTGCTCCCTAGTTCATTTGATATCGCAGTTTGGATTGCGGAATTCGCCGATCCTCTCTTCCCTGATCTACTAACCGTTGATTTCTTCACGACCCCACTGCTCTTTTCTCTTTTTGAGTCCAGTTTCTTGCAATTCTTCCTCGCCATTTTCTTTAATAGGTGGAAGCTGACTTTTCCTCCCCCAAATTGATTCCATCGCTCCTTTTTCCTTTTTGCCTCCCGTTATGGGGTTTGATTATCGGGAATTCCTCTTCCTGTTCATCAACGATCAGCCTGCTTGTTGCGACATGTTCTCTTTCTGAACAGTGGGTCCGTTGATTGAATCCTAATTCTTCGTTTGGGTTGTGTGTACCCATTTGAAGTCCAGCTTCCTCTCTTTTGGAGCTACCATCTGCTGTCGTGGGCCCAACCTCTGTTGAGTGACCTTCTCCATCCAAAGGCCCATTCCTTTCCAAATGATTGAGGGCGCTTTTGTCATGGGGCTTATCTCCCACAAGCCCAAGCTCCGATGGACCGTGGACCTTGCTATTGTCTTTATTACCCAAATCGGATAAATTACTAGTACCCGCCCCGACCATTTTATTCAGCACGTCAACCCACCCGTTTTTTTTGGGACCACCAGATTTATCGAAAGCATCGGTGTCATGATTGGGTTTTTTTGACTTTTCCTTTTTTCCCATGCAGCATGACCCTTCACCTCCCTGATCGTTAACCACCATCTTTTTCCTTTTTCCGGTCATATTTTCGTTAATCAAACCGTCGTCGTTAATCCGAGTGACTCCTTTACCTCCCGTCCAAGTTTCTTCGATTCCCCATTCCTCATCGCTCTTCTCTCTATCCTCCGACCAAATAGACGGTACCGACGATCCTCCCTCCTCCCTCCTCCTCTCCGTCTTCAAATTCAGATTCTTCTACCGATACATCCTCTTCCTCTTCCCCCATCAGCCCCATCAGACTACTTTCTTCTTCCTCTATCTTGATACGGTAATAGAATGATCCAATCTTTATGCATTTCAACTCATTAATCAGAGAGAGGATCGATGTGCTAATTAGAACTTTTCCCCATGATAGATTGTTACTATCCTCTATATGACAATTATGGGTTTTCAACGCCTTTCCCCAATTATGTGCCATCTCCATGAACACTTTTTTGTTCCACCCATGTAGCGGGACTCCGATGATTTTAATCCAAATTAGCCTTTCCGAGTTTTGGTATCCTTCCGTCCATCTTCGTAGATCCTTGGCCCATTAATGAAGGCCGTGGTTTTTGTTCTCCAGCACACCGACAAGGGCTTTCTCGTTATCGCATTTCAGTAAGATTTTTCGGCCACCCAATAATTTCAGTTCCGAAATTCCAATTGCGTCTTCTCTCATCAGCTTCCGTATTGTTTCAATGTTGTCCAAGGTCTTTATTTTCCCCACTAGACAACCTCTAAGGTAGTTTTTTGCTTTCTCATCCGGCATCCATTCACCTATTACTTCCTCTTTCTTCTCACCTATTTTCTCATTCTCCGCTACACTTCTTTTGCCGGTTTTCACCACCGCTGCATACGATTGTCGACCGATAGGATGTCGATGATCACTACAAAAATAACCAGTATCAGCGAGGGACAAATCCCTCGCTAATCCGTCGCTAAAGCTCGAATCCGTCGCTAAAGCTCGAATCCGTCGCTAATCCGTCTCTGATGGTTCGCTAGTCAAACGGGCGTAGCTGATGCTATCAGCGACGGATTAGCGACGGACTTGTATCAGCGACAGATTAGTGAGGGATTATAATCAGCGACGGATTAGCGAGGGATTAATATCAGCGACGAATTAGCGAGGGATTAGCGAGGGTTCTTATTAGCAACGGATTAGTGAGGGAATAGATTAGCGACGGATTTGCGAGGATTCTACTTACTTTTTAGCAATGGAAATCTGTCGCTAATCCGTCGCTGATTTTTAGTTATTTAAAAAAAATGAAATTCTGTATTTCCTGTATTTTATAATACGAAGCCTGACCATAAATTGAAAATAACAAACCAAAATTGTCAAAAAAACTAAAAATAACCAAATTTATAAAATTTAAAATACCAAATTCATACAATTTAATATCAAATTCATACAATCTAAGATAATGTCCGAGAAGGTCACGATAACGTGACCTGTTCGGTCTCTAGCTCTTCCTTTCTCTTCGTTCGGCCTCGGCAACGTAGCAAGAAGTACTCCAATAACAGCTTTGAGGCCATCTCACTAGCTTCTGCACCATTATGTCCATTGAAAACTGCCACAATGCCAACTGACGTATCTCTAATGCCATTGGGCCCTACACCAGTATGATTACGATAAGTCAACCATAAGAAACACAAGCTTTAATTGTTATGAGAAACACAATACTTAGTTTCCACACATCTTCAAAAATAACTAATGACTTGAAAGGGCCAACATCATTTCTGAGATTGCAGATAGGGGCGGAGCCAGGAATCTATGCAAGGGGGTGCACCATATAGAATAAAAATCTGAAAATCTGAAATACAAACAATGTTCTAACTTCTAACTTCTAACATTTACATAAATAATGAAAATCTGAAATACATAATGAAAAATAATTTAACTAATCAGAATTCAGACCACTTCACAATTTTTCAAAAAAAAACCCTAACCAGCAAAATTAGAACTTAGAAGTGTAGAACGAGTGAACTGATGCAGACTTGGAGTTGGAGACAGCAAAATTAAGGAGTATAACTATAAACAACCAAATAGGGGTGGATTGTGGAGTGATCAAAGATGGACATCGCCTAGAGAAAGATGGACATCGCCAACAAACAGCAACCAACAGGTAATCGTGCAGGCAGGCGGCAGCGAACATCGTCGGCGGTTAGGCTCCGATGGACAACGTCGGCGGTTAGGCTCCGATGGACAGCGTCGGCGGTCAGGCTCCGACAGACAAACGTGAGGCGATCGGTGTGTGAGTCAGACAAAGTGATGTATTGCGATCAGTGTGTAAGGATTGAGGTGTGTCTGTGTGTGTCTTGCTTATGGAAAAGAAAGGGATGTCTAGTGGTGGGCCAATGGGTTGAATTGAGAAGTAGTCAGGTGGAGCCCAATAATAAAAAACTAAATAATGTGTCTGATTAAATTAATTAGTCCTACATGATTTTTTTTTTGAAACAATGAGGAGGTGCCAGTGCCACTTGTGGTGCAAAGGTGCCTCCGCCTCTGATTGCAGATTATATCATCTTATGATAACTGTTAGATATACTGTTCATGTTTTCTAAGCCTAGTCCCTTGATTTAGTTTGCTTTTCAAATTCAAAAGACAGACGGCCAATGTAACTCTGCATAGTATTACCAAGCTTGGATACATCATGTAAGATCTTTAATTTGGAATTATCTGCTAAGTATACTAATATATGGATTTGCAGGAAGTAACAAGTGCTAGAAAAAGCAATTTGAAACAAACCTATTTGGTTCGATACCCAATCTGACTTTTGAGATTTGAATGCAACCTTGCTACTTCCCAAAAAAAATACTTAATACAAAACTCAAAATTACTTCCACAATTACTTATGAGACTTCATTTCTACACATAAGGCTACACATATAACAAAAAAATCCCAACAATTACCATGTAATCAGTGTCTTATTAATTGTCTTCATCATGGTTTGTATTTTCTTCTTTACAACTTCTTCAAATCCACCAAATCATGGTTTCGGTTAATACCAAATCATCGAAAATCCTTAGAAACTCTTCTCCCATAAAATCAATTATAAAGTCAGTCCATTCATACATATATATACACATATACAAACATACATAAACATACATAAATGACGGGCGTCGAGATTGTCAAATAATAAGTGTTTATTTTCTAACTGTCCCAAAATACAATATAAATTGTAATAGTGGTAAGTCAGGTCGAATCCACAGGGATTGGTCGTGACAATTATTTTACTTCTACACGTTACGTAAAAGGGGGGGGGGGGGGGGGGTGGATTTGATTGACTAAACTAAAAATGCGACTAAAATTAATTATAAACAATGAAACAAAACCAACATTAGTTTGACTTCGATTAAGATGATGACACCTATCATTGATTCCAAAAACGTAAACATAAGGAACGAACCTAAGTTGATTATAGTCGTTAACAAGCTCTAACGACCTATATTTTTCCTTAATTCACACCGATTAAAATAAGCTCTTCAACCGGATCTTAATCACGAATAAGAAATTAAATAAGCTCTTAATTTTTTTAGATGTGATTAGCTTTATCGGACTAGAAAAATACCAACTCAAAGCAATAAGCTCAAAAGCTCGGCTTATTATAGCCTTGATTGCAAGATTTCAAGAACTTAAATTGAAAACCTTATTGAATTCAAAGAGTTCCATTGTTACTCATCAAAACCAAAAGACAATTACGTATCTAATATTTTGACTAACAATCTTTCATAAGAGATTCAACTAATTGATCAAGTTAATTGAAAACCCAAACGAATAGATTTGTCCCAAATGATTACAATGGAATCTCAAAGTGCAACCATCAAAATCTAATCAAACTATTGTTGGAATTAAAACTAGGGTTACAACTACAAAAAAGAAATTACCAAAGATTAAGTGAAATTGATGGAGAAATTGCTCCAAATCGGTCTCCTCTTTGCTCTCTTCTTCCCCAAATCTGCTTTCTGAAATTGATTCTCCCTTAAAAATGGCAGTTTCAACCATCTCTTAAGGGAACTGCTCCAAAACGAGAGATGAAGCGCGCGGCTTCACCCAGCGTGAGAAACCTCGTATGTGTCTGTTTGATTTGTTGCCGCTGCTTCACGCTGCTTCTTTCCTCTGGGCTGCACATGCCATCACTTTCTTCTGGGCCTCACCTCTTTCTCCTTTTTTTTCTTTCAGTTATGGGCTGCATTCTTTCTTTGTTTTTCACGTGGGCCTCCTACAACAACACAAAACCCAAACAATTTTTAAGTTTCAAATTTATTTTTTATTTTTATTATTATCTTTTTCTTCTTTTTTTGTGCTGCACTTCAACCACAAGAACCAAAATTGTATTATATATTTTTTTTCTTTTTCTTAAATAATCAATATACATATTAAAATATCTATATATTATATATATTTTTCTTTATTTTATTTATTTACTAAAACTCTATATAAAATAGGTATTTTAGTCACCTAATTAAGACTAATTGTAAGGAAGTTTGACGTAAAAATATATATATAAAATGACACTTATCAATAAACATATAGATAGTACACATGACACACATACATGTATATACATACAAACATTCATACATATGAAAATATCCTTGGAACAAATATACAATTTCAGCAAAATGAAAGGATTTTAGTTAATGCTTTATGATATTAGCAACCAACAAACCACTTATGAAGCAAACTGTTAACCTGTATGCCTGTATCTCAATTGCTAGCAACCAACATCTTTGTCCTTCTAACTGCTAGTAACTCACTACCTTAGATCACAGAACAATAAGAGATCTTAATACAATTTCTTTAGTAACTCACTGTGTATCTAAACACCCTCGAAGTGTAGAATGCAAAATGTTTGAAGTAAAAATAACCCAAACAATATCACTTATAAATTAACACAATGCACATTAACATAATTTTCATATGATAAATACGCATTTCGATAAAATACTAGTTTAAAGCAAATGGCACTTACCCTCCACCAAAATTTCCCAATAGGTAGTCGAAAGTTTAGGCTTCCTTGCTCCCAATTCACCCATCGTGAAAGACTTCGTTCTTTTCAACGACCATCTAAAATAATTCAAAGTGAACCCCAATTCATTCATCAGAAACATTACGTTTTCAAAGCAAAAGTTACTAGAACAATCCCTAGATAAAAACTCACTTGGAGCTATTTCTGTTGAATTAACCCTCTCTGGATTTCTGCAACAACAAAAAAACCAACTTATGTAGCAATAGTGGTGATGGTTCGCGTCTTAGGTAAACAATATATTAAACTCACTATGATGAAAAATTAAACTGTGTATATACAAAACACCACCACGTGATGAATAAATTAAACTGTGTATGAAAAAATTAAACTGTGATGAAAAAATTAAACTCACAGTGGTGGGTTCGAGAGATAGAGAGAGACAGTTGGGACGGTGACGGTGGAGAGTTTTCGAAGGCGACGACGGCTGTTGGTGGCTCTCGGTCGCTTGGTATCTTCTTCTTGATGACACTCGGCTGGTGGTGGCTGGTGGCGACGGCGACGGTGGAAGGCTCTCGATGGCGACGGCGACTGGTAGTAGCTCTCGGCATATGGAGGACTCTCGATGGGAAACGAAAAGGTAGAATTTAGGAATTGATGGTATGCGCCGAGTTTAGGAATTGAAAAGGTAAAATTTTGACCTAGTCAAAAAAGAGGGTGGGAAACGAAATGGGGGGCAGGAAATGAAATTTGTTAAATTGCATATATTTTTTATTTATAATTTCATAATCAATATATTAAGTATAATTTGTCTTATTTTAAATTAATAGAATTTTTTTAATTTTAACTTAATAATAACCCCTTAAAAATTAATTTTAAATATTGAAATATAAATATATATATCCATTAAGTTATATATATATAATAGTTTAAAACCCAATAACATCCGTGAAACCTGATATAAAAATATATTTTATCAGAAATCTATCAACCTTAATGTTATTATTATATGTTATCAATAAATCTATTAAAACTCAATAAAACTCTTTAAAAGCAAATAAAACTGATTAAAATTCAATCAATATATATATATATATAAAGGAGAATGTAGGAGAGAGAGTTAAGGAGAGGCCACCATTGATGCCTTAAAATTTTGTGAGAATTTTGCATTTTTTTTAAAAAAAAATGTAGCATTAAATGTCTTTAACCTTTCATTTTTTATATATTTTTATTGATTTAAATAGAATTTATTTTTTTACTTAATCAAAACATAATTTAATAAATTCAACATTCACAATTTTTTTAAAATATATTCATTATGTTATAACGTTGGTTATTTTACTATTATTTTTATTGTGTTTATTTATTTATATTTTACTTTGTAAGGTTAAATAAACTAAATATTATATGAAGTTATTTTATTAAGTTAGATAACAATACCTATAAATAAATAATTATTTTAATAGGCATTATTTTTTTTCTTTTAGTAAACCAACAATGCTTATAAATCAAAAATCTTTTTAATATGGTACATTTTTATTTATTTACAATTTTATGTGTAAGCTAACAATACTTATAAATCAAAATTTAATAATAATGTCTATTTTTTTTTTCTTAGTAAGTTACCAATGATGAATTGATGATAAATCAAAACTTATAAATTGTTTTATTTTCAATTTTATATTTCTTTTCTTTTAGTAAGTTAACAATCAATCATCAATATATATATATATATAAAGAAGAATGTAGGAGAGAGAGTTAAGGAGAGACCACCATTGATGCCTTAAAATTTTGTGAGAATTTTGCATTTGTTTTAAATAAAAATGTAGCATTAAATGTCTTTAATCTTTCATTTTCTATATATTTTTATTGATTTAAATCGAATTTTACTTAATCAAAACATAATTTAATAAATTCAACATTCACAATTTTTTTAAAATATATTCATTATGTTATAACGTTGGTTATTTTACTATTATTTTTATTGTGTTTATTTATTTATATTTTACTTTGTAAGGTTAAATAAACTAAATATTATATGAAGTTATTTTATTAAGTTAGATAACAATACCTATAAATAAATAATTATTTTAATAGGCATTATTTTTATTTTTCTTTTAGTAAACCAACAATACTTATATCAAAAGTCTTTTTAATATGGTACATTTTTTTATTTACATTTTTATGTGTAAACAATACTTATAAATCAAAATTTAATAATGATGTCTATTTTTTATTTTATTTTATTTGTTTTTCTTAGTAAGTTAACAATTATGATAAATCAAAACTTATAAATTGTTTTATTTTCAATGTTTATATTTCTTTTCTTTTAGTAAGTTAACAATGGTTATAAATCAATGCTTATTTTAATAAATTATATAGTGTTCTTTAGTTTTTTTGTTTTTAAGTAAGATAATTACTGCTTATAAATAAATAACTTCATTAATAATAATCTTTATAATAATATATGTTTTCACCGTGCAAGGCGCGGTGCCATTACCTAGTCAATATATATATATATAAAGGAGAATGTAAGAGAGAGTTAAGGAGATAGCTTCTTTCATATTTATCTTTTTTCTCATAATTTTGAATTATTTTTAAATCATTTCAACACATTAAATGCTAAAGTTTTCATTTTCTTTTTTTATTTAGAAATCATTTGTACTTTCATATCTAAACTAACAATGATTATAAATTAAATCTTTTATCAAAATTTATAATTTTTATTTAATTTTTATAAATTAGACTTAAATTAAAATTAGTTTTTTTTTTAATTTACATGATCCATAACTTAATAGGCAAAGCTAACAATGTTTATAAATATAACTTTTTTATTGAATAAGTTAACAATAATCAATCAATATATATATATATATATATATATATAAAGGAGAATGTAAGAGATAGAGTTTAGGAGAAACCTCCATTGAAGCTTTAAAATTTTGTGAGATTTTTGATTTTTTAAAAAATAAAATGTTGCATTAATTGATTACAACTTTTCATTTTCTATTTTTTTTAATTGGTTTTAATTAATAAATTTATGTAAGTTTACAAAGTAAAAATAAATAAAGAATAACATCAATAAATTTATTTAATAAAAATAAAATAACCATTGTTATACAATAGTAAGTTAACAATGATTATAAATCAATATTTATTTTTAAATGTTTTATTATTAATCTAATAAATGCTTGATAATCAAAACCTTTTATTCAGTATGATAATAATCAACTAATACTTTTTTTAATACTATACTTTTTTATTTAATTTTTTTTTATTTTTCTTATTAGGCTAACAATGCTTATAAATCAAAATTTATTTTAAAAGTGTATATTTTTTAGTGATTTATAATAACCAGGTATGTTATTGGTTTATTTAAAAGTGTTACTTTAATTTAATATTATGGAGTTAGAAGTTAAGGGGGTAAGTTTTAATTTTATAATGGAAATTTAGGGGTATGTTTTGCCAAATAGGATAAGTTTGGGGTTTGTTTGGTATTTTTACCAAACTCCTCCTCCACCACTGCCATATTCACCTCAAGAGGAGGAGGTGTCCTCATTTAGACAAAGTTAGCAAACATTCAAAAGTGTGTGTGTGTGTGTGTGTGTGTTCTTTCGGCAAAGAGAAAAGAGAAGAGAAAAGAGAGTGATTTGTGAAGAAGTAATTTCCATACTATTTCAGCCGAGTTCTCGAATCCACATCAAGATAACAAAGGTATTAATCCATACAAATCCTTACTTTTATGTGTATTAGGTTTTATATGAGTTTTAGAAGTGGGTTTTGATGATTTAGGGATGTTTTGGAAAATCTGAGCATATGTCTAGGTTATGTTAATAGTCTTAAACATATCTGCATATTTACAGCAACATACATAGCTTAAAAGATTAAATTTCTGGGTTTAGGATGAACATAGTGAACTGAGACATTCATGCATGTCGCAGTAGTGGGTTGCGACTTGCTCATTGATGTCGCAACAGTTGGTTGCGACATGAGGGAGTTATCGCAATAGTTGGTTGCGACTTGGTGCTATGTCGCAACAGTTGGTTGCGACTTGGTACTGTGTCGCAGTAGTTGGTTGCGACATGGTACTGTGTCGCAGTAGTTGGTTGCGATAGGTGTAGTGTGTTGCGACATGGGGTATTTCAGTAGTTGATTGCGATATGAGTCGAGGATTTCAAGATTTTAGAGATTTTAGTCTTTAAAAGAAATATTTGTATTTATGTGGTACAGATTCTGTGAAACTGGGCTGAAGAAATTGGAGTGCTTGGTAATAGCTAGGAAGGATTTTGGAGATAAGCAAAACAAGTGAGTTTTATTTCAAAACGTTTTCAACTGGAATACATATATGTGTGTATTGGATATATGATAAATGGTGTGACTATGTTTATGTTTGAATTATAATATATTGAGGTATTGTGATTACGTGAGTATTATATTATATTATAATACGTTGGTCGGGCATAGGACCGATGTGTTGGCTGTAGTTGTTGTACAGTGTTGTTGGTTGTAGTTGTTGTACAACGTTGTTTATTAGTTGGCTTGCAACCAACTAATATGGCAATGGGAAGGATACAGGGAATTACGCGATGAGTGAGTTATGATTGATAATTGTCTTTGTGATATATATGGTGTTGTACAAATGGTTTTAAAAATGGCAGGGATTTTCTCACTAGACCTCAATGTCTAACCCTCATTTTTGTTTTAAAATATGTATTCCAGGTCGTGAAGCAAACAAAGACAAGTGATAGAAAAGATCTAGGAATTTCTTTTGGAGAACCATGAAGCATTTTTGTATCTATCATGTTTAGTAGTTATTATGAAAAAAGTTTGTACTGAAAGACTTACTTTGTTAAGCTAAGGGACCTTAAATGAAATATGATGTATTTTTGTGGTGAAATTATGTTATGAAATATATGTTATTTGTATGTTGGGAATCCGAGTTGTTACAGATGGTATCAGAGTCCTAGTTTAAGGGATTTAGGTATTAGTATCTGTACCTAGACTTAAACTGCATGTGAAGTAGGATGTCACTGTTATTGTAGAATCTTGGGATGTTAAATATAAAAAGGTAGAAGGAACATCATGTAAGGTAATTTCAGATTACACCTGGCCAGTGTAATTGTGATCTTACAGGTACATGTTTGGACTGGAATACCTTGTTATATGGGGTATGTGCTTATGTGTATATTAATCTTGTTTGAATCAACAGAATGGCAAGCGGTACTAGACAAACGAATCGGGGAGGAGGAAATCCTAATAGGACAAATCCAACAGTTGGAGCAAGGGGAAAAGGGGGAGAAAGAGGCAGATGCAGAATTGGGGGCAGAGTTCAGGGGCGCGGTACGGAGTTTGTTACGAGAGACGACTTAGCGGCCGAAATGGGAAGATTATAGGCAAATATCCAGGCTATGTTTAACCAGACTCATAATACTGAAACAGAAAGACCAGATCCTTCACATGAAGAAGAGATGCTTATTACTCCTACTGTTGTACCAGTAATGAAAAAGTGTGACTATAAAATGTTTCTCAGTTGTAAGCCTCCGACCTATTCAGGAGACCGGGATCCAGTGAAAGCTATGCGATGGCTGAAGGAAATAGAAGCTATCTTCAAGACTAGTAAGTGCGCGGAAGAGGATAGGGTACTTCATGGAGCCGCAATGTTGAAAGGTGACGCTTTATACTGGTGGGAAGCTCATATTTCTTCGGGAGGTTCTGACATATATTCTACCTTCTCGTGGAAGAATTTGTTATAGCTTTCAGGAAGCAGTTCTGTCCTCATGCAGCGGTTAAACAACTAGAGGGGGAGTTTATGAACTTGCAGCAAGGAAATTTATCTGTTCGGGACTACACTGCTCGTTTTCTGGAAAAATCTCGTTTTGCAGAATATTATGTTGCCACGGAGGCCATGAAGATTGAAAGGTTTATCTTCGGGTTGAATGCAGAAGTCAGGAGTTTTGTAATTGCTAAAGGACCCGAAACTTTCTCCGCTGCAGTAGATGCCGCGGAAACCGTGGAGCAGGATAAAGGAAGAAGTACTAGCGACAAAGGTACAGGAAAAAGGAAGTGGGAAGGACCACAACACGATCCAAAGAAGTTCAGGTTTCAGAGATACGATAACCGTCCACCTTTCCGACCAACGGAAAGACCTTGTCTGAAATGCAACCGTGTCCACCAAGGGAATTGTCAGGTTGACTCGCGGGTTTGTTATAGGTGTGGGAAGACTGGGCATGTTGTTAAGGATTGTCGTGTAACGCGGTTCTGTTTTTCATGTAATTCTCCGGATCACATACAGTCTGATTGTCCGAGGGGAATAATACAACAAGGGGGTACGTCAGGGAAACCAGCGGTTGTCAGACCAGTAGTACCGAGACTAGAACCAGTAAGAACAAGAGGTCGTTCATTTCAGATGACAACAAAAGAAGCGGAGGAAGCCCCGGACGTGGTTACAGGTACATTCTTAATAAACTCTACACGTGCTAAAGTGTTATTTGACTCTGGTGCAAACCGATCGTTTGTGTCTCCTTCATTTGCTGCTTATATGCATTTAAAGCCCAAAGTGTTAGATCATGCTTTAATGGTAGATACTGCAAATGATAATCAAGTGTCGGTTAAAGAAGTATTTGATAGCTGTGTGATAAATATAGATGGGTGTGGAGTACCGATACAATTATTTCCTATAGCTTTGATCGAATTCGATGTGGTAGTGGGGATGGATTGGTTAGCTGAGAATCAAGCTAACATAGTTTGTGATAAGAAGTTAATAAGTGTTGTCTTACCTGAGAAGGGGCCGGTAGTGATTTATGGTGATCGTAGAAATCATTAGTCTTGCCCTATATCTATGATAAAAGCCCGTAAGTGTGTTAATAAAGGTTGTCCGAGTTACTTAGCTTATGTGATAGATACTAAGCTAGATAAGAGTAAGTTGGAAGATATTCCAATTGTTAGTGAATTTCCAGAAGTGTTCCCCGAAGACTTGAATAGTCTTCCGCCCGTTAGACAAGTAGAGTTTGGTATAGATCTGATTCCCGGAGCCGCTCCTGTAGCTCGTGCACCTTATCGTCTGGCACCTCCAGAGATGAAGGAAATGATGGCACAACTGCAAGACCTATCCGATAAAGGTTTCATCAGACCAAGTTCTTCGCCGTGGGGAGCACCAGTTTTGTTTGTGAAAAAGAAGGATGGTTCGATGAGAATGTGTATCGACTACCGGGAACTGAATAAGCGTACGATCAAGAACAAGTATCCACTACCCAGAATTGATGACCTCTTCGATCAGTTAGTTGGAGCTTGTTATTTCTCCAAGATTGATCTAAGATCCGGTTATCACCAGTTGAAGGTTAAAGAAGAAGACGTTCTGAAAACTGCTTTTCGCACAAGGTATGGTCATTATGAATTCTTAGTGATGCCGTTTGGTTTGACGAATGCTCCAGCTGCCTTTATGAATTTAATGAATCGGGTATGTAAGCCGTATCTTGATAAATTCGTGATTGTATTTATCGATGATATACTTATCTATTCCCGATCTAAGGAAGAGCACGCTCAACATCTTCGTTTGATTCTGGAACTATTGAAGAAAGAAAAGTTGTATGCTAAATTTTCAAAATGTGAATTCTGGCTACGGGAAGTTCAGTTTCTGGGGCATGTAGTTTCCGTGAAAGGCATTCAAGTTGATCCAATGAAAGTAGAAGCGAGTGAAAAGTGGGAACCGCCGAGAACGCCAACCGAAGTACGTAGTTTTCTAGGTTTAGCCGGTTACTATCGGAAGTTTATAAAAGACTTCTCTCGTATCGCGACGCCTTTGACTAAGCTGACTCGGAAGAATCTAAAGTTTGAATGGAAAGCAGAACAGGATGAAGCGTTCCGAATATTGAAAGAGAAACTTTGTAGCGCGCCGATTTTGTCATTACCTGAAGGTTCCGAGGACTTTGTCGTTTACAGTGATGCTTCCAAACTGGGGTTGGGTTGTGTACTTATGCAGCGTGGAAAGGTTATTGCTTATGCTTCTCGTCAGTTAAAAGATCATGAAAGACAGTACCCTACACACGACATGGAGCTTGCAGCAGTTATATTCGCGTTGAAGATTTGGAGACATTATCTTTATGGTTCCAGATGTCAAATTTATACCGATCATAAGAGTCTCCAACATCTTTTTGATCAGAAGGAATTAAATATGAGACAAAGAAGATGGCTAGAATTGGTGAATGATTATGACTGTGAAATTCTTTATCATCCGGGAAAGGCGAATGTAGTAGCCGATGCATTGAGTCGTAAAGAGAGAAGTGGAACAATAAAAGCTATTGCACTACGAGCTGAGCTGCTACCTAACATTTTCGACGAACTGAAGAAGTGTCAAGTAGAAGCCTTCCAGGAAGAGCATTTGAAATCAGAACGGTTAGTGGGGATATCAGCGTTGCTTATAAAAGGTGATCGTGGGTTGTTATGTCTGGGGAACAGGATTTGGGTGCCTTGTTTGGGTGGTTTACGTGACCGGGTACTTCAAGAAGCTCATCAGTCTAGATTCTCTATTCATCCAGGTACAAATAAGATGTATAGAGATCTGAAGCAATTTTATTGGTGGCCGGGAATAAAAAGAAGCATTGCTCAACATGTGGAAGATTGTACTACTTGTAAGAAGGTGAAGATTGAACATCAAAAGTCGTTTGGTCAGTTACAACGATTAGAGATACCGATGTGGAAATGGGATCAGATTACTACAGATTTTATCACAAAGCTACCAAGGACTCCGAAGGGATTTGATTCTATTTGGGTGATAGTCGACAGGTTGACAAAGTCCGCACACTTCCTACCGATAAAGGAAACTGATTCAATGGAACGATTAGCCAAGTTGTATATAGACGAAATAGTAACTCGACATGGAGTTCCAATCTCGATTATTTCTGATCGAGATATGTAACGTCCCAAATTTCATCGTAAGCAAACAACCATAAATAAGCATTTGAATTACTGTCAGGATCGAGTCTTAACAAGAATTAAACTTCTTAGAAACAGAATTTAGAGAATCTTGCGGAATAGAACTCTAAATCAATTAAAGAACAATCAATAGAAATTCAATAAACTGTATATATATCAAACAGTTATAACTCACAAGTTTTACACCAAACCTCAATCTTGTTGAACAGGCTCAACAAGACGATTTCTACTTCTCTAGAAATAGGATCTATGATCTTGAGGTGAATTCACTCTTGAATATCGAATTCTGTATACTATCTATCTTCTGTTTTTCGTATTTTTCTAATAGCTATCTATCAATACTATATATACAAAAGTAATTACAAGATAACTATAAAAAGTAAATTGATCTTCTGAATCTTCGTTAAACATATCTTGATCAATTCCTTATTTGTCTCCAAAAGCATCGCATCCCAAACTTATCAACTCAGCAGTATTAATGATGATTTGGCTCAGCAGCATTAACAACCTTCAGCAGTATTAATGATGATTTGGCTCAGCAGCATTAATGACCTTCAGCAGTATTAACCTTCACAGTCTTCAAGCAGTAGTAACTCAGCTCAGCAGTACTAACCATGTTTAGCAGTAGTAATTTGGTCTAGCAGCACTAACTTCGTCTAGCAGTACTAACTTCATCTAGCAGCATTAACTTCATCTAGCAGTACTAACTTCATCTAGCAGCATTAACTTCATCTAGCAGTACTAACTTCATCTAGCAGTACTAACTTCATCTAGCAGCATTAACTTCATCTAGCAGCAGTAACCTTGCCCAGCAGTAGTAACGAAGAACTGGCAGTAGTAATGAAGACTTAGCAGTACTAACCATACTTAGCATATCTTCAGTTCCCAACAATCTCCCCCTAACTTGACTTTTAGGAAAAGAAGTCAAGTTCTTCAGATGATGCTTCCAAAACTTAGTCATCATGTACACACAGATTAGGACTTAGACCTAGACTTTGATTTAGAATCCTCTTTACCAAGAATCTACCCATTGCTGAATCCTTGTTGCAGGTCAGCTTAGTGTGTAACATTCCTTGCAGCCTCTTCATGCTGTGATTGTATATTTCATCTACAAGATAGTATTCTTGAGTTGCAGAGTCAAGGGAGATGACATATACTCCACAGTTTTCATAGAGCATCCAGTTGGTAATGACTTGAAACTGTGTGTTTAACCTATGCTGAACTGCTTCAGGTTTGAACATTTGGCACAAGAATTCAAGTACCATTTTAGAAATTGACATCCCTGGCTCAGTCAGCATGTTTCCATATATCTTCATCCCAACTTTGAACATCTCTTCTAAGTCTGATCTTGAGCAAGTTCTGACAATTTTTCCCCAAGTAGAAAATACTTCAAATTTTCCATCAGCTCTTTTTATCCTAATGAACTCCTTTCTACCATCTTTCAAAGTGTCCCAAAAGATGATTTCAGGAGCCTTAGATGATATTGGTTCAGCCTGAAGTGGAATTGGGTTAGAGTCAACACTAGTAATGTACAAGTCACATTGGGCATCCGTTTGTGATTGCACATTGCCTGATTGCCCTGATGGAGTTGCCACTTCTTCTTCAGCAACTTTTCCATCAGATTTCACTGTTTCCTCCTGGGCCTCTTCTGCAGATGACTCCACCCTTGGCTTCTTTTCATTTTTCTTCTTTGAAGTTATGGGCTGGGTTCTTGGTCTTTTCTTGGACATCATCTTGGTTCTTTTAAGAGTTTTGACAGCCTCAGGAGTTGGTTCAGCTGCTTTAAGTTTTTCAGCAGCAATAACCATTTCTGCTGCTATGGCTGTTACTGCTTCTCTTAGTACATGTAGTGATGCTGCTTCAATACAGTTCTTTACAATCCAGTAAATTTCTTCATCTATTTCAGCTTGAGATGTAGTTACTGCTTCCTGCTCAGTTTCTGCTGCTTTGACTGTTTGGCCTTCAGCAGCATTAACTGTTTCTGCTGCTTGTTCAAACTCAGCAGCATTAACAGTTTCTGCTGCTGTGGTTTCTGCTGCTTTAACACACTCTTCCCCCTTTTCTGTCTCACTGGTCTCCCCCTTAACCTGTGCATACTCCATTTCCATCTCAGTCTCTATGTGAACAGTCTCCCCCTCAATATGTTGACCCTTCAGTTTCAGTTCTGCTTCTGACTCTGACTCCCCCTTTTTGGGAGCATCATCAGTTGAAGTTCTTCTTCTTAGCACAAATCTTGCCTTTTTCTTTCTGTTCAGCAACCTGGTGACCAGCTTTTTGAGCTTCTCAATTTGAGACTGTTGGTAGGTGACCACAGTCTTAAGTTGCTCTATCTCTGTCTTTTGTGCCATTACATCCAAGTTGATATTCCCTATGGTTTCCATCAATTCCTCATAGTTATATCTATCCTCACCTTGTTTAGAAGTGTTTACCTTCTTTAAAGGATCCTTGGAAGTTTCAGCAGAAGCCTTCTGCCTAGCAGAAGCACTACCTGCCCCCTTGGTTTCTTGGCACCTGGGTCCTCCTAATGATTTCTCATTTAGAGTTGCCATGGGGAAGGTCTTATTTATGTTACCACTGTCCTTCTCTGTGCTAGCAGAAGTAGTGGCAGCCTTAGCACCCATATGGTCATCCTTCTCCTTAGAGACCACCTTCTTGGGGTTGGGAGACACCCCTGTGGTTTCCCTGTTGATATTCTCAATTGGAGAATGCTCCAATTGAGGGCTTAAAGGCTTAGGGCTTTGAGTAGGTACATCAAGGGAAGGAGCCTTGTGCACCTTTCTTCTTTGAAACCTTTTGGTGATTGTGGGAGTGGGCTGTTCAAGAATGGACTGTGGGATGTCTTTTGAGATGGAAGGTTGGGATTGGTCATCAGTGGGTTGATCTAATGAGGGCCTTGATCCTGATGCCATACCTTCAGAGGGGTGGGACACAACCATCATTGTAGAGAACAATGGTGTGTCAACTCCTTCCGAGTCCCTAGGAAGTCTTTTCATATTTGAAAAAACCTTCCCTTTAGGGGATTTGGGTACATATACCTCAGTGAACTGAGGTAAGTCCATCAACTCCTTGTTAAGAACTTCTTGCACAAACCTTGGATACATGAAAAAGGTCTTTTTGGATTCCAAGTTTGATACAAGATCATTAAAGATCATTGCTGAGAAATTGTACTTTCTGGCAGTGGATAAGCAGACCAAGGCATATGCAATGGGACTGCTGAACTCACTCCATCCAGTAGTTTTCTTGGAAATACAGTGCATCAGGGTATGAACAAGAAATCTCCATTGGTTGAAAAATTTTGACTTGTAGAATTTAAAAACACCAATGGGACCTTCATACCCCATTCTTTGTAAAGTAGAAAAGAGTTCTTCATTAGGAATAGAAGATATACCTGAAGCATCATTCAACTGAAGGGAGATGCGAATAACCTCTTCAGTGACTTTCAAGGGTTTATCACAAACCCTTGTTCGAATGGTTTTCTGCCCTTCTTCAACACTAACAGTGGCATTCTCCCAAAATTGTTTCTGATGTTCGATATAGATTGTTGGGCTCACCGTGAGTGCATAGGAGATGTGCGAGGATTTGAGAAAATCGACTATATCGTGGAATCCCGCAGCTTGTTTCGGCTTCTGAAGCATGGCTATTTCATTGTGCTCATCCACAAACTCCATGATGCCTAAGGATTCTTGAAAGAAAAGCACAGAGATTCTGGGGAGGCTAGGTTAGAACGAGAGAGAAGAAGTAAATGCGAAGAGTCGTTATGAACATGGGCGGGCAAACAGGGGTATTTATATGCCCTAGATTATCAGAAGCAGTATTAACTACCTCGCAGTATTAACTACCGAGCAGTATTAACTGCCAAGCAGTATTAACTACCTAGCAGTATTAACGACCAAGCAGTAGTAACTACTCTAGCAGTATTAACTGCACTAGCAGTATTAACTACCGAGCAGTATTAACTACTGAGCAGTATTAACTACCAAGCAGTATTAACTACCAAGCAGTATTAACTACCTAGCAGTATTAACTGCCAAGCAGTATTAACTACCTAGCAGTATTAACGACCAAGCAGTAGTAACTACACTAGCAGTATTAACTGCACTAGCAGTATTAACTACCGAGCAGTATTAACTACTGAGCAGTATTAACTACCAAGCAGTATTAACTAGCAGTATTAACTGCACTAGCAGTATTAACTACTAGAACACAGGCAGTAGAAACTCTGCACTGTGCATCACTTGTCAAAACCTCAAATGTCATCTTACACATCACTTTTACCACTTCTTTTACCTTCTTCAGGATTATTTTCAAGAGTAACATGTCCTCCATCAATTCATTTGGAATATTGAAGGCATGCCATGTTACCTGTCATGTGCCTAGAGCAACCACTGTCAACATGCCAAATGCTTCTTCCCTTAAGCTGTTGGCTGCCCTGCACATCTGAGAAATCAATTAGTTTTTGTTGGGGACCCAAGCCATAGTGGTCTTGGGTCTCCCTTGATCATCAAAATACTTACATTCTGTTTTGATGAGCTTGTCAAAGTGAGGAACATCAGTGCTTGAGTACTTTGTTTTGATGATAGGTCTAGAAGCAGTACTAACTGATGTAGAAGTGCTAACTTTGGCAGCACTAACATTGCTTCCAGAAGTACTAGCCTTCTCAGCAGTATTAACTAACTTAGCAGTACTAACACTAGAAGCAGTATTAATTGTAGAAGAAGTACTAACTGTGTTAGCAGTACTAACACTGCTAGTGACATTATTGCTTCCTGCAGTACTAACATTGTTAGCAGTACTAACTGAGTTGGCAGTATTATTATTGGTACCTTTAGGCATCCATACTCTAACACTTTCTATTTCTGCCTTTTTCATATGGTTTATGGTTTTAACTTGTTTCTTTTCCACAACTTTCCTCACAGACTTTTTATATCCCCCACTCTTTCTGTAACCAGCAGGTTTTTGAAAATATCTTTGAGCATTAAACCTTTGGTTAACTGGATTGAAATAACAGTGTTTGGCTAAGTGATTTAGCTTACCACAGATGAAGCAAGGTTTTGGCCTGTTGATTCTGTTCAGGTCAACTCCTTGTCTCATAGCCCACTGGTTATTCCAGTTCCTTTGATTTCCCCTCTGATTATCATGTTTTTGGGGCTTGAACTCTTGAGATTTCTTACAGGAACAATGTTTACAGGTATTGGGAGCCACAACTGTGGTCTGTTTGTAATGAACTCCCTTTTTCTCTTCATTCCTTTTGATCTCAGTGTTCTTGACACATGGACTCTCACATTCCTCATCAGAGTCTACTTTGTCAGTCTCATCCTCAACAACTATTTCTTTTTCACAAGGATCTAGATTAATCTTTAATTCAGGTTCCTTTCTATCCTTGGTCTCTAACAAATCAGACTTAGGAGGTATGTAGTTGTTATTGTAGGGTGGAGGTGTGGCATTGTACCCTATCCCTACTTTCATCTTGTCATGGATTTGAGCCTTAATGATGGTGTCCATGGTTTTAGAAGCACAGGTAAACTTTTCAACATCAAGTTTAACCTTCTCAAGCTCTTCTTTTAATTTCTCATTCTCCTCCCCAGACACTTTCAGCTTAATCTCATACTCATTCTTCTCCCACTTCCAATAGTTAGTATCATAGTGGTGTTGAAGTTCATTAGCTTGAAAAGCTCTAATCTGTTCCTCAAACCTTTCTACAATCCTAACATAATCTTTCACATCTTTCTCTAGCCTCTTAAGGTCATCACACATACCCTGATTGTGATCCCTATATCTTTTAACAGCATCAATGCAAGCTTGAGAACAGAGTTTAGATTGTACCTCAGTGGGAATATCAGATACTTCTGCCATAAGAGCTTGATTCTGACAGGCTTCCTCAGCTTGATCACTCCAATCAAATCCCATTCCTTGTTGAGAAACATGGGCTTGAGAGGAGCTTCTGTTTTGATTTCCATTTGGAGCCTGTTGATGTGATCCTCCATAACACTCAACCTTGGATTGGTCAAAGCCTTCACCATCTTCTCCAATCTTTCCTTCATTACATGGGCCATTTTCTATGATGTCCCATATTGCATAATTAGTAAGAAGAATGTACTGCTTGATTCTCAGTTTCCACATGTTCAATTTATTGGATTTGAGCATGGGAACTTTTGAAACAGGAGTACTGTGAGTATCCATTGAGTTGTCCATAGTTTCTAAGATACCAAAGCTCTGATACCACTTGTCAGGATCGAGTCTTAACAAGAATTAAACTTCTTAGAAACAGAATTTAGAGAATCTTGCGGAATAGAACTCTAAATCAATTAAAGAACAATCAATAGAAATTCAATAAACTGTATATATATCAAACAGTTATAACTCACAAGTTTTACACCAAACCTCAATCTTGTTGAACAGGCTCAACAAGACGATTTCTACTTCTCTAGAAATAGGATCTATGATCTTGAGGTGAATTCACTCTTGAATATCGAATTCTGTATACTATCTATCTTCTGTTTTTCGTATTTTTCTAATAGCTATCTATCAATACTATATATACAAAAGTAATTACAAGATAACTATAAAAAGTAAATTGATCTTCTGAATCTTCGTTAAACATATCTTGATCAATTCCTTATTTGTCTCCAAAAGCATCGCATCCCAAACTTATCAACTCAGCAGTATTAATGATGATTTGGCTCAGCAGCATTAACAACCTTCAGCAGTATTAATGATGATTTGGCTCAGCAGCATTAATGACCTTCAGCAGTATTAACCTTCACAGTCTTCAAGCAGTAGTAACTCAGCTCAGCAGTACTAACCATGTTTAGCAGTAGTAATTTGGTCTAGCAGCACTAACTTCGTCTAGCAGTACTAACTTCATCTAGCAGCATTAACTTCATCTAGCAGTACTAACTTCATCTAGCAGCATTAACTTCATCTAGCAGTACTAACTTCATCTAGCAGCATTAACTTCATCTAGCAGTACTAACTTCATCTAGCAGCATTAACTTCATCTAGCAGCAGTAACCTTGCCCAGCAGTAGTAACGAAGAACTGGCAGTAGTAATGAAGACTTAGCAGTACTAACCATACTTAGCATATCTTCAGTTCCCAACAATTACATAAAACCTTGTCTTTACAACATCAATAATTCATACTAAACAAAATTGACGGCGGAAGTCGCTAAATTCCACAACCGAGAGCTATTCTATAGTCATCGCAGCCAAAACTTGAAATTACTCTATGCTTCCAGTTCTTCCTATCGCCTCCTAGTTCTTACTTGAAGAACCCTTAACATGCTTACCTGAAAATGGTTTAGTTTTGAAAAGCGAGGGTTAGACCAAAAGGTCTAGTGAATTCCCTCAGAAAGCAACATGTAACCAATATAAAAGCATTTATGAAAACATTATCGTAAACCTTAACATACTTCAAGCATGGTACTACACTGTGTATGGATCACATATCATCTTACGATCAGGGTTCCATTAGGTTCCCTTCTCGTCCTCTTTGGAGCCCCCACGGACTCCCCTCTACCGAATAGGAGGGAAACAGATTCCAACCTACCAGTCTATCTTGCATATCCAAGGGACCCTCAGATCCATCTTTGATCCCACAGTGCAGACCGACTCCACATAGCACGTCATTCATTTCACAAATATGCATCTTTAAAAACCCTTGTAAATCGTCATTCTCAGTTCATCAAGTACAATGCATTTTCCTCAAGTAAAAATAGGTATTTCATGGAAAACATGCGTAACAGTTATAAACATTTCATGCTCGTAAATGAAACCATAATCAGTCAAAATCATTCAACACTTTAAGTCGTAAAAGGTTTAGGGAACTCACCTTGACTGACGTATACCGCACTTCTTAAATACTTCCAAGCTAACCCAAACGAACACCTAAGGCAATAGATCCACATCAGATAAAACGGCTCAACCTACTGTCCAGCACATGATTTCCGGGTACTGACTTGTCCGGATACCACACTTGTCCGGATGCTACACTTGTCTGGATACCATACTTGTCCGGATACTACACTTGTCCGGATACTACACGGAAACTACCATAGAGCTTTACCCGGAAACTAGCATCCGTATCCGGAAACCACCATATCATCATGAGTTGAAGGTGTCCGGGTACGGCTGCTGTCCGAAAATAAACTTCTTAAAAGTGATTTCTAACCCGATTTTAGCCATTAATTTGATTAGATAACCATAAGGGTTCATCCACCAACCCCAAACACCCAATTAATCCAACTTTAAATCTCTTAAATCGATTCATTAATACAAAACCCATAAAACTCATTTTCAAGGAAAATATGGTGAAAATCCATTAATCTATAACATCAGTCTTAAGAATCCATAACAAAGAGAAGGAGGAGCACTACCCTAATCAGAAGAACGAATTAGGATGTTTTACCTTCAGATTCTAGCTTGATTCTCCCTTTCACTCTTGATTTCTTCTCAAGCCTTCTCCCTTTCTTCCTTAGCCACCAACACCAAGAGCACTCCCACACAACACTGATTTCAGCCAAATGGAGGCTGCCCTAGGGATTGGAGTCTATATATACACTTCATAAATTGACAATCTAGTCCCTCAAGTTAACTTCCATTTATTTCACTTTGACCACCAACTTTAAAACTCACTAGAATTTTGGGTTGTTACAACACTCCCCCCTTAAAAGAATTCCGTCCCCGGAATTCCTCATTGGGAAAAGATGCGGGTATCTTGCCCACACCAAATCTGACACTTCCCCCAAGGTAAAATTATTTCTGACTCAGTCAACCATCTCATTAAATTCGAAACAAGAAACCTTGTGTGCACTTCCTTCAGTTCCTACGGTACTTCTAACTCGAAGGCTACTGTTCCTACTCGGTTGGTCTAGACAACAGAAGATTAACCAAGACTTCTCAAGCATCTATACTTCCTTTAAGAAGGAACTTGGCTAAATCCTCCGCCACCACACGAGGTTCATTTACCAAGAGACAAACACCCACTTGACAGCTTGGCACCTGACCAACCCTGTACACCTCGACAACTCATAACCAGAGTTCCTTCATCGTATCACAACTCTCAACCCTATACCACTCAACAATCGTCTATGCAGATAACGTTTCCCCTTTCTCGGACCGCCTAGACCACGGTTCGCCAACCATTACACATATCTCCACCACTTCATCACTCCATCCTTGGATTCCCTATTACAAACGGATCTATTAATTCAGGAACACCCCGAAACTCGGGTTCCGCAGTTCTTTCGATTAACCACCATGATCATAAAACCAGACAGATGCATATATACCGTCATCCCGGCTCTCTTACTTAGATTTACCTTAAATAATTCTTTAACACTCAGTGTGCTAATCCCAAAAACGCTTCCCCAAGAATTGTAACACACCCTGTAATAACAAATGAACGTCATTACTTAACAAATCTATAAAATTTTAATCAACCATCCAAAGGCTTATACCTCTATCATGACGTTTCAAATTACTAATGATCATACTACCACTCCGACCCACAATCATCATCATGTCATTCCTTAAACATAACCAAAGTTCCAACTATTTCCTTCTAGGATCATTCCCTCACGCACAAGGAACAATTTTCATCTCACCTACTATACTACAGCTTGACTAATTCATTCATCCTCTTCTTTAAACTTACTCTGCCTTCAAGAATATACTTAACAACATACATGACCACAAAGCTTGGTCTCACAACTGGGCAATCACCCAATTCTGTCCCGGCATTCCATTCCGATAACAGTCAAAATAAACACCAACTTCCAAACCACGTACTTTAACAACTGAGATTGCAAAACGTACACTCTACCCGAAATCCCATAAGGGTTTCCTTCTAATCCTTCATCTTTCTAACATCGCCTTACTACATCGTCGGCTGACACAGATATCTTGGCAATTGAAGCTACTATTCACTCGTACAATCACCACTCCTATCATCACACTACCGACCAAGTCTCTCATGGTCATCCGTACACAATTCACACTTTCCTTCATTTTCTCCCGTATACTACAATCGAGTCTGTCTCGCTACTTAGTTCTCTCCCAACTTGTTGAACTATGACTCACGAGTTCACACTTAGCTCCAACACAAACATCCTAGCTAGCTCTTTATGATTCGAGCTTTTACGTAAGCTGGACACAGTCCCTCACTAAGCGATAAAGTCTACACACTCGCTTCGCTCGTGCTACTTACCTTATCTTCCTATGAACCCTCCATACTTCGCAAATAGAATATTTACTCAAAACAATAACTTCTCCTCCTCTTAACACCCCTACAAGGTGTTCTATCAACTTCCAACTTTTTGGTTCAAGACTTCGGTCTCGGCCACCTTACACAACTGTCGGCTTCTACCACAACAGATAACCTGTAACTACTTTCTTAGTTTATTCTCTAATAAGGGTCCTTTACGGAACCTAATCCTACCAACATATCATAATCACCTCATAATACGCCTCTCTCTTTTCTGAACTTACTCCTGTAACATCAACATTACAAGCTTACCTCGGAACTCGTATTCCCACGCCATAGACATTTCATTCTTCCTCACCACACTACTCAGAACGAGTTGCTAAAACCATCACCTTGAAGGCTTCAAATCCTTCCTCCGAACACGACCGTCACTTGACAACCGTACTTCCCGCTACCGCATAAGGGTGCAGACCCTCACACAACCGATACTATAACCCACTTCCGATTCTACCACTGCTCACCTTTTCCACTAGAACACATATACTGCAACCACATACGTTCTCCCCTGATTTGTCTAACACCTTTCCACTCTCGGAGTCCCTTCTTAACTTATAACGTAATATTCTACGACATAGTAGGTTCATAGCCTTCATGCATGACAATACAGTAAATAAATCTTTTCGCACATTTGATCATTTTAAATAAGCAATGTTTGGAAAACGCCTGGGTATACATGACCCCATCTTTCTCATAACTTCAACGCCCTGCACAACGATTCGAGAATCGTTTGCATGCATCTTTCCGTGAACTTTAATCTTACTCAATTCCGAACGATGTTATTACGACAGTATTACGTTGAATGAAAATTCTTTCATACGACACAATTTTGAAAGAGATTACAGACACCAAGTAAACCAGTCGGTTCTCACACTCTTTTATATGATATCATTCAGTTAAAATTCATTTGATTGTAAAAGTTTTGCTGGCACACGTCTTCTCGCCCTTTTGTAATAATTTAACTTATCATGAAAAGTGTGAAATACTTTGCAATCGTTAGGCTCAAAGTTTCATAGTGCAATGTGAATGAAATCACCTTTTCTTTAAACATACACTTGCACATTCTGACTCCTTTTCGATCAAAATTGATATTTACACACTTAATTTAAATCGTGAAAATTTCTATGTTATATTTAAGAAAGTTATGCATGATACTCTACTTGCAATTTAAGGCTACTCACCCTAGCAAGGTCAACCGCTTTACCCACGCAACTTATCCTTGACACTCTTCCTTCGACCAAGGGTCGCCCTCTCGGTCAAGCACTAACTAGATGTACATGCGTTCCACATCTCACTTACTCAACCAATTCTCACTATTTTCGCTTTGATCGACTATCTCACTTTCTACTTCTACATGCTTTCAGTTCACTATAAGTATCTTATTCCATTTGTCCTGCCAATGAAAAGCTCGACTAAAAAGTCAGGGCTCCACTGATACTTTCAAGGTTTTTATACTGTTCTATCTTTACCATTCCAACTGATCTACCCCATGATTTCCAAAACTAGGACTCTCCCGAAACTGGAGTCTTATTCAAACTCAAACATTCATCCTCTCCGAATCCACGAAGAGCTACCTCTAGACGACTCATAACATCCTTTACAACGTTGCTTCTCTACGATGTCTACATACCTCACATCATAATGACTCTTACACGACACTTCCCCAGACAATGGAGCTCGGTCTATCCCTCAGGGATCTTGCTGACCTATTCCTCAACGCTCTCCCAGCCATATCGATAAACTGAAAGAAACCGACAGTTAGTCCTTACTACACGTGACACAACAAATTTGATATAAGTAAGGTATTGTAAGCACGCACATGTACCTGTAAGTTCGTAATTACACTGGCCAGGTGTAATCCCAAACTTACCTTACACGTTTGTCCTTGGCACCTTATTCCTAAGCGCATTTATAGTGATCGTTCCTAGAGGCAATCCTATGTCTCGGCTGTGTTCCTCATCTTACAGTTTAAGTTTAGGCCCGAATGGTCACCTAAATCTATTAAACTAAGGCTCTGATACCATTTGTAACGTCCCAAATTTCATCGTAAGCAAACAACCATAAATAAGCATTTGAATTACATAAAACCTTGTCTTTACAACATCAATAATTCATACTAAACAAAATTGACGGCGGAAGTCGCTAAATTCCACAACCGAGAGCTATTCTATAGTCATCGCAACCAAAACTTGAAATTACTCTATGCTTCCAGTTCTTCCTATCGCCTCCTAGTTCTTACTTGAAGAACCCTTAACATGCTTACCTGAAAATGGTTTAGTTTTGAAAAGCGAGGGTTAGACCAAAAGGTCTAGTGAATTCCCTCAGAAAGCAACATGTAACCAATATAAAAGCATTTATGAAAACATTATCGTAAACCTTAACATACTTCAAGCATGGTACTACACTGTGTATGGATCACATATCATCTTACGATCAGTGTTCCATTAGGTTCCCTTCTCGTCCTCTTTGGAGCCCCCACGGACTCCCCTCTACCGAATAGGAGGGAAACAGATTCCAACCTACCAGTTTATCTTGCATATCCAAGGGACCCCCAGATCCCGAGGATCCATCTTTGATCCCACAGTGCAGACCGACTCCACATAGCACGTCATTCATTTCACAAATATGCATCTTTAAAAACCCTTGTAAATCGTCATTCTCAGTTCATCAAGTACAATACATTTCCTCAAGTAAAAATAGGTATTTCATGGAAAACATGCGTAACAGTTATAAACATTTCATGCTCGTAAATGAAACCATAATCAGTCAAAATCATTCAACACTTTAAGTCGTAAAAGGTTTAGGGAACTCACCTTGACTGACGTACACCGCACTTCTTAAATACTTCCAAGCTAACCCAAACGAACACCTAAGGCAATAGATCCACATCGGATAAAACGGCTCAACCTACTGTCCAGCACATGATTTCCGGGTACTGACTTGTCCGGATACCACACTTGTCCGGATGCTACACTTGTCCGGATACCATACTTGTCCGGATACTACACTTGTCCGGATACTACACGGAAAACCCCCCACCCGGAAACTACCATAGAGCTTTACCCGGAAACTAGCATCCGTATCCGGAAACCACCATATCATCATGAGTTGAAGGTGTCCGGGTACGGCTGCTGTCCGAAAATAAACTTCTTAAAAGTGATTTCTAACCCGATTTTAGCCATTAATTTGATTAGATAACCATAAGGGTTCATCCACCAATCCCAAACACCCAATTAATCCCACTTTAAATCTCTTAAATCGATTCATTAATACAAAACCCATAAAACTCATTTTCAAGGAAAATATGGTGAAAATCCATTAATCTATAACATCAGTCTTAAGAATCCATAACAAAGAGAAGGAGGAGCACTACCCTAATCAGAAGAACGAATTAGGATGTTTTACCTTCAGATTCTAGCTTGATTCTCCCTTTCACTCTTGATTTCTTCTCAAGCCTTCTCCCTTTATTCCTTTCTTTCTTCCTTAGCCACCAACACCAAGAGCACTCCCACACAACACTGATTTCAGCCAAATGGAGGCTGCCCTAGGGATTGGAGTCTATATATACACTTCATAAATTGACAATCTAGTCCCTCAAGTTAACTTCCATTTATTTCACTTTGACCACCAACTTTAAAACTCACTAGAATTTTGGGTTGTTACAAGATAGTCGTTTTACTTCAAGATTTTGGAGGAGTTTTCAAAAAGAAATGGGGACGCAGATAAAGTTAAGTACAACATATCATCCTCAAACTGACGGTCAGAGTGAAAGAACGATTCAGACTTTAGAAGATATGCTCCGAGCATGCATTGTTGATTTTGGGGGATCGTGGGATAAGCATTTGCCGTTGATTGAATTTGCCTACAACAACAGTTACCATTCCAGTATACAAGCGGCACCGTTTGAAGTTTTGTATGGTAGAAAATGCCGAACACCTCTGTGTTGGAATGAAGTGGGAGAGAAACAGTTAGCAGGACCAGATATAGTACAGTTAACAGCGGATAAGGTTACTCAGATTCGGGAAAGATTGAAAGTGGCTCAAGACAGACAGAAAAGCTATGCCGACCGACGCCGAAAACCGTTAGAGTTCCAAGTTGGAGATTTTGTAATGTTAAAAGTCTCACCTTGGAAAGGAGTCATACGATTTGGCAAGCAAGGGAAACTCAGTTGAAGGTACATCGGACCGTTTGCGATCACGGAAAGGATCGGTGAAGTAGCCTACAGGCTGGGTCTTCCACCAGAGTTAAGCAGGATTCACAACGCCTTTCATGTATCGAATTTTCGAAAGTGTTTGGTTACGCCAGATCAGGCAGTGTCTTTACCAGATATACAAGTTGATGAAAAGCTGAATTATGTGGAGGAACCTGAAGCTATTGTTGACCGAAAAGTTAAGGTTCTACGGAATAAGGAGATAAGACAAGTGAAAGTTCAGTGGCGACATCATAGGGGTCAGGATGCTACGTGGGAATCAGAGACAGAAATGAGAGCCAAATACCCTCATCTGTTCACTTAACTGAATTCCGGGACGGAATTCTTTTAAGGGGGAGATTTTGTAATAACCAGGTATGTTATTGGTTTATTTAAAAGTGTTACTTTAATTTAATATTATGGAGTTAGAAGTTAAGGGGGTAAGTTTTAATTTTATAATGGAAATTTAGGGGTATGTTTTGCCAAAATAGGATAAGTTTGGGGTTTGTTTGGTATTTTTACCAAACTCCTCCTCCACCACTGCCATATTCACCTCAAGAGGAGGAGGTGTCCTCATTTAGACAAAGTTAGCAAACATTCAAAAGTGTGTGTGTGTGTGTGTGTGTGTGTGTGTGTTCTTTCGGCAAAGAGAAAAGAGAAGAGAAAAGAGAGTGATTTGTGAAGAAGTAATTTCCATACTATTTCAGCCGAGTTCTCGAATCCACATCAAGATAACAAAGGTATTAATCCATACAAATCCTTACTTTTATGTGTATTAGGTTTTATATGAGTTTTAGAAGTGGGTTTTGATGATTTAGGGATGTTTTGGAAAATCTGAGCATATGGCTAGGTTATGTTAATAGTCTTAAACATATCTGGATATTTACAGCAACATACATAGCTTAAAAGATTAAATTTATGGGTTTAGGATGAACATAGTGAACTGAGACATTCATGCATGTCGCAGTAGTGGGTTGCGACTTGCTCATTGATGTCGCAACAGTTGGTTGCGACATGAGGGAGTTATCGCAATAGTTGGTTGCGACTTGGTGCTATGTCGCAACAGTTGGTTGCGACTTGGTACTGTGTCGCAGTAGTTGGTTGCGACATGGTACTGTGTCGCAGTAGTTGGTTGCGATAGGTGTAGTGTGTTGCGACATGGGGTATTTCAGTAGTTGATTGCGATATGAGTCGAGGATTTCAGGATTTTAGAGATTTTAGTCTTTAAAAGAAATATTTGTATTTATGTGGTACAGATTCTGTGAAACTGGGCTGAAGAAATTGGAGTGCTTGGTAATAGCTAGGAAGGATTTTGGAGATAAGCAAAACAAGTGAGTTTTACTTCAAAACGTTTTCAACTGGAATACATATATGTGTGTATTGGATATGTGATAAATGGTGTGACTATGTTTATGTTTGAATTATAATATATTGAGGTATTGTGATTACGTGAGTATTATATTATATTATAATACGTTGGCCGGGCATAGGACCGGTGTGTTGGCTGTAGTTGTTGTACAACGTTGTTTATTAGTTGGCTTGCAACCAACTAATATGGCCATGGGAAGGAGACAGGGAATTACGCGATGAGTGAGTTATGATTGATAATTGTCTTTGTGATATATATGGTGTTGTACAAATGGTTTTAAAAATGGCAGAGATTTTCTCACTAGACCTCAAGGTCTAACCCTCATTTTTGTTTTAAAATATGTATTCCAGGTCGTGAAGCAAACAAAGACAAGTTAATGAAAAGATCTAAGAATTTCTTTTGGAGAACCATGAAGCATTTTTGTATCTATCATGTTTAGTAGTTATTATGAAAAAAGTTTGTACTGAAAGACTTACTTTGTTAAGCTAAGGGACCTTAAATGAAATATGATGTATTTTTGTGGTGAAATTATGTTATGAAATATATGTTATTTGTATGTTGGGAATCCGGGTTGTTACATGATTTTTTTCTTATTAATCTAACAAATGCTTAGAAATCATACCCTTTAAATTGTTTTATTATTTGGTTAGATAATAGTCAATTAATACTTTTTAATAGAATGCTTTAATTTTATTGTTTTTAGTAAGTTAACAATGCTAATTTTAGTACAAATTTTGAATCATTATTTTGCAACCAAAAAGTTAAAAATGTATGAAACTATATCAATGAAAATTATATGCATAAAAAATACTCGAATACATACATCGTATTATATTACATATTAATATCAAATTACGCTTCATCTTAATTTGCTTACACATTTCTAATATAAATTTCAGCACCGCGCATCGTGCGGTACCAAACACTAGTTGAACTATAAGAGCCTATAGAACCATTATAATCAATTGAGGTCCAATAGAATCCAATAAAATTGATTAAGAACCAATTATAATCTAATAAGACACTTATGACTTATTACGTGTTTGTATGCATGCATGTATGTATTGCATATATGCATGTGGTGTGTATTTGGCTTTATAAGATCATTAAGGTCCATTGTAGAATTAAGAACCACTAAAGCATATTAAGAACCATTATAGCCCAACAAGACCTTTATGACTTAATAAAGTCCAATAACACCAGCGTAACTTATTACGTGTTTGTATGTATGTATATGCTGCATATATGCATGTGGTATGTATTGGGCTATGTAAGATCACTAAGGCCCACTATAGCTTATTAAGAACCATTAAAGCCTACTAAGAACCATTATAGTCAAACGGTACGTTTTATGACTTAATAAGACCCAAAAACACTAACACGACTTGTTACGTGTTTGTATGCGTGTATGTACTGCATATATGCATGTAGTATGTATTGGGTTCTATAATATCACTAAGGCCCATTATAGCCTATTAAGAACCACTAAAGCATACTAAGAACCATTATAGTCCAACAGTACGTTTTAGGACTTAATAAGACCCAAAAAAAACCAATGTGGTATATTACGTGTTTGTATGCATGTATGTACTGCATATATGCACGTGGTGTGTATTGGACTCGATAAGACCACTAAGGTGTTGTTCGGTTCATTTTCTGTTAAGACCTGAATCAATATGATTGTCTGAGTGGATATGGTTGTATGGCTGTTAACAGATAAGTTGGTGTTCGGTTGTTATGTGAGAGATGGGGAGATTAAGGGGCAGTTAGAGCTTCATTCCAGCGGATCGATCTTCATTCTAGGGGGTGAGAATCGATTTTCACCGTCAACTTCCTTGAAGTTGTTGAGAACTCTGGTGAAATCCACAACGAATCAGCTTTTTCAACAATGAGATCGGAAGAAGAAAACAGGGGTCGAGATCGAGATGGCTTTTCACGATGAACCAGAGAAGGAAGCAAGGTCAGGAGGGCTTTCCACCGTGAACCATAGACAGAAGCATGGAGATCGATGAACCAGAGAAGGAAGCAGAAGGGTTGATGGTGTAATCTTGGAGGTTGGGGAGAAGGGCAGTAGGGGGAATTTAATGGAATTTAATAGCTGAGTGTATAGGACATGGGTTTTGTAGCTGAGCGAATCAGCCATCATCTGAGCGAATAAGCTCCTACCGAACAACTAGGTATGGTTGTGCGAATCAGCCATATCTGTTATACAGCTCATTAAGCTGTTACCGAACAGCCCATAATACCCATATAGCTTATTAAGATTCATTATAACCTAACAATACCCACTATAGCCTATTAAGACACTCCATGTCTTATTAAGGCGCAAAAGTACCAACGATGGCTTATTACGTGTGTGTTGTATGCATGAATGTACTGCATTTATGCACGTAGTGTGTATTGGACTCGATATGTTGCCTAAGGGGACACTTAGGCAACATAGAACCACACTTTGCCTAAGAGAAAACTTAGACAACATATATTAGTCTTTGTTGCCTAAGCTTATCTTAAGCAACATAGGCAATTAGTCTTTGTTGTCTAAGACAACATTTGGTCATTTGGTGTAGTGTATATACATACGTGTACATATACTATCATATACATATACATACACACATATACTATCATCAACATAGACATATACACATACATGTGTATACATACAAACATTCATACATATATACACCGACGGTTTATTTAATATTTTTTTTTAAAAATAATGTAATTATTTACCGACGGAATATTTAATAAAAATAAATAAAAATTAATCTCTCATTAATCCCTCGCTAATCCCACGCTAATTAGTGAGGGGTTAGCGAGGGATTGGGGTTGTGATTAATATCTCATTAATCCCTCGCTAATCCGTCGCTAATTAGTGAGGGATTAGCGAGGGATTGAGTTAGTGGTCAATCCCTCGCTAATTAGTGAGGGATTTTTTCTAATGCTAATTTTCGTCACTGATGCCCAGTTTTCTTGTAGTGGATCCCCCTCACTATTCCCCCTCGTTTCTTCCTGTAGAGTCGGCTTTGTCGGATGGTTGCCACTTTTGACTCTGTACTCCTCTCGTTCTTTTTCCGACCTTAATTCTTGTTCATTCTTGCTGCCCCCACATTCGGCTTTGAAGACTCTTAGCTTAAACGATCCAATCCACACGTTGTTCAGCCGACACTCCAGAAGTATACTCCCACTATCCTTTCGGAATCGAACGAAGCCGAACTTCCTTCCGCAACGTAGTCTCTTTCTAGCCATATACATATATGTTACCTCGCCATATCTTCTAAAAAATTTCCACAAGCTTCCCACCTCCATATTCTCCGGGAAGTTAAAGAACATATACGAGATTTGTTTCGGGTTAGGTTCAGATCTTAGTCTACTGTTGGTGGAGTTACTGTTAACGTCTTTCTGCCATGCTTGAGCCCTTTCACCGCTCCTCACTCCCCCCCTTTCCCTCTCTCTCATCTCTCACCTCCTCTTCCTTCTTTCTTTTTTCTTTTAATGAGTTTATCTTTGTGCAGATTTCGAACAGTAAGTGTAATATATATGTGCAGATCAATAAACAAGTTAATTGATCTTGGGTTTGAAGTTATATAGCTTGAATTTTAGGTTATAATGTATGCTTTAAAATTGTTAATCGATGCTTTAAACGAGGATCAAGCTTGTGCTTAAACATCGATGGAACACTATTTTTGAAAATTAAATTTATTCAAAAAATGTTGGTGGATGTAATCTGATTATTTAATTCCACTAGTTTTAATCTATAGCAAGTACTAGGGAGGGAGTCTTTAAACCTACTTGTCTGGTTACTAAAAGACTCGAGGCTTTTATAATATAATATATATTTTTTCCCTAGCTGCTTTAAATAATTACATAAAATTATATCGGATTCTTTGGGGTTGTCAGAAATGTAAATCAAAATGAAAACCCCACTCATACACCACGCCATCCAATCTTGAATTTAATGGGTTAAAATAGTACCCCCTCCCCCTTGTCTAACCATCCAATCTTAAATTTATATGAAGCTAAACATTTTATTACCACTTTAACAAGACTCATAACTTATATACATGATTATTTGACACTGACTTAATGATCTAAAATGTAACTTAGTTGATGTTCGGTTCGTTTTCTGTTAAGACCTGAATGGATATAACTATCTGAGTGTTAACAAATATGTTGGTATTCGGTTGTTGTGCTGAATAAACTGTCAGAAATGACCATTTTACCCCCGGTCTTTATTTTTTAAACTGTAAACATACAAACAAACAAACAAACAGATTCATACCAACAAACATCAAATGTAGTATTCTTTATATTTTAAACATACAATTGTAGCAAAAAAGATGAAAAGAAAAGTTTGAACGATAATCATCAACAGATACATAAAATTATATAAATTAACTAAAGTTACATGGTATAGAAAATTACTGGATAAGAAAATATATAAATGAAATAAAGAAAAATTCCCAGGTTTTAAACCCAAACCCTTCTTACGGCGGCGTAAACCCAAAACTCCTTCCTCCCTCCTCCCGCCGCCGACTTCTTTAATGGTCGCCGGAATCCAACTCTTCTCTTCCATTAATTTCTAAAATATCGATCGGAAACTAGTTCATACCACATAAAAGATGAAACGAAGCAAAAAATTGCAACAAAAAAGATGAAAAGAAGCAAAAAATTGCAGCAAACAAACAGATTCATACCACGTAAAATCACAGCAAAAAAGAAGTGAAAAACAGAGAACATTTCGTGAAGAAGAGGTCAATTGTACCTGCAGGAGAAGAGCTTGTCGACCGTCGGCTGTGAGGAGCTGCATGTTCGTCGACTGTGGCTGTGAGGAAGAAGCTGATTCGATGTTGTGGGGTGAATGGTAGGGTTTTCTTTCATTAATTGGGGTAGTTGGGAGAGAGGCAATTAAGGAAATAGGAGAGCTAGTGTAGAGGAGTGTTATTTCTCAGCTGACCGAATCAGTTAGTTTTTTAGCCATTTAGCCGCTACCGAACGGGTAGATATGGCTGTTCGAATCAGCCATATCTCCCACACAGCCCATTAAGCCGCTACCGAACAGGCCCTTAGTTAGTAAGCTTTTAGGGGAAGTTTAATGTAAAAAAACTAAGTTTTTCCAAACATGCATCTCCCAATTAAAAAATACGTTTCTTTCATCTGAAAAATCCTTCCAAAGAAAAATATTTTCAATATATATACACAGATTAATACGGATAGACAACTCTATCCATACATAATTTAGGGGTTGTTTACTTTTTTCCCTATTAAGCCCAAGTTGTCTATCTGGATAAATTCGTTTGCCTAAGGGATGCAAGACCGATGGATTTGAGGGACACGCACGCACGCGCGCACACACACAGAGAGAGAGAGTTGGATTATATATTGGTATTAATTTGTTTTAAGTGGCTTAACAGAGACAAGTGAGGTGTCCTGACTTATTCCATATAGTCATTTTGACTTAAATGGCTTCATGATTAAGTCGAAAAGAGCCACTCCTGTATGCTGAGCGAATAAGCCGACCATACCATTAAGTTGTAAAAAAAAACATAACCGTGTATGGTAACCGGTTTACCTAGCCCTGGTATAGGCTTGATTCGTTTATTCAAAACCATAACTGGTTGGCCTAATCGGTTACAAAACTAGGCCAATTGATTGGGCCTCAACCGCTTGCAATTTAGGCCCATATCCTGGAGTGGTTACGAGGACTCGGGCCTAGGGGAGATAAGGAGGTTTCATCACAATGTGTTAATTTGACGTGTTTTTTATCCATTCTTATTACGTTGTTTAAGATATATATAAAATTTTATCCATTCTTATTAAGTTGTTTAAGATATATACAAAATTTTGTTAGCTTCAAGTTATACTACTCACAGACTTCTACTTTATATCTTCTAAATTAAAGAAATGTAAAAAAAATTAAAATAATAAAGAATATTTATTACGAGACAATCAAGGGAATAATGTAATAAATTCATTATTAATTTTTTAAGAAAAGGAAACCATCGCTACTTCCCATGTCACGTATCATTTTTTTTAAAATTATAATAATTAATAACATCCATGGCCATAGTCCATAGTAGGCATGACAATTTGGCCCGACCCGGTGAGGAATCCGGTCCACCCGACCCTACCGGGGCCGGGGATTCCCCGCCAAACCGGGTACCGGGGCCGGGGAAATCGCATTTCAGAAACTCGGGGCCGGGGCTGGGATGACCATCCCCCGACCCGGTATATATATATTATTAAAAAAGTTTTATATAATATATATATATATATTAAATATATTATACATTTTAAAAATGTTTTTTTTTCTGAACTGATTCAAAAAATAGCTGTTAAAAATAGTTTTATATATATATTTTTAAAAATAGTTGTTAAAAAGCCAAAAAAAAACGGGTCGGGGAATCGGGTACAATCCAGGGACGGGGTGTTGACCGGGTCTTGACTAAAAGTTGACCGGGAACGGGATTGGAATCCTCGTACCCGCCCGGGGCCGGGGGTCGTTTACAAAAACCAGTGATGGGGAACCTCGTCTCATACCCGCCCCGTTGCCATGCCTAGTCCACAGAGATAGAGGTAAAGTCAAGAAGATAAAAAGTCAACAAAATCCGATTAATTGAATCCATCCAAACTATTGAATACATTTTAGTTGTAATATTATATTTTTGTAAATTATCTAGTTGTAATATGTTTATAATTTAAATAATATTTTTCTTTTTCTTTTTCTTTTTATAATCCGAATTTATTCTGGAGATGGTGTTTTGGTCACTCAACACACACTGACACTGGCTGGCTTTTTTAATATTAAAATTTTATAAATCGGTTGAAAAAGTAAACACCCCAAATCATATGCACAAATATTTGCTCACAAGCTTCAGCTTGAACCCAAAAAACAGGAATAAAATATTTTCCCTTCTCCGATCTGAGAAATTGAATGAGCGGGAGCGAAGGAAGCTCGGGACATTCTGCCGGAGATGCGCAGCTGGCGGCGGGGAAAAAGAGGGACAAGGCCAAAGTGAGCCGGACGTCGTTGATATTGTGGCATGCTCACCAGAACGACCCAGTCGCCGTCAGGAAGCTATTGGAGGAAGATCGGTCTTTGGTTCAAGCTAGGGATTATGATAATCGAACTCCGCTTCATGTTGCTTCGCTTCACGGATGGATCGAAGTCGCTAAAGTCTTAATTGAGTACGGTGCCGATGTTAACGCGCAAGATCGCTGGAAGAACACGGTAACAATGGAATTTTACTTTTTATATTATGTATGTTTTTCTAGTTAGATAACAATTTGTGATGTGAGAAAGGATTCTTCTAGTTCAATTGAAATCGGTGAAATCTTACAAACAATTTGTCAGGGCTCAGTTTACCGGTTTGAGTTCTTTGAATCCTTGCTGTTTATATTCTTAGATGAAATTCGTTAAACAATTAACGTTTTCTTTCTCCACTCAGAGAGAATATACTTTAAGTTTGTATCAACGATTTTGGATTAAGGAAGTAAGGCAGAATGCGTGCGTGATCATGCTTTTGTATTTAGGTACTTAATTGTTCAGCCTTTTGTTTCCAAGAGGAACTTCCAGCACCTTACCTTGTTGTGGGGGAAGCAAATATATGTTCACAACCTAAATGCTATATGCTTTCTATAAACGCATATTGTTCATATTTTTCACACACATGGCAGTGTATCATGTTAACGACTGAGTATTGTTGCTTGTAAGTTCTAATTTTTTAATTATTTTGTTATACATTTATTCAAAGAGGTTACCAAGTAGGCTTGACTAGTAATGTTGAAAACCATAGTTTCTATAGATACGGTGTCGGTGTAGCTGTTTGAGTTGCTTGCAGCCTCTTTCAAATGTCAAACATGTTAAGCGTATCTGGAATTCTGCAGACACACACTCTTTTGGATGTAGTCTATTTGCATAGATGTTTCTCATGAAGCGCAATCCTAGAATTTTTAGGTTGCAACTGCTTTTAGAAACTCCTGTGGTGGTTACCTGTTCATTGCTGAAATTCTGGATTATTGGACGCAGACGCCTGTCTTGTATTCTAGAGTTAAAGGTACAGGCAGGCACCCAAAACGCAAAACATTTTTCAGCAATGCTTATTATTGATTTGGGATTAATTTGGTCTTCTCTGGAGGTCATTTTGATCTTTCTGCTGATATGCAACCATTGATGGTTCTTTTGTCTGTCAGTGTGATGGTGTATTCTCTGCTATCATCCACTGAGTGCACAAATGTGAAGGAGCTTTTGACATTTTTTAAAATTCAACAAAACAAAAGCAACTGGGCTTCATAAATGCTGACTGAAGACTGGGAAACAAATAAGAGTTACAGGAGACACCTTATATCAGGAACTCTCAAGTTTATATGTGTTAACAAACCCAGATCAGATTATTTGGGGAAAGTTGATTACTGGAAACCGGCCCCACACGGAACCTGCACCAATGTGAGGGGGCATTCTTTTGGCACACTCAGCGGCTGAGGCTACCGGGGGGGGGGGGGGGGGGGGGGGATCGAACCTGCGACCTGTTTTGTATTTGGGCAAAGTTGCCCCACCCCTTTGCCAACTGAAATCAGATTATGCCTGAGTACACCAAGACATATTTGCATAATTGTTAATATGCTAACATTGATGAATATTTGATTATAATATACGATAAACATCCCTGATTGCTTCTTCTACACACTTGTTTTTTGCTACTAAAATTTTCGTTTTCTTCTTGATGATTTGACCATTGATTACTGAGTTTCTTTTGGCTTATTCGGAGCTTTCATCTAGTTAGATTGACTCACAATAATATTCCGATATTTGAACCTGATATTGCTTGTGACAGCCTCTAGCCGATGCGGACGGAGCTAGAAAACATCACATGATTGAGTTACTAAAGTCGTATGGCGGCCTGTCTTTTGTAAGTTCAACACCAAGCTTTCTTATTTGATTTGGAACGTACTGTTAATGTTTATTTTGTGGTATAACTATTTGATGCATGTTATGTGGCACATTTTTTTTTTAATTTCAGTTAAGATTGTATTTACCAATACAATATCGATCCTTTAGGATTTTTATTCATAGGGTTCTATGTTTGCATCATATTTTCGAAATTGGCGTCCACAATCCATTCTTTTTTCAAAGAATACAATAGGAGGAAAACTACCACAAAAAAAAGGAAAAAGAAAAGTTGAGTGTGAGAGTGTCCAAAAGTGAAGTGAGCTTTATCGAGTCCTTGTCTGCCTAAATTTCTCATGGCCATGAAATTATGTTGTCAAGTAGCACTGTTCCTATATTTTCAGCATTGCAACTGATATTGGTAGTATGGCCCCTCTTTCTCGCACAATCTTCTAAGAAAATTGAATTGCAAATTGTGTAGTTTGTGAATCATCTCAAACCCTTTTCACTCCGCTTAGCCTTATCCCTCTCCAGCGGTATTCTAGTGACAGGTTCTATAGGAACTGGTCTAAGCTGCATATTTGCAAACCTGACTGTTTATTTATTCATTCTATTTGTTTTATTTACAGTTATGGTAATACACATTCTTAAGGTGATCTGTATGCTTTTATAGGCTTAAAACTTTTGGCATCTTTTGTGCAGGGACAGAATGGAAGCCATTTTGAACCAAGGCCTGTGCCGCCACCTCTTTCAAATAAATGTGATTGGGAAATTGACCCTCTGGAGCTGGACTTCACAACCTCACACATGATAGGCAAGGTCTGGTTTCGTTTGCTTGAATCTAGTCAATTGAATGCTTAAATATTACTTGCAAGAAATGTTAAAATATCACAAATCAGGACAATACATATTTTATATAATCCATGATTGAATGTGGTTATTTGCTAATTACCATCAGAGGTCTGAAGATCATATGATAGTTTGGAGTGACATGTGAAAACGATTATGTTTTGTACATTTCATCCAATTTCTTAAAAGTAGCAAGTCTAAATGATTTCGACCGTGCAAAATCTTGTGAGAAGTCATTGGTCTAATGGCACAAGTCCTATAATAGTTACTTCTCCTTGGTAGATGTGAATTTCTGCTCCAAATTGTATCTTGTGCACTTGATGGGGAAAGAACGTGCTAACGTACGAGTTTTTTTTGTTATTTTCTATTTAGCGGGAAGCATAACCGTAAGAAGTAGGGTTAAAACTTAATGATTAAGCTTTGAATGTACTATATTTTTCATCTGTATCGACATTAGCGATAATAACTATGCTGCTAATAGGGGTCCTTCGGTGAGATTGTAAGAGCATGTTGGCGTGGAACACCTGTAGCTGTTAAGCGTATACTTCCAAGTCTCTCAGATGACAAACTGGTGATGTGAGTTCCCTTGTATCTTCAAAGTTTGTTAAAAAGGTTATATTTTTTACAGTAACCTTTACTACCATAATGGATAAATTTGCTTATTTTTGTTTGCCATACCAATCCAGTCAGGACTTCAGGCACGAGGTGAATTTGCTGGTCAAACTTCGCCACCCTAATATAGTGCAATTTCTTGGAGCTGTTACTGAAAAGAAGCCGTTAATGCTGATCACCGAGTATCTGCGAGGGGTAAATGATGAAAAACATCTAGTTACCATGAACATACTATTATCTTCCCCACCCTACACACACCACATAAGACACGGAAAAAAAAAACAAAGAACTTTATTGTTTTAAGATCAGTAACATTGATTTGTGGATGCAGGGTGATCTTCACCAGTGCCTGAAGGAGAAGGGCGCACTAAGTGCGGCTACAGCTGTAAGCTTTGCTTTAGACATTGCCAGGTACTTTTTCATCTTCTGTCAGATGGTGACCTTTGTAACACAGCTTAATAAGCGTAATGGTCTGGGCAGCTTATTCACTCAGCCATACATGAGTGTTTTCTTTGCGGCTTCATCATCAAGCCATTAAGCTAAAATGGCTATATGGAATAAGCCAGGACCCCTCACTTGTCCCCGTTATGCCACTCCAAACAACTTAATACCAGAAATGCCCAGAAATAACTCAACCCTGTCTGTTTGCCTCCCTCAAACCCATTGGTCCCGTCCCTCAGACAGACAGTTTGTTCAGACAGATAACTTAACCCATACAAGGCTTAATGTAAAAAAAAAGTAAACAGCCCCTAAGTCCTCTATTGTAGGTTTTAGCTTCTTGCGTTCACTCTAGATCTCGTGTTTAGATGTTGTAGTATTATAACCCTTTGCAAGAAGTTCCCTCTAATCTATTTCCAGCTAACAGTCTTTTTATTCCAAATGATGTGGTCATGAAACAATTTATGTTGATCTGTAAGCAATTCTGGAAGGTAGGTGGCAATGAATGAAGTGGTACTAACTTGAGATTTTTGTGTTTGCAGAGGCATGGCTTATCTACACAATGAGCCGAATGTCATCATTCATAGGGACCTAAAACCGAGGTTTGTTTACTTACCACATTCAGAATGGAAAGTTTAACTGTCCCTCTAATGTGTGCATGCATCTTTGTACTTTGGTTATGATCTTGGATTACTTGGTTTTTGATTCACCTTTTCGTGCTAATCTTAGAGATGGCTTATATATTTTAGGAATGTTCTTTTAGTCAACTCAAATGCGGATCATCTCAAAGTCGGAGACTTTGGACTTAGCAAGCTCATCAGGGTTCAAAATTCCCATGATATATACAAAATGACCGGCGAGACTGGCAGTTGTATGTTTTATATCCTATTACTATATTCGCCCAACAATTTTGATCTCTCTTAAAATTTTCCATATTCACATCTCTATAATTGTTCTTGATCTTTTCATGGTATACAATGCACAGATCGTTACATGGCTCCTGAAGTCTTTAAGCACCGTAAATATGATAAAAAGGTTGACGTGTTCTCTTTTGCAATGATATTGTTTGAGGTAATTTCCGTTTTGAATAAGAAGGTTATAGAAGGATAGAAAGCAAATTATAGATCTGTTGATCATGAAGTTTTGAACGTTGTTATAGATGCTTGAAGGCGAGCCACCACTTTCGCATTATGAAGCTTATGAAGCAGCAAAATATGTGTCTGAAGGAAACAGACCTGTATTTAGATCAAAAAATTACACTCCTGAACTGAGAGAGTAAGTCAACATCTTTATCTTATCTGTCACCCTCTATTTCTTACACTTTTTCATAAGAGGTGGGATATACTTGGTTCGTTTGGTTCAATATGTAGAATATTGGTAAGATGCTGCTGATGTGTTTGTTTGAATTTGAATTATATATGGTAGCTTGACGGAGCACTGCTGGGCGGCAGATATGAACAAGAGACCTTCTTTCTTGGAGATTTTAAAGAGGCTTGAAAAAATCAAGGAAACGATACACCCAGATCACCATTGGCATATCTTTACGTAACCAAGTCCGTAAGTTGGATATTTGTCCAACACATCATCCTTTTATGAACACATTCAAGTCCAAAACCGGATTGCAAGGGTTGATAAAAAAAAAGGTGAACACCAGTTTTAGTTACAGTTCAAATTCATGAGAATCTGTAGCCAGTTTTACACCATTGGTTCGGTTTCCTCTTTCTCTTTTCCCTTTCATGCAACTCCGGTTTTCAGGCAAGTATTAAGGAACTTTCAGGAATCTCGACTTTTATTCAGACTCGAAGAATGAAATCATACTGTTAACTCCGGTGTTGCAACTCGGAAACACATTTTACTTGTTTGCATTGTTCTGCTACTACCTCTTCTCTTGTAAATGCTATATTTATTGGTCTTTTGTTTTTTTTCTTCCTTTCCTGAAAGGTAATGTTGAAGATTACTTGGATCTTGCAAAATCTGATAATTGTATTTGTATCTTTGCCGTTGATGCTTTGTTTATGACCCTTCTTTAAACGGGCAACCTTCTTTTTCAACTTCTGAATGATCTTATCCATTCCTTGTCGAGAACAACAATCGGTTTCACCAGCCATTTTTGCTTCTCCCTCCCAAGGGAATCGACAAGTTTTCATTCGATTGATGGGAATAGCGGTCTGAACTGATCTGGTTGAGGATCAACACTAGTACCCAACCAGATCCAAATTCGCAACAAGTCAAGACTAGAGATGGCGAAAATGGGCCGGATGCGGTGGTATAGGTGGCCTTTGTTTACAGAGGTAATGAAGTCCGATGTCTTATTTCAATTTTGATTGATAATAGGTGATGCCGAAGTCTGAATTAACAACTGTTTCTTTTTTAGAACGGATAAACGTCTAAATTTGTTTAAATTGTCTATTTTACTCACTAAAATATTATAGTGTACAAGTTATTATATAAATATATACATCACATATTTATTCATTATCATTACAAAATTTACATCTAAATTGTAAAATTAACATTCATTTGAACGAATAAGGTTAATTGACTGAGAGATGGTAATACATTTAAATTAGAAAGTAACCTAACTATAGTAAATTGAGCTTTATTATAATCCAAGTGGATTGATTGAAAGAACATATCTATTAAGGTTAATCCATTAAAAACAATAAGAAACAAATAAAATGTTGATTTACCTCTTACTAGAGTCTAGATAAGAGGACGATAAGTTATAAATGACTGAAAATTTGGAAAAAAACAAACAATCTGAAGGCCCTACCTCTTCCGAATAAGACATAACTGATAAGAAATTTTCCAAAAAACAAACAAGGCCTTAGATTTAACTCCAACAAGTACAACATTAATTATATAATTAGAATATTTCATATATTAGATAAAACATTATTTTGGTGGGAATATAATAAAATTCTCTAAATTTAGAGAATTTCAATCTCCAACTTGTTGAGAAGGGTTTTGAAGAATCCATTGAAACAAAAAACTTGATCAAAGTCTCTATTTTCTCCGAGGCATCCAAACGATCCTTTTTCTCATCTCTACCATTTCACCGTTGGTAGTCATCATAAATTCATATAATGCCAGAAAGTGACAGATTATGTGATATAACAAGTTGATATTGTAATTAAAGACCAACTACTACAGATCCCGTACGCTCCATTGTAATTAAATAAAGGTCGACCCGATGCACACATTTTGTTTCCTTTTTCGAATATGCTATTAATAGAAGACCCTTAAATGAGCTTCTTCTTTTCAAAAAAAGACTTTAAATGCCATAGTTGCAAACCTGCCACGGACAAGCAGACGAATAGTGAAACAAAACTCAACAATGCCATTCTTGAGTTTGTCTTGTTGTTAAGCTGTTGCATATCTTGTTCCCTGTAACAAGCATAAGCAGCTTAATGAGCATAATGAGACTTACAACTTATTTGGTCATATAGTTGACTGTTTGGTAGTGACTTAAATGATATATAAAGTAGCTTATTCAGTAAGCTTCTAGGGGGGGGGGGGGGGGGGGTTACGCAGAAAGCCAAAAAAAAAAAAACAACCCCTCTTAATTAAAAAACATGCTACTTCAATCAATGAAAAAGCCTCCCAAACAAAAACTTTCCCACTCTATACAGACAAATTAATCCACACAGACAGACACCTTTATCCATCCAGCACTTGATGAAAAACCAACCAAACAGCCCCTATCTTTGACTTTTCAAAGTCAAATGAACTAGTGTCTAGGCTTCAAAATCAGGCGAATGATGATGATTCACATGTGAATGCAAGAAGAACACGAAGGTAAATACTATCTATGAAAGGTTGTTCAGTAACCTTTCTCGGAGATAAAACATCTCCTCATGAATGGAAGTGACGGCATCTGTAAGCTTCTTCAGCTCTAACTCCATTGCCTGTAAAACGAACAAATTTGCCAATCATTGTTAAGAAAATGAAGTACTAGGTAAAGGCGTTAGTTTCCCATCCCACTCATTTGTTTTCCACACAGATAGCTTTATCCATACAGAACTTAATGGAAAACTAACCAAACCAAACAACCCCTTAGGGGACTTATAAACAAATACGGCTTTACATTATGCTGATCTTAAAGATTTACAGTTCCTTTTGATTCATTGTGTTGTCTTATTAGCATGGTTACGATTCTGACAATGATAAAATGAAGAGTATTATATGGATTACATAGACACATAAGATGCACGAAAGATACTTACATCCACTGAACCTTTTTTGGCTACATTAGACCAATCCTTAGCAGCGATACCGGATCTCCAATCAAACTCAACAGGAATCTTAACACGGGGATGGTGATCGATTGCGAAAAAGCAAGCCATGTAATCCCCACCCTCAATAGCCTGAAACGCAAATTGTCCCGACTGCACATGATCTGCATAGTGATGGGAATTCCCAGATACCGATGTCACCTAAGTTTCAAAAACAAGTTTGTTTGATCAGTAGATTGTAGCACTCATATATATATATATATATATATATATATCTCCATACCAAAATTTGAATAACTCAACCAAAACCACCCACATCATAATCATAATCATAATCATAATCATAATCATAATCATAATCATAGGATGACAACTGGAATTGCTGAGAAAAGATTCACATAAAAACCAACATCCCAAACACAAATTTTAACCAACAACTTTCATCTGATGCAAAAACCCAAGTCTTTAATGGAAAACCCAAGTACCAAACTAAAATTCACCAAATTTACATCTCCAGAAGTGATATAAAAACACTAAGTTCAAAAATCTACAACAACACTAACAAATCCCTTATAATAAAACTCTAGTTATCGAATTGGGATTACAGAAGATAGACAGAAATCATGCATCCATCACAGAGACAATTGAATTGATGATTTCGTAGCTGATGATAAAAGGAAGAAAGAAAGAAATGATAGTACAGTACAGTACCCACCCTCAAAGTAAATTTGTGGGATTCAGGTAAAGGATGTCCTTCATTGGGATTAACTACGGAATAGTGACCAACTGTCATGGAATTGCTTCTGATGTCTTCTGCTATACATTTGGTATAACCCGACTCCATCTCGAAACGAATCGATTGAACCATGATGGATGAAATTGAAAACCCTAAAATTAGAAGCAGGATATTTTGAAGCTCCATGGTTGATGATGATTTGGTTTGGAGGTCTTAGCTAGCTATATTCGAGGCGTGAGAGAGGGAGACAGACAGATATGAAGTCGCTATGTTACAAAATTTATTTAACCAAGAAAGAAAGAGAGTCCCATGGCTTTTCAACCTTGTTTTAGTTGGTGATATTTTACCCAAAATCTCCTAATTATTTATTGTTATAATAAAAATGTCTAATATCTATCTATCTATTTATCTATCTATCTATCTATCTATCTAGAGGACAAATCAAACTGAAATCGTTTAAAACTTAAACATCAGTTTGATACATGAAATAATGTGTATATATGAAAATGCAGTGTTCATACAATGTTGTTTAATAGATGAAACGTCAATGAACGTTTTGCATGTCATAAAATTACAAAGATAAGTTTACACGTGAAACACATATTTATACTATCAGACCAAAAAATAAAACTAATATGAATCATAGCTTAAAATCAAACACATTGAGTGATTTTAGTTGATTTTCACGAGTTTGGTTTTCATATTATGAAACAACGCAACACATGAAATTGGTTTTACGGATTTGTAACTTTTAGAGAGGTTCTATTTGATGTTGGCTCTAATTGTTTAAGCTATAGAACTTAGAAGATCACTCGATAATCTGATTTCTTTGTTAATTGTGGTTGTTTGAGTCAGTTTGCATATACATCGACTAATACTATGGGGTCCTAGAAAATAATTAGGAAAAATCTTCATTAGCCTTAGAAATACTCAAACCGGTGATATACGGAGAATTCCAAGCCTTATTGTCAATGAGCTACCCCTTGAGGTTCATAATCTAGTTTATTTGATAATCTTTTTAGAACATTGTTATAAAACATTAGGGTTAATTACCAACAATAACAACTAACTTCATTTTAATTTCCAATTTTGATCATCAAAACTTAAAAATCACCTTAGTTGAATAAACCAATTAAGTTATCATTTTCTACATTTAATTTTAAACAAAAACATAATCCAACTTTGTCTATATTAATCTTACAAAATATTTTACATAATTAAAAGTCTTTTCTTGACAATCTTCAATTTACAAATCAGAAAAAAGAATAAACATCCTAAACATGTTTAACAACTACTACTTGGATATATTACCTATCATTACTATTTACCTCTTTTTTCGCTTGATGTATTATTATTTCGAGCACCAAAAGATGGATAAAAGTTTGTTGGGCTAATGGATCTAATGAGCAACTTGTTCTTAGGACCATCAAGTGGACATATACGTGAAGTTCGTATGGAATCTTTTAGACTGTCTAAAATTTAAAATTTGTTACGGACCATAATAAATCAACAAATCAAAATTAGTAAAGGGGGGGGGGTAAATTTACTTACAAAAAAAAAATTGGAATGTACTTGGTGTTTAGACGAGGTTAACATATATCAATCATTTATTATTGCAAAATTGTGAAACGGTTATGGAATGTTTAAGGGGTGTACCTATGAAAGCCCAAGTGCGATCTCGTACACCCGTTCAACTATTTTCGTAAGTAAAATATCTTTTTGGGGCCTGCCAAACTTTGAAGGGTGCTCTAGATATTAGAAAAACACAAGACATCAACAAGAAAAACCGAAAAAGTCCCTCGATATCAACAAAATCGAAAAATCTTTCGAAATCAACAAAAGAAAATAGAAAGCTTAGGGTGAACATGGTACGGTACCATGTTTTTTTTCATATACTGTGTAGGCGTGTACCAACCAATCACAATTGGTATGCAAAATTTTATATCATGTACCCACTAACTATACTTGGTACCAACTAAATTGGTACCAACTTTTTTCGATTGATACATGTTGGTACGGTTTTGTACCAACATCTCAAAAATTGAAGTATGAATTAATTAAATTGACATCTTCGCCAACTAGATCTAGATGTACTAAAAATGTCGAGTGTTAATAGCATGTTGATATGCGTTGTACCATTTATCCATACTTATACAAACATTCCAATAATCTTCATATAACACAAACCTTCACAAATAGCCAAATACAAACGACAATTGAGGAGCGAAATGGACCATGAAGAGTGGATGTAACACCCTCAAATTTGGAAAGAGCAACTAAATAAAATTTTCGATAAAACATTTAAAATAATAGGATTTCTCCATGTAATCCAATACGGGAAATACCTCAAATTAAAATCTATGATTAACCTCAAACAATATACAACTCAAGTCTCATTATAAAGGCTAAGTTCACATCGGTGTTACTTAACTCGAATACAAGCTGCTATTCCCAAAATAAACGCGGAAGACTTAACTAAGCACTTCACTCCTCGAGCACACTACTAGCACTCATCTCTTTACAATGTCACTAGAATTAACCCCATCCTGAACCTGTTGCACATGCCGACAAATAAAAAGGTTAGGCTAACGCCTAGTGAGTTCAAGAGTTTATAACATGATTTATATAATTCGTTGAATGAAATTTTGCGACATAAATCACGATTTCCAAAAGAGTTTATGGAAGGATGTAAACGACTCATTTTCCAACGCACACAAAGTCTATGCGAAAAGTTCTCAAAATGTATAAAGCGTTTTCCAAAATGAATTCCAATTCCAACTCACTCAAACGTGCTTTGATGTTAAATATCCCCAATAATTACACATGTGAATAAAACTCTAATATTCAAAACATCCAATAAGGATGAGACATAGAACTCCGCCAATAAACCCTGAAAGACATCTCATATAAATAAAAGGCGTCACCAAAAATATGGATAAAAGTAAATACCTTAAAACAACACCTTTCGGTGACGGGGGAGACCCGATTCCATCAAAAATGACATGCACACAAAGTTAGGTCACTTATGATGTTACTGGATTACACCTCAAGTTCCGGTTTTAGTTCACATGCCATAAAGACATCACAACCTCAAACCTTTCTCATGCCTTTATTGCCTACTCCGTCGAGTTACACCTCAAGGACTTATGGGACCACATTGCCTATCCAGTCTAGACGAGTTACACCTAAAGGACTTCAATGTCCCCCATTGCCTACTCGCTAGTGGCTCCGACCGGCCTACCGCATATAACCATGTGTTCCAATAGTCCACTCCTCGTGCACAAAGAGATAGACCATCAAATAAAGACTGACTTACATGCCTATGGATCCAATGCAACAAAGTCTACAATAACATGCCCATCACGGAATGACTAAAGCACCCGAGCATGTAAATATTAATAATATGCAATAAAATGTATCAAGTTGCAATAAATGCAAACCATAAATAAGACTCCATATTGAGCCATCAAACTCGGACTAAATGTTCCCAAGACTCCCTCAAAGTCAAAATCGAGCAAAATGCTCAAAATTCATTAGACCCATAAATAACGGACCTCATAACATAAAATGCATTTAAACATCGCTTAGGTATACATAAACCACAAAATCATCATTAACTCAAAACTCGTCACGGGTTAGAATAAAGGTTTTCCCCAAATGGGCTCATACCCTTAAAATTCTCAAAATGACTCATGACACTAAAATGTGCATTTTGTATATTGAAGTATACAAAAGTGATAAGTATGCTCGATTTAAAGTGTGTAGGTTTTCAGGTAGTATACATAAATGTTATTCTGAGACCTGGAGATTGAGTTGGGGTGATGATGGAGTGAAAGGAGAACCTTTGTTCTTCTCGACCCCATTGAATTTTAAGTGAGTTTTTTACACTTCATTTTATTATTGAAGAGAATACTGCAACTATTAAGCTATAATACTTCGTTATGAAGTTTAGTCAAGAGTGTTGGAGTATTCTGTGGATGTAAAAGAAATGCATTGAATGCAGTTCTCGGTGTTACGAAGACTTGTCTAAAGGTCTTAGCTGATGATTCTAGAGAAATTGTCCTTTTTTACTATAGCTGTGTGTGGTGGACGTTCCGTGTAAGCATGATAGAAATGATAACGGTACGGTAAACCAAGAAATAGTCGGATAAGGATTTGACGATATCAGTTGCTTTAAGGGGGTTTGTAAATTTTAAGTTGGGGAGTGGGTAATGATGAAAGAGGTAATGTTCAGAGATTACGAAAAGATGAATCCTTGTTATTTCTGGACTTTTATTTGTGATTAAGTATGTAAGACTTTTAGTGAAGAGATGTACAAGATATTTCATGTTGATATGATGTGATTTTATTTACTAAAGTAAGAGTGGACGAAAAGAATTGTTGTGTGGAAGAACCAAAGGTAATTTTGGAAAGGCCAGTTAGAAAGTTACGAAATGGTAAGGAAATAGTTATGTTAAAGGTTCAATGGAAACATCATCGAGGTACTAATGTAACATTAAAATCGGAGGAGGATATGAAGGTTAGGTATCCTCATTTGTTTATCTAGCTTCGATTTCGAGGACGAAATCATTTTCAAGTTGGGGAGTATTGTAACATCCCAATTTTTATAAAATATAATATTTGGGTTTATTAAATAAATTGAGTATATTTATTTGATAAGTTGTGATTTGTTAATTGGTAGGTTAAATTTAGAGTTTAACCCCGAGTAAGTTTTGTTATGTATTTTATTGGAATAATAAGTTAAGGGGTGAACTTTAAATTTTATTTATAAGTGAAGGGATAAAACTTGTCAATAGATGAAAGTTTGAGGTTGGTTTGGGAATGTTAGGGATGAGGTGTCGAACCAACAGTAAAAGAATGGATAAAAGAGATGAGGTGGCTTCATTTTGATATTTATGTGTGTATGTTTGGTTCATGAAAAAGAGAAAAGAGAAAGTAAATGAGATACTTTCTCATTTTCTTATCCTTTTTAGTGTGTGTGTGTGTGAAAAGTGAGCAAATAAAGAGAGGGGAAGAACGTAAAGAAGGAGAATAGGAAGAAGGAAACAGATTGGTTTTCAGCTGGGTATTTGGAGTAAACTGAAGAATCAAAGGTAACCCTTTTATATAAATTTTCATCTTTGTATATATAGATAAAGTTTTGCTATGGAGTTGTAGATATGGGTTTTGATGATTTTGGAAGGTTATCATAAATCTGGGTTGATAGATATGTTATATAATTAGTAATTAACATATCTGCAAATTATGGAATCAAACATGCATAGCTTAGTCTTTAAATTCTGGATTTTTGTACGTTTTAGTAGACTGCGATAGTTATGAGTTTTTGAAGTTCATAAGTGTCGCAACCTTGGGTTGCGACAAACTTAATGGAATCGCAACAGTTGGTTGCGATGAGAAGGTTGTATCGCAATAGTTAATTGCGATAAGGTATCTATCGTAATAGTTAGTTGCGATAAGGATGTTTGTCGCAATAGTTAATTGTGATAAAGTGTTGTGTCGCAGTGGTTGATTGCGACAAGTACTGTGGATTGCGATGAGGCTTATTGCAGCTAGTTGGTTGCGATAAGAAACGAGAATTTTGGGTATTTTAGGATTCTTAAGTCTTTAAGGTTCCTGTTCAGTAGATTAATACTAGTACAAATTGTATATGGGTATTTCAGGTCTTTGTGAAGACAGTGACGGAAATTCCTATGACTTTGAGGAAATAAAAATAGCGTGACTTCTATAAGGTGAGTTCATTCTTACCTTACCCTTTTTATAACGTTTCAAATTATGGTAAAGTGTATTTTATAAATGAATTATTTTGGGTGGATTTTGGAAGAATGATTTTATAAAGATTATATAAAATAAAGTCTATTATTTCAAATTGATGGTTGTGTTTAAAATCAGTAATGACTTTGGAAAATGACTTACGACAAGAATATGTATGAGTTGTAATTATTGTATTTAATGGACAAGTGAAATTACAACAATATTTATATCAAAGACCGTAAGTGATATTATGGATGGTTATACTTCTATTTTAAGAAATTGACATATTAAATGTGATTTGCTTATAATAAATGATATAAAGGAGATTCGCTTATACGGTTGATATAAGGAATCTGAGTGATAAATAAATTCGCTTATACGATTGCTATGAGGAATTTATGAGGTATAAATATAATTCACTTATACACTTGTTATGAGGAATTTATATTGATTAAATACCTGTACGAGTACAATTAGGTGATGTAACGCCCCAAAATCCGAGCCAATTTAAACCTCAAGTTATAACAAGTTATGACAATAAATACTTCAACTTATAAAACAGGCAGTGGATTAACCATCAAGAGTATATTCACATTACAAGATCCTTTAAATAACCTATCAATCTAATTATGTCACTACAACCAGATTAATCAAGTTATCTATCAATCCATCAAAACCTCTTCTTTGTTAATTTCATCCACTTCTGCTATATCAAAACGCTCGTCCTACAACCCTTTACCTCCCCGAGCTGGTACCTGGTAAAAAAACATCAATTGAGACGATTAGGCCAACGCCTAGTGAGAACATTCGTTCCAAGATAACATTTGTAAAAAATCAATGTAAACAAGTTATAACAAACCTGGTTCCCTTTTTCTTACCATACATGTAACTCTATTCCGTTAACACGATTTTACCCAATTCCTTGAATATGACTGACACACCTTCCATCATCATATATTCATATCACGTCTCAGAGCCACATTACGAATCTTCACTGATTCTAGAGTAATGCTCTTAATCCATAAATCGCAATATACACATGCCCATTTCCACATTTCATGAATATGACTGACAATAATTATGTCATCATATCATACCCCAGAGCCACACTATGAATCTTCAAAGATTCTAGATCAATGCTCTCCACCAATAAATCGCGATTACACACGCCCATTTATCGGTAAGGAAGCAGAGATCACAAGCACTTATGTCAATCTCACTCTCTTCCTTAGAAATCAGGAATAACGATTAATACCACACGCCTATTCCATGATTTCCCACACACACTGGAATAACGATTAAACGAGTTATACCACACGCCTATTCCATGTGATTTCCAAACTTTAGTGTCTATGGATCCATTACACTTATTTCTACTCGTGCAAGTTAATGCTTAATACAGATTTCTCATATCATTCAGTATGAGCAAATCGCCTTTATACCATATAGATTCCTCATATCATTCAGTATGAGCAAATCAAATATAAATCGTACAGATTCCTCATATCATTCAGTATGAACAAATCACATTTAACACAATCCTGCCTAGTATCACACTAACGCAGTCTATAAACCTAACATACTACTATTCAAAAGTACATATGTCCAAGTAACATAAGATATATGTCAATTCTTAAATCGCACCTTTTCACGATTACATAAATGCCCATTTCTCATTACATCCGGAGAGATACATAAATTACAAGGCCTCTAGATACTTAACTTATCAGGTCCTTGAGCCATATCAAATTTTGATACCATTTAGATATAATGGTTTCTTTACTCAACTCCCGATATGATGTACCGGGACTCACCTGTACCGAGACTTGCCTCTACCGGGACTTCCAACTACCGAAACTTGTACTACCGGAACTTGCCACTACCGGGACTTCCACTACCGGGACTTGTACTACCGGAACTTGCCACTACCGGGACTTGTACTACCGGAACTTGCCACTACCGGGACTTCCAACTACCGGGACCTATCCTTGATACCGGGACTACACCGGAACTACACCGGAACCTTTAAGTACCGGGACATCACTGGTTTTACGTACTGTTCATTCAACCATGTCCACAAATCGATTTAAATCATAAAATCAATTCATTCTACTCATTCTATTCAGTCCTCAACCAATTTATACAGATATATCAAGGTTAGTATAACTTAAAAACACTGATTTGTACAAAGAACAGAATGAACTCACCTTAATTGCAAAGATCCTCTTCTCTGTCCTAAACTGATTCCAATCTGCTGCTATCGATTCTGGAAATCAATTCAGCACACAAAATCGATTTACCACCATAAATCAGCAACAAGATTTATCAGAAACTTGGGTAAAATTCTTACCAAATGAAGAACTGAACTTCTTTTCTTCTTTCTCTCTGTTTCTTCTCTCTGCCTAATGATCGACTCAAAAGAACACAAGACTGAGATATTTACTTATCTCATCATCTTATCCAAATACACTTTCAAGATTTACAATTCACACCTCCAAGTTCTAATCTTTCCAAAAGTAACACCAAACTTTCATTACTTGTATTTTAACCCCTTTTTGAATTATAACACTTCCATATAATCCAAGGTTTAAACTAGAAAACAAATACATCCAAAATTCTTATTAAAACACTAATAACGAAAATTCAGGATGTTACAGGTGATATGGATCCATAGGCACTAGTGGTTATGTGTACGTAGAATAGATGAGGATTATTCATTATTCTGATGTACGTGAGAAATCGTGGAATAAACGTAATTCCCGAATTCTAAGGAAGAAAAAGGGATTGACATAAGTACTTGTAATCTCTACTTCCTTTCTAATAAATGGGCATGTGTTATTGCGATTTATTGGATAAGAGCTTAAAGCTAGAATCAGTGAAGATTCGTAGTGCGGCTCTGGACCATAAGAAATGGTTGACTTAATGTCAGATCGTAGTCATGGAACCGGGTTTAACCCGTTATCAAAGAATGGTTACACGTGTGGTAAGAAAAAGGGTAATCAGGTTTGTTATAACTTGTTTACATTGTTTTATAAATATTATTTTGAAATCGAATGTTCTCACTAGGCGTTAGCCTAATCGTTTCAAATAATGTTTTCTTATCAGGTACTAGCTCGGGAAAAATAAAGGGATGTGGGACTAGAGCTTTTGGATTTAGCGGAGAAGTTAATTAATGCTGAGGTTTTGATAGATTGCTTAGATGATCTAGTTAATCTAATTATAGTGACATGATTAGATTAATAGATTATTTGAAGAATTTGATGTTTGTAAATAGGAACCTCATAGTTAATTCTCCACTATATATAAAGCTTAGAGAGTTTATGATTAAATTTGGTTATAAATTGAGGTTTAAATTAGCCCTGAATTTTAGGATGTTACAAAAATCCTAAATATGGGTGTTTTATAAATTTTATAAAGTTAAACACTTTAAAAGGGTCAAACTTATCAAATAACTCAACAATTGATAATTTTAAGTAAAACACCAAAATACTTGGAAAATAACATTTTTTGCATGTACAACGTTTTCACAAATCAACTTGAACTTACCTTGCTAGATTTAGGTTAAATCTAGATTTTCCCCAAATTGAGCTCCTTTAAAGAAACTTGAATCTTCAAGCCAAATCCTCCAAAACCTAGATCCATAAGTTTCCAACCATCAAAAACCATATTCAACCATACAAAATCATTCCCCAAACATTTTCATCAATGATCTCAACTTATACCAAAAACCCTAATTTCCATAGATGAAGATATGAGAAGATTACCTTAACCATAACTTGAATCCACCAACCAAAACACCTTTAGATCACCAACAAAACACCACAAGCTCCAGCTCTTCAAAATGAACAAGAAGGTTGAATGAAACCCTAGAAAGCTTTGGGTGAAGAAGATGAAGTGAAAGGGTTTCAAGATTTGTTTCCCAAAACCATGGTAGATGAAGAAATCACTTCCAAATTTCGAATCTTGTGGCTAAATGGCTCAAAATCGACTTTGGAGGCTTAGGGTTTCGGTTTGGGAGAGAAAGGGTTGAAGGAGAAGAAGTGGGAAATGAAAAATGCGTTGAAATGGTGAAAATCACGTTTTTATGCTCCAGGTACCCGACGGCTAAAGTGAAGTGCGAGAGTGACACAAGTGTCACTTTCGCTGGGCACTCTCGCCGTGGTCAAATGGCTCTCGGTACAAAATCGGCTACAGCGACACGCGAGAGTGACACAAGTGTCACTTTTGCTGGTCACTTTAGCCGAGATTGTACCGAAAGTTGTTTTGGCCATAACTTCTTCGTTTTAGCTCCGTTTTTGCTCCGGAAAGGCCCGTTGGACTCGTATTTAAATTCTCCATCCAACAAGACTATAAAATGTAGTATTTAATCCAAAATCCTATTTTTATCTTAAAAGTTCCAAAAATCGGGATGTTACAGTGGAGGTGTAGGCGAGTTATTAAAGTTGTTAAGGATAAGCCAATGAATTCAATCAAGTTCTATATATCAATTTGTATTACAATTTAACAAAATGTAAAACAAGATAATTTGAAATTTTATAAATCAAAATATGTTTATTATTGATTAACCTTTAATTAATAAATAATTAAAAATATAAGTCGGTACGGTATTACCGTAGTACACGACTTCTAATACCACGTACCAACCAAGTTTAGATAGTTGGTACCGTATTACTAACTAATTAGATTGGTACCAACTAAAGTGGTATAGTTGGTACGGAAGTTGGTTGGTTTGTCTTGGTACAAAATTGACACCCTAGAAAAGCCTATCAAAATCAACCAAATAACTTAAAAAATATCTTGAAACGGAGGAATTCGGCTAAAAGCACATCAAACGACTATGTGAACCTTTGATCCACCTTAAAGGTATAGCTGCTCGACAAAAATCCTGATGAGTTTCCTGCTGGAATCCCCCCGTAAAATAATTTATCTAAAATATTGACCATAAAATATCAAAATTTACCGTTTATCTTAAAATAAATGTCTGCATTATTATTTTAGTTTTTTTATAATGTATATGTTCAATTTTAAAATAAAATATATATTTTGTTATTATACCCTTAGTTATAATATATAATAGAGTAAATTATATATTTGGTCCCTGTGGTATAGTGGTTTTAACACTCTGGGTCCCTAAAATGAAATAATTACTCTCTACATCCTCATGGTTTCCATTTTATAACGTGTTTGGTCCCTAAAAGTCACGCCATCCAAAATTGGTCCGTTAAACCACCCATGTGCACGGCACATGATGGGCATTTTGGTCATTTTATGCATTTTCCTCATTTTAAATTAAAAAATAAAAAATAAAAAAACAACACCAATAAAAATTAAAAACTAAAAACTAAAGAAAACAACCACTACCACCACCACCAATTCAAGAACATTCAAACCCACCACCATCACCAACCACTGCCGCCGCCACCACCACCACCACCACCTAGCCATCAATTCAAGAACATTCAAACCCACCACCATCACTAACCACTGCCGCCACCACCACCACTACTCCATTCAAACATTCACCATTGAAAAAATAATAAAACCCAAAAATGCAAACACCATTAATCATGAATAATTTATATCACAAACTAAATTCAAAACCCCTAAAGCAGAAAATCAAACCCTAATCGAAAAAAGGGGGAGGGTAATGGACGGGAGGGTTTCGCCGGAAAACGATGCAGAAAATCAAACCCTAGATCTGCCTAATTGAAACTGAAATCGAATCCAAACAAAATCAAACAAATTGAACCTGAAATCAAACAAATGTGTACACAAAATCGAATCCAAACAAAACCCAGTCGGCGTTCTTCAGATCTGCCGGCGTTTGCAAACAAAATCGAATCCAAACAGAATCGATTTGCAGGGGGAAGAAGATGGGGGCCGCCGGCGTTTGCAGGTCGATGAAGGTCGCCGGCGTTCTTCAGATTTGCTCCCATGGAGGTCGCCGACATTCTTGATCCCTGTGGCTTAGTTTTAAGGCTTAGAGTAAATTACATATTTGGTCCCTGTGGTTTAGTGGTTTTAAAGAATTAGGTGAAATGACATATTTGTCCATCATGTGCCGTGCACATAGGTGGTTTAACGGAGCATTTTTGGACGACGTTCATTTTAGGGACCAAACACGTTATAAAATGGAAACCACAAGGATGCAGAGAGTAATTATTTCATTTTAGGGACCCAGAGTGTTAAAACCACTATACCACAGGGACCAAATATGTAATTTACTCTATATAATATTTCTTGAAGAATGAAATTAAATCATATATATTTTAAAAATTATATTTTCTTTATTATAAACATTTATTTTAAGCCACGCGTATCCATCGCCAATAAAGCCTGACAAATTATGATTAAAAGCTAGAGTTGTGGGAATTAAATAATTAAATTTTAAATTAAAACAAGTTTGAATCGTGGACAAATGTTTACAAGTTGCCTTATTTAATAATTTATAATTATAATTATAATTCATTCCCATCCATCTGCAGATGCAGATGCAGATGCAGGCAGGCCTTTTTTTGTAATTTTATTATAAAGCAAACTCATTCAAAGAAAGGACTTGTTTTATTATTTATTGAAATAAAATCATTATCAAATATAAATTAAGAAAACAACCCTGATTTGTTTAAAGCCTTTTGAATCATAATAATATTTTTATATAAAAAATTGGCTAATTTTTATTTTTTTGTAAAATTCTCTAAATTATGGAACCAAGATAATAAAAACTAGAGGATATAAAAAGTGGAATATTTTTTAATATCTTATAACAGTTATAAAACCAAAGAAACTGTATTAAAAAAAACTCCAATACATTTTATATTGTAATTTAAATACAAAAAATTAACAACTCCTGGATTTGTATGAGCAAGCAATTACAAACAAAGACTCTTTGTGTCTCTTTCATCATACATATATATAACATATTATTATTAGATCTCCCTCCCTTTCACTTACCTTTTCCCAAAAAATTAATTCATACCAACAAATAAGGTTTCACATTTTAAAGACATCTTCTTCAACTTTTAAAGAAATTCACCCCTGAAATATATTGGACGCTTGCTTTGCTTGGTTGAAATTCTCATTTTTCCTTTATTATTATTATAATAATAATTGATTATAATTGTTCCTCTTCAGTCTCGTGATTTCCTCAATCCTCACCACCTCTTTCTCACATTTTCTGTTTTGGCCTTCTTTTCTTTCCCAACCATTGTTTATCACTCCCTATCTAGGGTTCTTTCTTATTCATTGATCTATTCGCAAAAACTGTAAATCCTCTTGTCAACACCCACTTCGCCAATTTAGATTAATTTGATTGGGTATGATTCTTTTTCGATATCGCCTCATTCTGATACCCAAATCTTGAAAAAACAATTTCTTCTTCTTTTTGCAATTTCTTGACCACCCAGTTGCTACTACGAATTAGGTTTGGTTAGGATTAAAAGTTTTGAATCTTTTTTCCAAATTTCTCAACACCCAACTGGAAATTATATATTTATATTAGGTTAGGGTTGTTATTGATTCAAATTTGGCATTTTAATTTAAAAGGCAGAGTTTTGAGTTTTTAGTGTTAGAGTTTGAGAATCTTTTAGGCTAAATGTTTTAAGAATGAAGAAGCGATGTGGTGTGAAGAAGAGAAATGGATGTTAGATCTGAGAACAGTAGTAGTAGTAGCAGCAGCAGTGTGCAGGTGGTGAGGTGGGCCAAGATACCAACCCAAGTCATCCAACGGACCAGATTACAAGTGTGGTTCATTAGGGTTTGTTCCAGCATTCTGATTTGGACTTGTTTGGTCCAGCTTGTGGCTGTTGGTGAGCTTTGGCACCCCAAACTGTTTATCGGGTTCTCCAACCCCATAAATGGATCCACCATTCCAACACCACCACCAGCACTGCCACCTCTGCCACCTCCAAGTGAGTTACAAGATTTTAATCTTTTTTGGATTAATTAATGCTTTTATTATTATTTGAATCAAAAGATTGTTGGGTTTATGTTCATTTATATCTTCTTCAAGTGAGATTGGATTTTGTATGCAACATTGTTTCAGTTTTTGGTAACTTGTTTAGTTCATAGATGATTTAAATTTAGATTTTTATTGCGAGTGAGTTCTTTAGAACAAATACTATCTCAATACAATGTTGTGAAATAAGAACCTTGAACCCAACCACTTGGGTTGTGTTGTGGCAAACCCACGGTTACAGCTTACTCAAATAAGATAAGAATCTTGTACCCAAACAAATCATCAATCATTGCTTCTTTTTGCACAACTATTGATCAATGATATTAATTTCCTTCATGGAAATGACAAAATTAGAGTTTGTTTTGTTAGCAATTTATATAATGTTTACAAGAGTTTTGATTTAATTTTAATCATATTGATTGATATCATTCTTTAATTTGTTATGCAGGGAATTACATAAGTAATGGGTTTCTTAAAGTTTCTTGTAACGGGGGTTTAAATCAAATGAGAGCTGCGGTTCGTGGTTCTTCTTTTGCTTTCGTGGGTTAAAGTTTATGTTTACATCAATTAATTATTTATTTATGCTGCAAGTGCAGATCTGTGACATGGTGACAGTTGCTCGTCTTTTAAATCTCACTTTAGTTGTTCCAGAGCTTGATAAGACATCTTTTTGGGCCGATCCTAGGTACTTAACTTTTGTAGTTTGTTTTTTGTGTAATTATGTTGTTATTTTCGGAAGTTTTGAGTTATGGTGTTTGCATCAGTGATTTTGAGGACATTTTTAATGTGGGCCACTTCATTGATTCCCTAAGAGATGAAGTCCGGATTGTAAAAAGATTGCCAAAGAGGTTTAGCAGGAAATACGGATTCCAGCCATTAGAGATGCCACCTGTCAGTTGGTCAAGCGAAAAATATTACCTTGAACAGGTTCGTATTTTAAGAATTAGCATGAAGTTTTAGTAATCGTTGAAAGAAATGCTGATTTTATTATCCATTCAATAGTACGGAGATATCCTTGTTGGCATGTCGCACGATAATTACAATATTTCCTTTGTGGGTAAGCTTCCATGAGATTACTAATTTGCCCATTATGATCGTTACAAGTGATTCAATGGCATTGATTTGGTTGGGTCAACAAGATTCCCTTATTTTGTCGTGAATGTAGTATATTCTGGACATATGGTGTGCCACTTCCCTAAACCAAACCCAAAAAACCCAATATCTCCCGCCCCAGGGGCGGGGAGTTGTACGCCGACCTAACCTCTACCCCTAAAGAGTAGAGTCGTTGTTTCTATGAAGACCCCCAACTTGTGAAAATATGTGAACAAAGAGAGAAAGACATGACAAAGTGGTTTAAAGCAAACACTAACATATATATATATATATATATATAGGGTCCGGTTCAGGGGGAAACCGCAAAAAACTGAGGAACACCTTGGTAACCGTTCATTTGGATGGTATGTACATGTGCATACAAGTAATTTGTAACATGCACACGTGCATAAAAACCAAAAAACAACTTCAGTAACTTGTATGCACATGAACGGTTATTAGGGCGTTCCTCAAATTTTCAATTTATTTGGGGTTTTCCTCTGAACCTTCATCTCTCTCTCTCTCTCTCCCTATATATATATAGATAGATAGAGAGAGAGAGAGAGGGAGGGAGGTTTAGGGGAAAACCTAAAAAAACGGAAAATTGAAGAACACCCTGGTGGCCCTTCATCTGGACGGTATGCACTTGTGCATACAGGTAAATTATTTTGTTTTTTTGGTTTTTATGGACAAGTGCATTATGCACTTGTGCATATGCACGTGTGCGTGTTACAAATTACTTGTATGCACAAGTGCATACCGTACCGATGAAGGGCTACTAGGGTGTTCTTCAGTTTTCCGTTTTTTTAAGGTTTTCCCCTGAACCTGACCCTATATATATATATATATAAACATGTACAAGAAAAACATAACCAATTTAAGGAAACAACATACCCTCCCTCGTCTAACTTACTAACCCTACCACCCGATTACTCTAGCTATAAAGCCCCACCTCTACTTTGTACATTTTTTATTAAAAAGTAAAAATGCTCTACCAGAGACAGTTTCTAGAGTTTTTGGTGAATAATGTGATCTGATGGCTACATTTCCGTAACAAATATGCAGATTCTACCACTTTTTAGCAAGCATAAAGTGATACACTTCAATCGAACAGATACACGATTAGCAAACAATGGGATCCCTCTAGAGCTTCAAAAACTCAGATGCCGTGTCAATTTCCAAGCACTAAAGTTCACGCCTTCGATCGAGGCTCTTGGGAATAAATTGGTCCACATTCTCCAAGAGAAGGGGCCATTTTTGGCATTGCACTTGAGATACGAGATGGATATGTTGGCCTTTTCAGGCTGCACACATGGTTGCACCATTGAGGAAGCCGATGAACTTAAACGTCTCAGGTAATGGCTCTATTTTACAAACCCATCTCAATGTATTGTTTCACATGATTTTTTTTTCTTGATATATTTGTTTCACTTACTGTTGTTGTTTTCAGATATGCTTTTCCGTGGTGGAGGGAGAAGGAGATAGTTTCTGAGGAGAAGAGATCGCAAGGTCTGTGTCCTCTTACTCCAGAAGAGGCAACATTGATTCTACAAGCACTTGGGTTTGATCAAGACACGCAAATATATATTGCTTCTGGTGAAATTTATGGCAGTGAAAAGAGACTCGCAGCGTTAAGGGCTACATTTCCACGAATTGTGAGTTCTTTCTTCTTCTTGCCTAAACTTCAAACCAGAAATGCAAAAGGTCTAACGTATTTATGCTTTAGTTGGAAATTTCTGATGCGTCTACATCAATTTTCTTGATATTGTTGTTTTCTTCATGATGAGTACTCTTCTGTGTTGCTTTATTCATAATGAATACTCTTTTGTGCTGCTTTCTTCCTAATGAATGCTCTTGGTTATGCACAACAAGAGATATATGGTGTCATTTTGCAAAATGAGCTTCTGGAGAAGGTTATTGAGCTAAATAGCCCCGTTGATTCTAATTTCAGGTTAAAAAAGAAACGTTATTAGATCCGGAAGAGTTGAGGCAGTTCCAGAATCATTCGTCTCAAATGGCAGCTCTTGATTTCATGGTTTCGGTTGCTAGTAACATCTTTGTTCCGTCTTATGATGGTAACATGGCGAAGCTTGTGGAAGGTCACCGAAGGTAAGGAATCCTCTTGGCCTCTTTTGAACAGATTTTTTCCATATATATATATATATATATGTGAGTGTGTGTGTGTGTGTACAAGCATATATAAGAGAAAGTTAAAATAAGAAGCATAAATATTTTGAGAACCAACTATTTCCAAATAATCATGAATATCATTAGTATATTCATTATGAATAAATAAGCATGAATGGTTGGATGCAGGTACCGTGGCTTCAAGAAGACTGTACAACTAAATAGAAGACAAGTTGTAGAACTGATAGATTTACACCATAACGGAAGGCTATCATGGAAGGAGTTTTGTGATGCGGTGAAATCGTCACAAATGAAACGAGTGGGCCAACCAAATGATCGAACAATAATTGCAGAAAAACCCAAAGAAGAAGACTACTTTTATGCCAACCCACAAGAGTGCTTCTGTAAGTAGCTCAATTCCACCAAGCACGATTCATCAATGAAAATCTTCATAGATGAAAACCATATATAAGATGGTTCTTCGAAATGACTGCGAGAGTTGTTCATATTTTCACGAGAGGGTAAAAAGGAAGCACCACGTAAGTCGTCTTTCTTGGCATAAAGATTTGTTTTCTTTTCTGGATTTTGGTGTTGAATTATAATTATTCAATATTTGCCAGCATATGGTATCACTATTGGCATTTCTATATATATATATATATATATGTTTTGCATCTTTTCTTTTGTCCAGCGGGTTTAATATAGCAAAAGCAAAAGCAAAAGCAAACCCAAATTCTTTTTCAATTACTTACATTTGGTAAACGAAAAATTAAAAGATTATTGGTCCTTGCCATATTCATCCGATAAATTAATGTTACTTGATAAGAGCTTACCCGGGTACGTGTTTGGTAAACGAAAATTTATTAATAAGATTTGCTTAATATTTTTATATATTTTAAATGTTTAAATGATAAATTTTAATAGATTTCTAGAAAAAAATTGTTTTTTTTTAAATAAAAGGTTACTTTCATTAATGAACGAGATTACAAGGATTGTTAATTTGATCAGACATAAAACAAGGAGGATTTAACAGGGTAGTATGATTAGGTAAGTTCTGAGCATTCCTAGCAATGGTGTGAGCCGTAGCATTAGCATGTCTTCGAACAAAGTTTATGGAGAAACCGCTTGACTGGGAGAGAAGCGATTTGCACCGAGCAATAAGAGCCCCGAATTCCGAGAGATCATCCATATCAGTTTTAATAGCACCGACAACCAGTTTAGCGACAGTTTCGAAAACAACCCGTTGGTGGTCGTGGCTCACAACCCAATCAATCGCATACGCAAGAGCGATAGCCTCACATTCCTTAACAGGGGGAGCCCACATCGATTGCGGAATGCCAGTCGATAATAGAGCCATGGTGGTCCTGGAGGATCGCCCCGGAGCCCCAATGGTTGGAGGCGGAGAAAGTCGCGGCATCGACGTTGCATTTAAGGTAACCCGTAGGGGGAACGTGCCAGAGGTTGCAATCGGCTTGGGCAGCTGGGTTGAGTCCACTAGCCTGAAACCTGTTAACCGAAAGCCAATCCGAGCGAGTGGTGATAGCGTGACGAGGCGCCCAACTCGGTAATTTGACCGCACCATTAAGCCAAGCATCGTTCCGAAGTTTCCAAATGCTCCAAAATATCATCATAATGATGTCTCGATTAGAATCGGTGTTGTCATTTATGCACGCATTCAAAAAAGAGGAGAAGTCCTCCGAAAGGTTCGCAAACGAGTCGATACGGTCCCACAAATTTGCCTCCTTCCACACCTTTATGGAGACCGGGCAACCGATAAAAAGATGCCAATTGTTTTTCGGGTTGGAACCACAAAGGGCGCAAAGACACGAGACGTTGATGCCTCGTTTTTGGAGGTTCTCACGGTGGGGGAGGACATCGTTACCCAATCTCCAAATAAAACTTCTAACTTTATGGGGGATTTTGGCTTTCCAAATATGACTCCACTTTAAACCGACGGGAGGAAAGGCTGGGTTGTGGTTGAAGTTCATCAAGAGTTTATAACCACTTTTAACCGAGAAGACGCCGTTATGGTTAAAATGGCAAATCAAACGGTCCCGCCCCCCGCGAGATTGAGGGATCTTAAGAATCTCCCAACGGTCACGGGTTGAGAAAGTTTGAATTAGACGAGCATGATCCCAACCGTTTGAGGTAGATGAGAAGAGATGGCAAACACGAAGGTCGTCTTCAACGGGATTTGGAGGACTTTCCACCCAAAAATTGTGGTCGTCGCGAAGCCACGGGTCTTTCCAAACGGAGATAGACTCCCCATTACCGACATTCCATCTATAGCCTTTTTTTAACACCTTGTGGGCACTCCAAATACTTCGCCAAACGAAACTTGGGTTATGGCCCAAATTTGCATCAAAAAAATTCCCCTTGGGATAATATTTGGCCTTGAAAACGCGACTTACCAAAGTATCCGGATAAGAGAGAAGTCTCCAACCTTGCTTGCCCAACAAGGCAAGATTAAAGGCCGAAAAGTTACGAAAGTCAAGACCCCCAAAGTTTTGAGGAGTACAAAGCTTTTCCCAAGCTAACCAATTAATGGAACGTGAGCCATCTCTTTTAGAACTCCACCAAAAAGGTATTTAGGAGACGATGAATATGCTTCAAGATGGACTTTGGGAGCAAGTTCTCCACCCAAGCATTGGGGAAGAGATTTAACCAAGAAGAAGAGCCCACCGCACGGTCAAGACGCTCTCACACTTCGTTAACTTTGACTTTGTGTCTACACCACGTAAAGGGGAATCCATGCATGTGTATATCGTTGAGGTTACAATCCGAAAGGGCGTCCCGAAAACCACGTTGAGAAATTGTTTTATTTTATACCAACTGTTTTTTGTTTTTATTAAATGCACTTTATACCCACTATTTTATATGTTCATTTAGACTTTACTTTTTATTTATTAATATAATTTGTTTAATATTTAAACTAAAACACATACACATATATACATGTTATATGTGTATATATATGTAGAAAAATGTAATAGCGAAAGAAAAAGTAAAAGTGATACTATATATATATATATATGGCAAATTTATAGTTACTAATGTAATAAATTAAATTCAAAGGATAAATATTTAAAACTTTACATACTATATGGATATGTAATTTCTTAAATCAACTTTTTCTCTCCAGTAAAGTCGTTGGTCAGAACTCAGAAGGGCGAAAGTAGAAGCAAATAGAAGAGCAGGGACGACAAAAGCAAATTTTAAACCATAGGGACAAAAACCGTTAAAACCATTAAACCACAGGGACGAAAATAATAGTTTACTCTTATTTATTCTTCATATTCAAATGGGAATCATAAGAGAATCTAATAATGATTTATTTTTCGAATTCAACGACAATCACCGGATCATAACAAACATTTGCGATTGTCATCTAAATCTAAAAAAATAAATCATGGTTGATAAAAATGCATCAACTCCGTTCCTGTGGGCTTTTGAGGAGCGGGAAAAATTGTTGGAATTCTATGAAAGAGTCTCGGGAGCCAGGATGGTGTTTTTTTGTTTTACGAGTGTGTTGGGTATTTTTCTACTGAATTGTTGACACGTGGAAAAAGAAAGGGTATTTTTTTTGTATATAAGTGTAAGAATTTATTCATTCAAAAAAATGTTTAGAGATTTATTCATTCAAAATATGAAAGTTTAATGGGTTTTCTCAGTTTTAGTAAGCTTAAAGATTTTTTTTGTTTGATATCATAAACTTTAAGGATTTATTTGATTAAAAAATAGTTTAAAAACTTAATCATTTAAAGTACGATAGTTTATTGGGTTTTTTCTTTTTCTTTTTTAATTCCTATGTTTAGATATATCATATATAATCTTATAAAAGATTTTAGTTAAAACCATATATATCCATAAAGGGTATGTAGATTTAATTAAAATACATATCCAATTAATTGGTTCAATCAACTAAAAATGTCGAAAAAAACCTTGTAACAACCAGAAGCAAAGCAAGAAGTTGATGAGAAGATGAAGAACGTGAAATGATTGAAGATATTCAGGTTCTTAAAGAAAACCCAAATTAAACGAAGAAGACGAGAAACAGGTTGTGGGAATGAATGATCAAGAACACGAAGAATCATCTGAAAACACTGAGAAACATGCAAAAAACCTGCAACAAGAAGAAAAGCAAACTGAAATTGTCGAGGGTTCCAAAGAAAAGACAAGCAACAAGTTCTTGGAACGAATGAACCACAAGAATGTAACACCTTGAATTTCCATTATATTATATTTAATATGAATGGGGTCTAACTGTAATTTAGTTTAAGATTTGGGCTACTTTGCAATTATATAACTCAAAGGGTTGAAATTCCAAATGACCAAAGTTTAAGTGATTTATGGAAAATTGGAAACTTAAGGGTGTATTGGGTCTTTTGGTAATAGTGGGCTTTGTATATAACCTGGAGAATGGCTAGAAACTGAGAATATCCTAAATTCTCAAATTGGAAGGTCGGTGTGGAGCAGAGAAAGAGAGAAGAAGAATTGAACTTGTGATTTCTTGTGGTAAGGGTTTTGAATCATCTTCTTTATTTTCTTAATCAATTTGGTAACTAGAAGTTTGAATCATCTTCCAATAGGCTATTGAATCAAAGGAAAGAAGAATTTTGATTCTGGATTTTGGTTGTAGGTCAAAAGCTTCATCAAGTGAGTTCATATCTTCTTCTAAATATTTTTGGTTGAAATTGAATAAGATAATTGGTAGCAATCTATCTAAATGATGTGGTAAAACTGTATTGTAATGAAATCGACCAAGAAACTGAACTTAGATGAATTTTTAGAGCAGAATCGACGTACATACTGAAGTCCCGTATCGAAGACCCAGAATGGGATCCGGAATTGGTAAGATCCGGTATTGGATCCGAATCTGGTGAGATCCGGTATTGGATCCGGATCTAGTGAGATTCGGTATTGGATCCGGAATTGGTAAGATCCGGTATTGGATCCGGATCTGGTGATGTAACACCCGTAATTTTTAGATAACTACAATTTCGAATCAGGGGGAAACCGATCTTGTTGGGTCACCAAAGATTTGAAATTGACTCACCGATGTTTTCCCTAAAATCCTACTTAGAATATTTTAGTTTGGTTCTTTGAATGACTTGTACAAAATAGCAATTGTTCGGTGAAGTCGAAGATCAACCGAAACCAAGCTTGAAGACTCTCTACTTGGGGAAAATAGAAGACTCTTCTCAACAAACACAACAAGTCAGTGTCCACCGAATTGTCCTCCCAATTCGGTGGACCTCCTCTCCACCGATGAAGACATCAAAAATCGGTGGACATTCTCACCACCGATAATAGCTTCAAAAATCTTTGGACATCGTTCCACCGAATTTGCCCTCGCAAATCGGTAGACATCATCCCACCGATAAGATACTTAAATCGGTGGGATCCTTGTGAAAATGGTTTTCCTTCAAATGGTTCTTAAAATCTTGACAATATTATCGGTGGAATTCCTTCGGTGATATTGTCTTGGAGTACTCATCAAGAAGATCATTTACTTCGGGACAAAATCTGCTTACAGGCAAAAGTAACCTTTTGTCTTATTATCTTTTTAGAAGATGTCCTTTCAGCATGACTTCTATTCCTTGTTTCAAGAAAAAGATGATGGTGACTTATCAGCTTTTTAGAAGTCCACTGGTACTTTTCAGAAGTCCTTTGGTATGTTACAAGTAACTGAAGGATATTCGTACTAAGCATTTAATGCTCAGTACCTTACCTTCACTATAAAAGGAAGAAGACTCCTCCATGCAAATCACGCTTTCTGGATATCTCTCTTAGTGCAAGAAATTTCCTTACAGCTCTAAAACTTGATAGCTTTATTCTAAGTGTTCTTAGTTGTTGTTGTTAGTATACTTTGTGCAAGATTGTTAGAATAGTTTATCTGTTCTTTTCCGCAACAGTCTTAAGTTTTCTATGTGTAATTCTTGTTGAAACATTTTCAATAATAGAATTAAAATTGTGAAATTTTTTGTGTATTGTATTCAACCCCCCTTCTACAATACTTGTTATAGCCATCTGGGACTAACAAGTGGTATCAGAGCAGAAAGTTTAACTCATAAACTTGATCTGCAATGGCTGCCCCCTCTTCTTCAACTATTGAAAATGCTTTTCAAAACAACTTTTCTGAAAATGGTTCCATTAACAAACCTCCTAAGTTTAACCCCAACAACTTTTCTCTTTGGAAAAGCCGTATGATGCTATTCATGGAAGGAGTGGATACTAGATATCCAACCATTCTCAAAGAGGGACCCATTATCCCTCGAGTCTGGGCTCGCTATGAAACGCAGAGGCCTGGTAAGGAAACAGCCGACAAGGAGGACTCTAGTGACTCCGACACTTCTGAGCCTTCCGACAAAGAGAAAGCAAAGGGTACTGGACGTTATATTCTAAAAAATCCTAAGGAATATACTGATGAAGAAAAACGTCTAGTTACTTTGACTCTAAGCTTAGATCTATCATTGCCCTCTCACTTCCTGATGAAGTCTATCATTCTCTAGTTAACTTTGATACTGCTAAAGAGATGTGGACCACACTATGTGTTCTGTACGAAGGTACAGAGGAAGTGAAGAAATGCAAAAAGATTTCTCTCATAAGAAAATATGAACTCTTCACTCATGAAAAAGGTGAATCTCTTCCTAGCTACTATAATCGTTTTAACTCTCTTTTAAATGATATGAAGTTATTGGGCAGAATCTATGACAACGAGGAAGTTCTAAACAAGTTCATGGATTATCTCCCTGATTTCTGGGAGAACATATGCACTTGTATCAAAACTTCCAAGGACCTTGAGTACATGCCTCTAACTGTCTTATATGGAACTCTTTTCAACTTTGAACAAACCAAGTTACAAAGGAAATCTTTCATCAAAGAAATAAAGGGCACCTCTATTGCTCTTGTCAGTGAAAACTCCAGAAAATCTCAAAATGTTCCAAGAATCACCTATCCTTCATCAGATTCTGACAATGAAACCCATAGCAACTCTTCTCACCAATCGGAGGAATATCTAAGTGATGCCGATGATGAAGGTGAAGAAATCTCGGTTAAGCAGTTGTCTGATGAAATTGCTATGTTAGCTGGTTTTAAAAACAGATCTCGCTTTTCGAACAAATCCAAATCTTTCAGAAAACCCTTCTCTTCTACAAAAGTTTCCTCAACTGATAAGACAAATGAAGAATGTTTTAACTGTGGAAAGAAAGGTCACTTTGCAGCTGAGTGCAGAAATAAGCGTGTGATAAACTCCAGAAATTCATCTTCAAACAAGTTTTCCTCAAATTATGAAAAACCCAAGAATAACTCTTTCAAATCAAACCTTGTCAAGAAAGAAACTCAGTCTTCAACCAAAGATCATCAAGAAAGGGCTGAGAAATACAAAGCCAAGTACAAGAAAGAAAAAGAGAGAAATGAGGGTCTCCTTAGAAAAGGAAAGGGTCTCATGGCCGAAATTCATGATTGGGAAGAAGAGACCTCTGACAGTGACAACAACTCTCCCAACAAATGCTTTATGGCCATCTCAGAAGATGTGTAAGATTCAGAAAAAGCTACCTCTCCAATAGCTCTTGTGTCGTCTGGGTGCTCGACATCATATGCTCAAGTTTTTGAGCACCATCAAATATGGTATCTGGATAGTGGGTGCTCACGTCACATGACAGGAAATAAATCTCTACTAGTTAACTACGTGTCTGTAAAAGGTCCATCTGTAACTTTTGGAGATAATGCTAAAGGCTACACCAAAGGTTATGGAACTCTCACTAATGGATTTGTCACATTCAATAAAGTGGCATTTGTTGAAGGCCTCATGCATAATCTTCTAAGCATTAGCCAACTGTGTGATCTTGGATATAAAGTTATCTTTGAACTTTGTATCTGTACTGTTGTGGACAAGAACTTCAAAGTGGTGTTATCTGGAAAAAGGATGGAAAATGTTTATGTCATTGATATGGGACAAAGAAACAATTCTTCCAATATTTGCTTTGTGTCAGATGACACATCCAAAAGGAACTGGTTGTGGCATAAACGTCTTTCTCATCTAAATTTCAAAACCCTTCATAAAATCTCCAACAAAGAGCTGGTGACGGGTATGCCAAAGTTGAATTTTGTCAAGGAGAAGCTATGTGATGCTTGTGAAAAAGGGAAGCTTACCAAAACTTCTTTCAAGACCAAGCAATGCTCTTCCGTTACTCTTCCTCTTTAGATGCTGCACATGGATCTATGTGGACCAGTCAGCACTCCCAGTCTTGGTGGCAAAATGTACATTCTTGTTATTGTTGATGAATTTACTAGATATACTTGGGTCTCTTTTCTCGGGTATAAAAGTGATGCAACTGAAGAAATCATCAACTTTGTCAAGAAAAATGAAGTTCTGAATGGTCAACTTGTTCGTTCCGTAAGAAGTGATAATGGCACTGAGTTCAGAAACAGTGCTCTTGAAGACTTCTTCACTGAGAAAGGAAGTTGTCAAAACTTCTCTACAGTCCGGACTCCTCAGCAAAATGGAGTGGTGGAAAGGAAAAACAGAACTCTGTGTGAGGCTGCTAGATCCATGCTAAGTGAATCAAACCTTCCTACCTATTTTTGGGCTGAAGCTGTTAATACTGCCTGCTTTACCCAAAATAGGTCGGTGTTATCCAAAAGACATGATAAAACCCCCTATGAAGTTTTCCATGGCAGAAAACCAAATATTGGTTTTCTTCATGTCTTTGGCTGTGTGTGTTTTATCCTAAATGATCGTGAAAATCTTGGGAAGTTTGATCCCAAAGCTGATGAAGGAATCTTTGTTGGATACTCCTTATCTTCCAAAGCATATCGTGTGTATAATCTCAGGAGAAAATGCATTGATGAGTCCATTCATGTCAAATTTGATGATCTAAGATCATCATCTCTTTCAAATGATGATGACGAATTGCACAGATGGATCTCATCATGCATAGGTGATGTTCCCATAGTCAACTCCACCCATACATCTTCCATTCCCTCAAATCCTTCCCCATCAAGTAACCAGGCTGGGTCACCACTCATAACTCCCACCGAATTTGACCATCCCACCGAAATGCTCTCTCCCACCGAAATTCCCTCTTCAACAATCACACATTCCTCTACCGATCCTACCCCTACCACCGAAAATCCAGCCCTCCACTGAACCACTGATCCCACTACTTCGATTCATCTCACTCAAAATAATCCATCACCTTTGCCCCCAGCCACAAAATAGACCAAAGATCATCTTATTGATCAAATCATCGGTGATCAACAAGCAGGTGTTCAAACACGTAGAGGGGTTGGGAATATTTGTCTCTATGTAAATTTTCTCTCTCTTATTGAACCCAAAAAGATTGATGAAGCTCTCTCAGATCCCTGTTGGATCACTGCCATGCAAGAAGAGCTTTCTCAATTTGAGAGAAACAAAGTTTGGAGATTGGTTCCCAGACCCCGAAAGAAGACAATCATTGGAACCAAATGGATCTTCAGAAACAAAATGGATGAAGACGGTACAGTTATCAGAAACAAGGCAAGACTAGTTGCTCAAGGATACAGACAGGAAGAAGGCATTGATTATGATGAAACTTTTGCCCCTGTTGCAAGACTTGAAGCAATAAGAATCTTTCTAGCTCATGCTGCCTACCGAAATTTCAGAGTCTTTCAAATGGATGTCAAAAGTGCCTTCCTCAATGGGGAACTTGCAGAGGAAGTCTATGTGAAACAACCTCCTGGCTTTGAGACCCAACTCATCCAGACTATGTGTACAGATTAGACAAAGCTCTTTATGGTCTCAAGCAAGCTCCACGTGCTTGGTATGACACTCTTGCCAACTTTCTTCTAAAGAATGGATATTCCAGAGGTAAAATTGACAACACTTTCTTCATCAAGGAAACCTCAGGTAATATTATTCTTGTCCAAATCTATGTTGATGTTATCATCTTTGGTGCCACTGATGAATCACTTTGTGATGAGTTTGCTTCTCTCATGATGAGTGAATATGAGATGAGCATGATGGGAGAGCTTACATTCTTTTTGGGCCTTCAGGTCAAACAATCTTCAGAAGGGATATTTATAAACCAAAGTAAATACATTCGTGACCTTCTGAAGAAATTTAACTTTTCAGATAGCTCTCCTATGAAAACTCCCATGGCACCACCTTTGAAACTCAATGCTGATCTTAACGGTGAATCTGTGGACGTTACCCTTTATCGAGGAATGATTGGTTCTCTTCTGTACTTAACTGCTAGCAGACCGGATATTATGTTTGATACTTGTCTATGTGCCCGTTATCAAGCCAATCCAAAAGTATCACATTTGAAGGCTGTAAAACGGATTTTTCGGTATCTAAAGGGTACTGTTGAAAATTAGGTGTGTACCTGAAAATATCACAAATAAACCAGGACGCAAGTATACATCTTAGTCTATTATCGTCTTTAACAAGTAATAAGTGGTACAAAAGTACCGAGTATCGATCCCACAGGAAAGCTTGGAAAAGTTCTTTTATAAGTCCAAAAAATAAAAACAGGTTTCAGATGGCGAATGCGAATGTAATCTTTTTGGTGGAGGTTTTGTTAACAATTAAACTAAAATCAATTATAAAGAGAAGCACATGGTATAAAGTTCCGTTGGGATAAAATTAATAATTAGATAAAAAGACGAGACGACATTCCTTGGTTATCTTAAGAGTCCACTATTTCATGATACAACGTACCGGGTGTCAATTGGTCAATTGTGATCCACCATAAAATATAACCTTGATTTAAATAACTTCGGACAATCATGTCATACGATACACCTTTTTATTTTATTATCGGTCTCGGTCCCAACTTCACTTTATACCCCAAGCTAAGGCAATTAGCCCATTATCGCTTTACGTGCATTGAAAATTACAACGACGATTATGAAAACAAATAATGGAGATGGACCCATTTCATAAAGCTTGAAAATTAGAAATTGCGTTTTTGAGAAAATAAATTGTAAACTAACGAGATGGAAAGTCTTGTTTTAAATGTGGAAATAAAACGGAAGGAACCCTTAAGTGAACCACCACCGGTTACGTTTGGAATAAATTCCAAACGTTAAGCTATGGATTTGGTTCCTTAAAAAGCCCAAAAAGTGATTTGCTAGGATGAGATTAAAAACAATTGCTTAAAACGATTAATTAGGCAAAACTTGAATTATAGTAAAAGATTTATGTGATTTGAGAAAAAGGTTTTAACAATAAAAATGACAACAACACTTATAATCTTTATAATTTCACTATTACTACAAATCGTGAACCAAACTAGTTGGGGATCCGAAGAGATTAATTCAGACTTCCGATTTATGGTAGTAATTTAGAACATAAAAGAAGATTACGAGTTGGTGTTTGAGAATAACATAAACCGAAAATTAAGCTATCGAGAATTTTAAGATGGAACTGCGAAAATCATAAACTAAATTGACGATTGCGAGAGTAAACTTAAAAACGATAAACTTGACTTAAAACCGTAAGACGATAATAACGAAAGTGCATTAAAAAGTAATCTTAAAATTAGCAAGAACACGAGAATAGTAGAAACACACTCTAAAATTAAACGATAAATTAAACCCGAGCTTACAACGAGATCACTTGGGTGTGAGATGTGAACCAACCCAATTGAGATGTGAGCTTGGTTCACTTGTCTAAAGATGGCCGAAACCCAGAAAATGGAAATGAAGAGAGGAGCTCTCGGCTCTCTCTCTCTACTCCAATATTTGGATGCCAACACTAAAATATCTAAAATGAGATAGGAAGCTGATTGTGTTTTTTTCTCTTCAACTACACATACATATATATAGTAAACTAAAAAGGCTTTAGGGCCCAAGATCCATGGAAGCCCAAACTTCATACCAAAATTCAGCCCAACTTCTAATAGGATTCCAGCCCAAAATGTTGTCCAAAAATTCGACCCAAGTAGTTTCTTGCGAAATCTGCGTTTTTCGGCCCAAGCGATGTAGAAACGTTTCCGTGTCCAAAATGTGAAGTCTCTCGTTTTCGTTCCGTTACGTGCAATCCATACGTATTTCCATAGCTATGTAGACTTCAAAACAGCATTTCTTCTTATCACTACGATTAAGACATTTTAAATAAGAAAATTGCTATATTTATATAAAAACATGCTACTTTGACGTTTTAAGGTACAAAGTGTTTATTTGCTAAATTAGATACTAAACTTAACTAAAAAGACTCAATGGGGAATAAAAACGAGCTCAAAATTATAATAAAAGACTATAAATAGGGTTATAAAAATAACCCTATCAGGTACTCTGCACCTGGGTCTTTGGTATCCCAAAGACTCCGGTTTTGAACTAATTGGGTACTTAGATTCAGACTTTGCAGGTTCTCAGATTGATAGAAAAAGTACCACAGGTAGCTACCAACTTCTTGGTGGAAAATTAGTAAGCTGGTCCAGCAAGAAACATAATTCAATCTCAACATCAACTGCTGAGGCTGAATATATTGCTGCTGGAAGTTGCAGTGCCCAGATCCTATGGATGAAAAATCAACTAAGGGACTACAATCAATTCTTTTCAAAAGTTCCCATTCTGTGTGACAATTCCAGTGCAATAGCTATTGCAAACAACCCTGTTCTTCACTCCAGATCTAAACACATAGACATCAGGTATCACTTCATCAGGGACCACATTTCCAAAGGTGACATTGAGCTGATTTCATTCCCACCGATTTGCAACTTGCTGATTTATTCACAAAACCCCTTGATGAAACCAGGTTCAACTTTCTAATAAGTGAACTTGGAATGTGCAACCTACAAGTCTAAATAAGTGTTTTATTCTCCACCGATCTCACATCGGTGGACAATTTCTTCTGTCTCTTTCTACACCGAAATCTTTCATCTTGTCGGTAGTACTTTCTCTACCGATATAGCTCACAACTTGGTCAAATACAACCATCGATTGATCCTCACCACCGATTCTCTTATATCGGTGGTATGCTCTTCCTTTTGATCCTCACCACCGATTCTCTTCCTTTCACCGAGTTATTTCTCATATCGGTGGTATGCTCTCAACAACATTATCGGTATCACTCTACCCCGAAGCAATCCTCCACCGAAAGCATTTACACCGACACCACAAATCTCGTTGCTTCCACCAATTCTCTTATCGGTGGCACATCGGTACAGATTCCACCGAAATCTTACCGATTTCTTTTATGCTTATCAAGTGCGATTTTCTATGCTAAAAACCCTAGTGTCAGGATGATGTGTGACGTTTCCCATTCCAAGCCGTATTCCATCACATATCCCAAAACCTCATCATTACCGTTTCCATATTACTTTATTCATTTTTTAAACCGTTCCCTCTCCTTTTTGAAACCCTAAACCTCTCTTTTTCCACTCTATAAATACCCATCTCCTTCACTTTCATTTTCTTTTCACAAACCTGCAACTACTCTAAACCTCTCCATCTCTTTTCTCTCAATCACTCACGATGGCGTCTTCAAGAACTACTGTGCCCACACGATTTGAAGATCTCAAGTTCAACTTATGCAATCACGTTGCTCGTTTCGAATCTGATCCATCTCATCCCGAGTTCTCTACGATAACTAAATTTCTCACTCGATCCCCTCTCCTCCATGCTTTTACCCACAACCCAAAGATGAGCAAAATGCTCATTGGGAAGTTTTGGTTAACTTGTGTTTACGACCGGTCAAACGAAGGTATACATGCCTCCATTCTCACTGACGACGAAGGTGATCACGACCTTACTTTTGGGGTCGATGATGTTCGCCAAGCTCTCAAGATCCAATCCTTTTCTCAATATGATGACATATATGTGGACACCATACATGAAGATGTTGTTCAAACGATTGGTTACGTTCTTGACGATTCATCCAAAAGCTCCAAAGGTCCCGGTACTCTCCTTCGCAGCAAAATGGGAGGAGTGTGGAATTTCTTCTTTGCCCATATCATTCACTGCCTCTCTCGTAAAACCAGTGGGCACGATCAATCCCCGTCATACATCACAAAGCTCGCCCATGCCCTCATCTTTCAAAGACAAGTCGACTTTGCTCAATACTTATTTACTGAACTCGTCGAAGTGATTAAGCACCCCAAGAAATGCCATGTTGCCTATCCGCGTTTCATCTCGATGATCATTCAGCACAAACTTAACAAGGAGTTGGAGACCGATCGAAAATCTCAATCACCCCGATTCATTTATGATTGGTCTTCCCCGATCGTTGGTCTCAAAACTTTAAATGTCGGACCTCTCGCCACCGATCGCCCTCTACGACAAGGTATGACTTCACTCGCTCACTCTCCCGATCTACATTGGGGTGATACGGAAATTCCCGGATTTAAACACCCGGAAATTTCTGAGATCACTCCAACTGTAGTGGCCCCTTCTCCCAAATCCCGAGTTAAGTCGGGGGGCGCACTAAAAAAAACAAGGGCCCCCGACACCTCCGCCACCGATTTTAGGACTACGTCACCGATAAAACCATCGGTGGCTTCCCCGGTCCGCAAACCTTCTAAGCGGAGGCACTCTTCATCCCCCCCGAAGTCTTCTCTAAAAAGATCTCGGGTACCTTTGACCAAACAATCCCTTCCTCGGGACTTTGTTAAACCCACAACCGACTCCTCTGCGGTCTCTCAAAAGACCACAGTTGTAGAAATGGAGCTCCCATCTTTTGCCTCTTCACCCACCTCTTCGGGTAAAAGAGATGACTTTGGGGTCTCTCCCCCCGAAGGAATTGATTTGTCACTTCACGGCCTTTCACCCAATCAGTTTATGATTGAAGAAGATGCACCACCCAATCAGGGTTCCCCCCCATTAACCCCCCCCCCCCCCAAGTGATTTCTTTGATTTTCTTTTGGAGGACACTGGTTCTCCCCGAACCATCCCGTCCACCGAAGAAAATCCCATCGAGCCTCCCTCACCGAAAGCTCAGGTTTCTCCCCACCGATCGCCTACCCCACAACGATCGCCTACACCGAATAGAAAAGCTTCTCCTCCACCAAGAATTCTCTATTCTGATGAGTTGTCAACTTACCTTCCCACTCTCACCACGGAAATAGATCCACTACGCCTACGATACTCTTTCCCAGAAATCAGTGGTCACTCTTCTACAAGCATTGGGCGACACTCTGCATTTCTACAATCCACAATTTCCATGATTTCACAGGCCAACTCCAGAATCTCAGTTCTTGAATCCCAGTTACCGCAGATACTTGATGTTGCCCTTGCTGATGCACTTCGGCCCATGCATAATGAAATTGTTTCCTTGTCTACCAAAGTGGAGTCCTTAACCAATGCTTCTACCACCGACCACTTGCAAGAGAAGTCCCAATGGGAAATGGACTTGGGTGATTTCTCCCTGATCCCCGATGCCACCACTACAAGCTTGGCTTTTCTTCACTCAAAGTTTGACAGTGTGTTTACACAGTTAGGTTTTAAGGTTCCGGCTGCTGCTGAGGGGGAGAAAACCGTTGCTCCACCAAAACTACCCTCTCGCAAGAAATCTATCAGCAACAAGCCTCCACCGAAAACCTCCTCACCACCGAAACATACAGGTTCCACCGAATCAATCTCTATACCGATCCAGTCTCCATCGGCCGTGGAACCTAATGCATCAACTGAGGGGGAGCAACCTTATGCATCAACTGAGGGGGAGCAATCTAGCAAAGCTCCCAAAGTCAAAGGCAAGGAAGTCATTTCGGCAGATGAATTGGCAATTGAAGAAAAGAAGAAGAAGGATTTGGCTAAGTATGGGGCCCGACCTGAAGGTGCTGAAACTCTTCAACTCAACCCTCCATCCCAAGCAACCACCACCGATCTCGGCCTTTCTCCTCAGGAACTTGAGGAAGCTAAACTTGCTCAAATTGCTTTAGATAAATCTAAAGCCCTCTCTCTGAAAGCTGCCGAAGAAGAAGCCGCTAAAGCAAAATCCACCGATGCCATCGAAATCCAGAAATCGGTACTGAGTGCCATTGAAGAAGAAAAGAATGACGAAATAAGTTGGTATAAGAAGACCATGCACCACCGAAGTAGCAGAGCCCAAATCTCAAATGTTAAAATTGCTACTTCCAAAGTCAACCCGAAGGATATCAGGATGATCATCAACAGAGATGATGGTTCGCTGAAAAGTTTAACATATGCTCATCTCAAAAATCTCGGCCTCACCGAATGGTATGAGATCTCTAAGCATCTAGTCAAAATTGCAAACCCGAAGAAAGACAATTTTATCAAATGCATTGAAGGTTTGATGGAAAGGATGAAGGAGATCAAAAGAAAACACAACATCATCCTTTCCTCCGATGAAAGGGCGAAACTTCAATCGATGAAAGAAGAAATCCGTCTTCCCATAGTCAAGAATCCTACTGACAAGGTGTTCAAAGAAATGGCAACGGAAGGGAAGATTCCAAATGTGAGCAACTTAAATCTTTCCCTCCCTACTTCGGTGCCATATCCTACTACGACTTTGAGCCTCTCACCGATTCCTGGGCTGTTCTTCAATGATGGTTACGGTCGTCGTGCTTTCTTCAGATTTGCACAAATTGCCATAGTCGACACCCTGTTTCTTCAAGGCATCACCAACCTATTTCCAAACATTCCCGAAGCTCAACCTTTCTTCCGAAATGTGTTGGAAGAAATCAAGCGCAGACAAACCACCGAGAAATAGGCTCTCACTCTCAATAGGTATTTGTAAAAGGTTGTTTCTCATTTTGATAAATGTACGAGAAAAATTATCTTAATACAAGTACCCTTATTTTTGAATTTACTTTCGGTACATAACTTTCCTTTCATTTATTTATAGTGTACATAGTATACATACTCATACAAAAGAAAAAGATCAAAAAGAACAAAAAGAATGGTTTATGTGAAAAGAACCCAAAAAGAGTAAAAAGGGTCAAAATGCATTTTAATCTTTCATACTCCTAAATATTCTAAGAAAGGAGCTCAAATTCAAATAGGGGGAGATTGTTGGGTCACCAAAGATTTGAAATTGACTCACCGATGTTTTCCCTAAAATCCTACTTAGAATATTTTAGTTTGGTTCTTTGAATGACTTGTACAAAATAGCAATTGTTCGGTGAAGTCGAAGATCAACCGAAACCAAGCTTGAAGACTCTCTAGTTGTGGAAAATAGAAGACTCTTCTCAACAAACACAACAAGTCAGTGTCCACCGAATTGTCCTCCCAATTCGGTGGACCTCCTCTCCACCGATGAAGACATCAAAAATCGGTGGACATTCTCACCACCGATAATAGCTTCAAAAATTGGTGGACATCGTTCCACCGAATTTGCCCTCGAAAATCGGTAGACATCATCCCACCGATAAGATACTTAAATCGGTGGGATCCTTGTGAAAATGGTTTTCCTTCAAATGGTTCTTAAAATCTTGACAATATTATCGGTGGAATTCCTTCGGTGATATTGTCTTGGAGTACTCATCAAGAAGATCATTTACTTCGGGACAAAATCTGCTTACAGGCAAAAGTAACCTTTTGTCTTATTATCTTTTTAGAAGATGTCCTTTCAGCATGACTTCTATTCCTTGTTTCAAGAAAAAGATGATGGTGACTTATCAGCTTTTTAGAAGTCCACTGGTACTTTTCAGAAGTCCACTGGTACTTTTCAGAAGTCATTTGGTATGTTACAAGTAACTGAAGGATATTCGTACTAAGCATTTAATGCTCAGTACCTTACCTTCACTATAAAAGGAAGAAGACTCCTCCATGCAAATCACGCTTTCTGGATATCTCTCTTAGTGCAAGAAATTTCCTTACAGCTCTAAAACTTGATAGCTTTGTTCTAAGTGTTCTTAGTTGTTGTTGTTAGTATACTTTGTGCAAGATTGTTAGAATAGTTTATCTGTTCTTTTTCGCAACAATCTTAAGTTTTCTATGTGTAATTCTTGTTGAAAGATTTTCAATAATAGAATTAAAATTGTGAAAAATTTTGTGTATTGTATTCAACCCACCCTTCTACAATACTTGTTATAGCCATCTGGGACTAACAGATCTTTTAAGAAAAATATGAAAAATAGGATTTTGGTTTAAATCTTAGGTTTTATGGTCTTGTTGGATGGGTAATTCGAATACGAGTCCAACGGTTCTTTCCGGAGCGAAAACGGAGCTATAACGAAGAAGTTACGGCCGAAACAGTATCTGACCCAACAGGGGGCCGCGCGGCCTTGGGCCGCGGCCCTTGCCGCGTAAGCCTCTGGAGTTCACGCTTGGGGAGCCGTGCGACTTCAAGTCGCGGGACAAGCCGCGAGAATGGTCTGGTGTATTAAGACGCAAATTTCAATCTCATTCTTCAAACCTTCATAACTTTTGCATCCCAACTCCGATTTGAGTGATTCAAGTTGCTACGGTTTCATTTTTGAGAGATCTTCAAGGATCTAGGAAGAGTTTTGAAGTATGTTGGATGGTCCAGGAGTATTTGGTGGTGGTTGAGGTAAGCTTCTCGCTTTTCTCCATCTAAGAAGTTAGGGTTTTGATATCTTTGGTGTTTTTGGATGACTTATGTTGGGGGAAACATATATAAGTGTTTGGGGATGATTATTTATGGTTGGAAACTTGTGGATCTAGGTTTTTGAAAGGTTTGGCTTGAAGATGCAAGTTTCTCAAAGGAGCTTACGTTTGGGGAAGACCTAGATTTAGCCTAAATCTAGCAAGGTGAGTTCAAGTTGATTTGTGAAAACTTTGTACATGCAAAAAATGTTATTTTCCAAATATTTGTGTGTTTTACTTGAAAATATCAATTGTTGGGTTATTTGGTTAGTTTAACTCTTTTGAAGTATTTATCTTCATAAATGTGTAAAACACCCATATTTGGGATTGTGAATATTTGATGGCTTAATCATATTGGTATATTTGATTTTAGAAACCATTTGGGAAAAATGCACTTTTGGTGCCATAGGCCATTTTGAGAATTATAAGGGTGTGAGTCCTTTGGGGGAAAACCCTTTTGTTTAACCATGTGAGTTTTGGATTAATAATGATTTTGGGATACTTGTTTACTCGGTTGATGTTAAATGCATTTTATGCGATGATGACCGTTATTTATGGGTCTAGCGAGTTTGGAGCATTTCGCTCGGGTTTGTCTTTGAGAAAGTTTGGGGACATTTGTCCGGTTTTAAATGGCTCAATGTGGAGTCTTATTTATGGTTTGCATTTATTGCAACTTGACGCATTTTCTGCTCATTGTTGATATTTACATGTTTGGGTGATTCTGTCATTTCGGTTTGAGCATGTTTTGTAGACTGTGTTGCATTGGATCCATAGGCACGTGAGTCAGTCTTTATTTGATGGTCTATATCTTTGTGCACGAGGAGTGGACTATGGGAACGCATGGGTATATGCGTCAGGCCGTGGGGCCACTAGCGAGTAGGCAATAGGGGACACTGGAGTCCCTGAGGTGGAACTCGTCTAGACTGGATATGCAATGTGGTCCCCTGTAAGTCCTTGAGGTGTAACTCTACGGGGTATGCAATAAAGGCAATTTATTATGGCCCGAGGATTGTGACGTCTATATGGCATGGGAACTAGGACCGGGGCTTGAGGTGTAATCCAATAACATCATAAGTGGCCTAACTTTGTGTGCCCGTCACTTTCGATGGAATCGGGTCTCCCCCGTCACCGAAAGATGTGGTTTTTGGGTATAAGATTTTATCCATGTTTTCGGTGACACACTTTATTTATATGAAATGTTTTCATGGTTTATTGGCGGAGTTCTACGCCTCGTCCTTATTGGATGTTTTGAATATTGGAGCTTTATTCACGTTTATAATTACTTGGGATATTTAACGTCAAAGCACGTTTTGAGTGAGTTGGGATTGGAATTCATTTTAGAAAACACTTTATACATTTTGGGAACTTTTCTCATAAATTTTGTGTGCGTTGGAAAATGAGTCGTTTATATCCTTTTTGGTGAACTCTTTTGGAAATCAAAATCTATGACGTAAACTTTCATTTAAAAGATTTATTTAAATCATGCTATAAACTTTTGAACTCACTAGGCGTTAGCCTAACCCTTTTTATTTGTCGGCATGTGCAACAGGTCTCAGGTTGGGAGTAGTTCTAGTGACACGTGGGAAAGGTCGTGTGCTAGTAAAGTGCTCAAGAGGTGAATAGCTTAAATGATGTTCCGCATTCCTCATTGGAATTAGCAACTTGTAATTGGGTTAAGTATTACCCGAGGTAGTTTTAGTCTTTATAATGAGACTTATGTCATACCTTGTTGAGGTTAACCGTAGTTTGCAAATTTGAGGTATTTCACCTATTAAATTATAGGGATAAATTCTATTATTTCGGATGCAATATCAAAAACTTTAATTAGTTGCTCATTCCAAATTCGAGGGTGTTACAGGTGAGATCCGGAATGGGATCCGGAATCAAGTAGGACCCGGTGTGTGATAGGATCCGGAATTGAGGGATCCGGTAGGTGATAGGGATCCGGTATGCTATAGGATCCGGAATGGATTTGGGATTCGGTCTCTTTGGGTCCCGGTTCCGGGTAGTTCCGGATTGTACCGGATTCGGGAATGTTCCGGATAATGAATTTTCGGATATAGTTCTGGATGTTCTATCTGGATAAGTTTATCTAAAAAAATTCTTGGGGCGCTTCCCCAGACCCCACAAAGGCGTTGCCCCTTGACCCCATCCGCTAACCAGGTAGCGGAACCACCGTGCTAAGTCGCCGAAAGGGGGAACATTTGAGGAAAAGGATACGATAGGTTATCTAGTATTCTTAGAGTTGAGAATATGATACGAGATGTGGCGTGATATGTTGTTATGCATATACGCTAGTAAGTGTAATGGATCCATAGACACTGGTAGTAATTGTAACGTGGAATAGGCATAAAGTAACTTGTAATTCCTATTTCGAAAGGTGATGAGAAATGAGGAATAGGCATAAAGTAAATTGTAATTCCCATTTCGAGTTGTGAGTAGAAATCTTGGAATAGGCATAAAGTAAATTGTAATTCCTGATTTCTATGGGAAGTTAAGAGATATGCATAAAGTAAATTGTAATCTCTACTTCCACTCCAAGAAATAGGCATAAAGTAAATTGTAATTTCTTGGACATGAGCGATGATCTAGAATCGTTAATGATTCGTAGTAGGCTCTCAAATGTGGTGATATGACTTTCTGCATGTTAGTTATACTCATGGAATCGGGTATGTTCCCGACATGGTATGATGTGTAAACGTACGGTAAGAATGATGGCAAACCAGTTTTGTTTATACGCTTTGTTTACTTGAGTTTCCAAAGCTGTTAAAGTTTTAATTTGAAAATGGATGTTCTCACTAGGTACGAGCTCGGGGGAAGTAACAGGAAGAGGGACGAGTGTTTTGGTATTCAACTTTTGGTGCTAAGTGGAGAACTGGAGAAGTTAGCTTATGTGAGGATGCTTTTGATGATTGGCTTAGACAACCAATTTAATTTAATCATAGTTGTCAGGATTAGTTTAATAGGTTGTTTTGATGATTCAAAAAAGTGTGTATATGAACCCTCATAGTTAATTCCCCGCTTATGTATAAAAGTTTGGATGAAATTATGTTTAACTCTGAAAAGGTTTAAGGTTTAAATTGACCCTGATTTTTAGGGTGTTACAAAGAATCAACAGAAAACCAGAGAATCGTGAAGAAAACCTTCAACAAGGAGCAAATCATGTATAGGTTATGGAATTCATAAACATTTTTACATTTTTAACTTTTTTTTTATCTTTTGCGTTTTTACATTTTTAACTTTTATGTTTTCCAAATTTATAGATTTATCTAATCATGACACTCACAGTTTCAAGAATTCATAAACGTTATGGAATTACGATTAAAACGAAGTTGTAAATTTACCTTTATAAGTTCTATTTTAAATATTCAATCAAAAACTATGTTTATAATAAAAATCTATATGTATGTTCTTTGAATGTATATATTTTTTAATATCATTATCTTACTAGAATAATATATTGAAGTGAGTTTTACAGTTTTCAAAATAATAGTGGTTTGTACAAACTAACTAGTTTGTATTTGATACCCAGCCTATATATATATATATATATATATATATATATATATATATATATATATATATATGTATTTGATACCCAGCCTATATATATATATATATATATATATATATATGGGAAATTAATTAAAATGCCACAAGTCAAACTTCATGTTACCAAAATGCCACAAATCTCTCTCAGTTTGCAAAAATGCCACAAATACCCGCGATGGGAGCCCGCGATCGCGGGCAGTGGCATTTTGGTAATTTTTTACCCCGCGATCAAGGGGGAATCCGCCCGCGGACCAATTTGGTTGGATTTGATGATTTCTAAATGAAATTTTACACTTTCACCCCTATACTTATTTACTTACTTTACTTTATACCTTTTACTTTCATAATTTAAATTTTACATTTAACACATATAATCGTTTATTAACTAAAACACGTTAAAAAATACGTTTTAATTTTAACAAGTTACACCATTATAATTGTCTCTTCGATACGTTCGAAATGAGCCCAATCTTGAATTTTTTTGGATTTATATATTTTAATATATATCATATACACTACATAAAAATATTTTTTATATTTAAAATTCATACCTTTATAGTTAATTATTCAATTTATGGTACTCTTATAGTTAATGCGACAGGAGTGTAAAACAAAATTGAGAATACGTTAAGGTATGAATTTTAAAGATAAAAATATTTTTTATAAAGTGTATATGATATATATTAAAATATATAAATCAAAAAAATTCAATATTGGGCTCATTTCGACCGTAACGAATAGACGATTATAATGGTGTAACTTGTTAAAATTAAAACATATTTTTTAACGTATTTTAGTTAATAAACGATTATATGTGTTAAATGTAAAATTTAAACTATGAAAGTAAATAAGTATAGGGGGTGAAAGTGTAAATATCAAATCAAAATCACAATTTTGTCGAAAAATCAAAATGTTAACTAATTCATTAAATCGTTTTAAATTATTATTATTTGAATGTGTTTATAGATATCGTGAATGGCAATAGGAGAAGGTTTCACGAGAAGAATATGAAATGGGGTTTTGACAAGTTGGTATCACTGGACTCATTTAAGAATTGTGAAAATGGGTATTTGACGAATGATGATTCATGTGTGTTTGGAGCTGAAGTATTTGCAGTTACAGAGTATGCACAAAAGGATCGATGTATTTCCAACGTAACTTAGATTAAAATTATCTCCTCCAGTTCAGTTCCGTCCCGTCCCATCCAGTTCAGTCCCGTCCAGTTCCGTCCCGTCCCATCTAGTATGCGTACCAAACGCTACCTAAGAGTACCATAAATTAAATAATTAACTATAAGGGTATGAATTTTAAATATAAAATATTTTTCATGTAGTGTATATGATATATATTAAAATATATAAATCCAAAAAAAATCCAGATTGAGCTCATTTCGAACGTATCGAAGAGACGATTATAATGGTGTAATTTGTTAAAATTAAAACGTATTTTCCACCGCGGGTATACGTGGGCTAACACTTTTGCATTGTGTATAGAAATGTCTGCAAATGTAACACCCATATGCATGTAATCTGCAATTTGCAAAAAAACCATATATATATGGTTTTTAGGGAACTTTGGACACATTTAAATATATATATGTGTGGTATATATAATTAACTTTTAGTGGGTTTATGTTCTCCTATATCAGAGCTTCGAAATGATATATAATACGTCCAAAACGGAGTATGTGTGAATGAGATATCGATACTCAAAGTTGAGTAAAAACCATGAAATTAGCAAAAACCAAGTTGGGTGTGGGAAGTTGTCCCACATAGGAAGAAGGACTAAAATTTCATTGGTTTATAAGCAAAGAAGTGAGAGGAGTTGACAAGCTCCTTGCATGGTTTTACTCCAACACCTACCTGCGTGCAGGGGGGTTTCGATTGACGATTTCGTAAGCTAAAATCGTCGAACTTGTGTACGGACACGAATGCAGCTCCAAATCTCGTGCTCACGCTGCTCGGTTTTGCTAAAATTTCTTTTGGTCAGTTTGTATTTATTTTTTTTACTGAACAAAGCCACACAAAAACAGGGACCAAAAATGTAAAAAAAAATTGGGCCTACCGCGGGACCATCGCGGGCACCCCCCGCGGGCAGAGACTGAACGTGACAACGCGGCCAAACTTGGGGGGCTCCGCGGGGCTTTTGGCCGAAACTGTTTGCCACGTGGGCCTGGGCCCCGCGATCGCGGGGCCCATCGCGGGCTTTTGTGGTATTTTGGTAAACCTAGAGAGATTTGTGGCATTTTGATAACTTGAGGTCAAACTTGTGGCATTTTAATTAATTTCTCTTTATATATTATAGTTATAAAATATAATAAAGAAAAAGAGAAAAAGAGAAAAAAAACAATATATATATATATATAAGTGCCAAATTTATTGAAATTTAAGGATAAATATTTAAAATTTTATATACTACAAGAACTAAATATGTAACTTTTCAAATCAGCTTTGGGACATTTTAACAGCCTAATTTAACGGTGTTAGATGCAAGGACGAAAATGGAAGTAATTGAAAAGCACAAGGATGAAAAAAGCAATTTTTAAACCACAGGACAAAAATCGTTATAAACATCAAACCACGGGAACGAAAATCGTAGTTTACTCAATAAATAATGAATAATGAAGATGGTTAATTATTTTTTTTATTGGATTATTGTACTTTGTTACTAATCACTTAAACTGTAAAAGTTGGTTAAGTTCTGCTTAAGTTGTGTAATTTTAAAGATTTATTTGTTGTTTTTAGAAAGTTCAAGAATTTATGTGTCGGGGTTTTTAGGATTTTTCCCTCTAAATATACTTGATCATATATGACCTTATGGAACATGTAAGACGTGACTCGTCATCATAATTGTTCTGTCACAAATAAAATCATATTTGTATTAAAAAAAAATTAGCAAATAACATATTTTTTATCATGTTTTAATTTATGCGAGAGAAAATGGACACAAATTTTGATATTATAAAACAAGTTATGTTAAAAAAATCTTGAAAATAATCACATTTCTAGATAATATATTGTTTTATAGTTTTATATAACATTTGTGAAACAAGTAGTCATTTATGAATGGAACATCCCAATATAATGTTAAAAACAAAACTTTGTGACGAGCAACAGCGGCACTGTGAATTTTTTAAAACAGTGGCACAAAATCAAAAGCACTTTTAGGTGTTGTTTTTCTGTTAAGACCTGAATAAATGAATATAACTAACTGCCTGTATGTTAACAGATAAGTTGTTGTTCGGCTGAATAAACAGTTTGAATATCATTAATGACCATTTCACCCCTAGTCTTTGTCTTTATTTTTAATCTGAAGAAATCAATTGGTTGATAAAAATGACTTTTAGTTATAACAAAATATCAATTTAAACATAATAATATGAATTTAATGCTATAACCAAAACAGCAACAATAATAATTAAATTATAACAAAAATATCATATCAATATATTGGGTTTCAAGAAAACAGAATTCTTGATATCAGTATACTGAAACCAAAATAATAATAAAAAAAAACATATCAATATCAATGTATGTAAACCGATCCACATAATCCCATTTTAATAAATTAAAGGAAAAACTAAAATGCAACCATCAAAAAAAACCACCGCCCCAAAAATCCAATTTCAATAATTAAAGAAAAAGTAGAAAGAAAACCACTGCTTGGCTAAATTGCTGGCCATGGTTTGTTTTGTTACCAAGGTTGGAGGCGTAAAGAGGAAGAGGAAAGGAGGTGTAAAGGGGAATAAATGAGTTGAAAAAAGGCTGAGCCTAAAGGACATAGCTGACCGAATAAGCCGTTACCAAACACCCAGACATGGCTGAGCGAATAAGCCACATCCACCATACAGCCCATTAAACCATAAACGAACAGCCCCTTACCATTGTTATTAATCTCTTTTGTTTCATTTAACCAATCCGGTGAAACATATCTAATCAAAACCGTGGTACATTAAAATGAGTAGAAAACAATCTCAAATAGCTCGCGACACTTTTGATTCAGAATTTTTCTCAATCTATGCTGCTACACAATAATCATATAACCCGATAATCATGATATGCAAAAAGATTTCAAGTAAGCGAAATCATTATATCTAAAACTAAACCAAACAAGCCCAGTATATCTCACTCGGATGTGGAACTGACCTCTCTACCTAAAGAGTAGAGGGGGTGTGAAAAGTGTGGGAAAGAGAGAAACATGTAAGATAAATTATGAAGAAAAAAAAAACTAGTTATGAGAGGAAAACATAATTGAGACAAAGAAACTGCACACCCTTAGGGGTTGTTTCATTGGCTTTCCATTAAGTCATGTATTGATAAAACTGTCTTTGTGGCTGATCCATCTGTTTAGATTGTGAAGGTTTTTGTTTAAGAGGGTTTTCTCATATATGGAAGGAGCATATTTTTTTAACTCTAGGGGTAGGTATGGCAAAAACTTGCCTTTCTGCATAAAGCTCCCCCCCCCCCTCGAAGCTTACTAAATAAGCCACTTTCTATATCATTAAGCCACTAAACAGTCATGTATAGCTGACCGAATAAGCCGTGAGTCTCATTAAGCTGTTAACATGCAAACCTTTAGTCTAACCTAGGGCTCTAGTAACCTAACTATCGACTTCCCCACCCTCTACCTCTCTCCAACTCCCTTCCTCTCGTCTATGCTATCTACAAAACCCTTACCACCCTAATCACGCATCTCCAAAAACTTCGAGATCATTATATCTAAAAGCATGCCTATCAATTACATTAAAGTCAAGTACTTGTAGCTAAAACCACAATAATCACAAAACATTAATCCAACATTTCTCAATATAACATCATGAAGGTTGGTGTAAGAGGGCATCGGGTCACCATTTATCGCCAAAGTTGTGTGTATTAAGTTGTGTATTAATACATTAAGCCATGAAGTTGTGTGTCTGGATAAACCTGTCTGTATGAGGAACGAACGGGAGACCAATGGGTTTGAGGAAGCAAAGAGATAGGGTTGGATTATTTCTGGTATTAATTTGTGTATGGTGGTTTAATGGGGACAAGTGAGGGGTCCAGTCTTATTCCACATAGTCATATTAGCTTAATGACTTAACGATTAAGTCATAAAGAAATACCATCAAACCATTAAGCTCTGTATGTAAGTAAACAGCCCCTAAAGACACTCCACAGAGCATATCATAAAACCATAGCACAATCATAAAATACACAACAGTTAATGTAAACAGATTTCACATCCTCAAATCAAGCATTATACCAAAATTCAAAGGCATGAAGTTTGGCCTAAACCAGAGTAATCTAACTAACATTGCCTTGCCTGTATTAATAATTAGCATCATCATCAAATTAATTCATGGTAGAAGTCATCATAACAAAGTTAAACAAACAGGATAGCCAAGCAATCAATCATTTGGCTGTATAAAGTATATATATATATATATATATATATAAATGATGCTGAATTGAATTTATAGTAAGCTTTATTCCTAAAATCGATTCTCGGTTTTTTCCTCTTAATTTACCTCCTCAAAATTTGTCTAGAAAATCATTGAGTTTCCTGTTTCTGTTCCTCTGGATTAGAATCAATGTTTTGTTTCTCCTGCTGATGTAATTGATTAGTAACTTGTTGTTCAGCATCCTTTTCTGCTTGCAAAATGAGCCCGTAGTAATCCGGATGAGCTTCCATACATTTCTTCAAAGCCGAAGTAGCATCGAAACACTTGTTGACGATATCCTCGTTGTTGTTCTCGCCTTGTTCAACACACTTTTCCCAATTGATGAATGTTTGTCTGCACTCGCCCCCTTTCATAAACAAGCAAAATCCGCATTCTCCTTCCTCTTGATCTTGTTCGTTTTCTTTGTCTCCTGATAGAGATGGATCTGTGGATTCTTGTTCGTCGTTTTCTTTGCCTGTGCCTGCTGATAGAGGTGGATCTGTGGATTCTTCTTCATTTGGATTTTCTAGGGTTTTGGGCACTTGTTGTGCATCTGGTTTATCAGATGAAGACATGGTGGTTTTAGGGTTTGGTGAAAAACTGCTTGCTTAAGAAGAATCCTGAAGCTTTCAAATCTCGGTGGGGATTTTTGGGGTGTTTTTATATGAAGCGTTTACAATTGTGACTTGAAAATCAAGAAACATGACCTACCATTACCATTACCATTTTTTGACCTCCAACACATCTAAATAAAATTTACTTTTTAAATTTTATTTTCTTCATTCATTTTCTAAATAAAATTTACTTTTTAAATTTTATGTAATGTTTATTTTAAATTAAACTGCTATCATCATTTGGTTTGCATTATTTATAAATATTTAATTTATATTAGTTTTTAGTTAATTAAAATAAGTATATATATATATAGAAATAATATTGTATTTTAATTTGTCTCAAAACCAGTAATTATTTTCAAAGAGCGTGTTTAATTTATAATTTTATTAATAATTATAACTATGTGCATTTTCAAACTATGGAGTAAGTATACTTTTATAACTATGTGCATTTTCATTTAGTGAAAATTACGTTAATACGAGAATTGGAGACTAAAGTTAATTATTTTATATTTACGGGCTTGGACCAACGAGACAAATATAAAAAGTTTTTTTTTTTTTAACAGCAACCAAAATACCTTTTTATTACCAACCATGACCATGACACAACAAAACCACCCAAGAGGGTACAACAAACAGTAGCTTCGCAACATGCATACTGGAAAAAATTAATCCAAGCCACACACCACTCGACAATTACCCAAGGAAAAGCATATTATTGCAATCCACATAATCGGTTTTTTACCCGATTGCTCTAGGATCCCTTGAACCGTATGCACCCCAATTAAGTTCCTCCGCCACCATCTTCCGGTAATGTGCCACACTTTTTTTACTTCCGGGCAAGACACTAATGCGTGGTCCACCGTTTCCACCCTCTTTTTACAGTTTGAAGACTTGTTTTTGCTTAACGGGTCAAGCTTATCTACGGGCTAACATGACAAAAAATCCATTTTACATTTTTAAGAAAACTAAATTTATATAAAATCAATGTGATACTATATACAATTTAAAATACATAACAAATTTTTTACACCTAAAATTAGACATAAATACATAACAGTGTATATAATTTATAAAAAATTATTTTATAAAATATGAAACATCAATAATAAAGGAAATAAGATACTTTGGAGGTGTTGGAAAAAGTGAGCCAATTTCAAGGTTTTTCTCTACATAAGATCTTCATCTTGTTTTTTTCTTTTTTAAAAGAGCTTCATCTTGATTTATTTTTTTAAAAAAAAGTAGGGGCCGTTTACCTAATCACTTACCCGGGTAAGTGCTTCCCGGTAAAATTCAACACCATCACTTACTTTCCGGGTAAGAATTTAGTCCACCAAAATGGCATCGTATGTAACAATTTACGGGTAAGCGCTAACAGTGGTAAGAGTCGTCGCACTCACTTACCGAGTAAGACTCTCGGTCCTTGCTTCCGCTCTTACCCGGTAAATGTTTGCAAAGTGACTTTACCTTATCAAATGAACAAGACGAGATTGAAAATCTTAACCGGTAAGAAGGATACGATAAGTGAAAGTGTCGATTCTTACTCAATATGTATTTACCAGATAAAATTGTTTCATACAATATCTTTCCCAGTAAGTTAAGTAAAAATGTTGACTCTTGTCAGATAAGGATTGGATAAACGGCTCCTTAGATGGATGAAATATTGTTTAAATTAGAGAGAACCTATATTGTGGAAAATGAGTTAATTTCAGTTGCATTTCATAAATAAATTTGAAAATTTTAATCAGAAAACAAAATAAAATTAAAAGTTGTGTAAGGTATGCTCAAATTTTTATTATACACCATTATTAATAAAATTAGAAAATCCAATATGACCCAATGGATTTTAGAAGCTTATCTATCATTTACATGATGGCAGCAGCTTTGATAAACGATCAGCTCCATCTATATCTATGCCTACAATTTGTTAGGGGCGGTTTACGAAAACGAATCTTACCTGGTAATTAAGAGGCATAACAAGGACCGATAATCTACTCGGGAGAAGACTCTTACCCGGTAAACGAACGGTTTACCAACAATCCATTCTGATTCCGAGATTGTTAACCGATAAGGTAGGTAAGTGAGAGTGGCAACTATTAATATTAAACACCCCTTCATAAGTGTATCTGCAAATCCTTCTAGGACTAGTTGTACTTGTACCTGTAGTCTGAGAGGGAGGCGAATATGGTCGGTAAAAGGAAACGCCCGCCATATACTGGAGGGAAGTGAATTCATGCAGCAACACTTGAAAAAACTCTCACAAAAATGAAAAACAACAACAACAACAACAACAAATTATTATATAAATGATGATAGCATAGTAGAGGCTATCTTATTCTTAACGAGAGAGAGAGAGAAAGAAACGACCATTTTCAGTTTTACGAAATTTAAAATAACAAAGGAACATGTAATTCTATGTCAAGGTACGATTGAAATGAACCTCAACTGGTGGAACCATTCTGTCCATCAGTGTCCCTAAGCCCACTGCAACAGAAGAAATGAGGCAGCTTAACTCCCCCGCAAGCCCTGCAACAACAACAATGTACAAGCTTCAGACAGAATACTTGCCTCTTAATCCTAGTGGTTGTTTGAGGTAATGTTTGTTTGTGTACATCCTACTCGAGTGGGGGGATATATTGGGTTCGTTTAACAAGATATACTTCTTAACGCTCCATTGCCATTGAACCATCAATAGTATAGTGTAACATCATTTGTAGGAGTAGAATCGACAAACAGAATGTGTATAGATAGGTACAACTTACAATTACAAACACAACTCTAATTTCAGAACAAAGGAAGTCATAATTAAATCGCTACATATAACTCAACAAGTGAAACAAAACAAATATGTCTATAAATTTTAAGACCAATAAATCTTTCTATATCAAAACCTTTATATAAATTATAATAATATTCAAAATGCAGATGAGAGGGAGGGAGGGAGGCCTTACTTGCAACGGATGATGACTGCAGAGCCTTTGGTCCATTTCTTATCCCACGTTTGTGAGGAGAAGTCTGCATAATTAACGAAACATAAGAAAGAAAGCACATTACAACAATAATATACATACAGAAAATTAAAGAGAAAAGAAGTTGAGGAACTCGGGAGGACTCAGGTCAAAGGATTACAATCAATCAAACGAGTAGACCATTTTCTTACTCAACTCAAGATCTGCCCCCATAAATAGCATAGAGCAGCAGCTACCAACGAATGAATATAAAGGGGGGCATCAACAAAAAATTCTAACTGAGAAAAACGATAACATACTTGGGTTAGGGTTAGTTCCTGTTTGCAATTAATTACGTCCATCTATTTCTGACTACCATTCATTCTAATCACAACATTTTGAATCTTAACCATCTGAGTGGGCATGGAGAGAAATACATCTTGCAATTGCACCACAACAAAATGGAAAACATATCTCCTCAAGTTTTTATATATGCTTTTATATTTCTTCAGAATCTGTATCTAATTTGCCATAATCAATCAATCAATCAATCCAAATGTAGCATGGAGTTAGAAGGAACAATTTAACAGTATATATAGCTAATCTTCATGCTCCAATCCAATAGGTATAGGGATCACACCCTCATGACCTAGATTGGGCTAATTGAACAAATTTGCATTCAAATTCAAAACTAACTGGAGCACAATACACCAAGATACGTGATACAATCAACATCAATAGAAGCTATATTTCCACTTGTTGTACCCTAAACCCTAAAGCTTTACATCAAACTTGACGGTGATAAAATCTAACATGTAAAACATACAAATGAATTAAAAATCTACGGAAAAAAAGAAAGGAGTAAAAGATAGAGTGAATGATATCAGATTCGAAATATGCACCTTCTTCTTAGGTACGGCCACGAGCTCCATGGATGCGCTGATGTCATTATTGATGCTTCTTTGGAATTCAGGCGGTGGTAATACGGCGGCTGATTGGCTTATCATCGCATTGTCCAGTGGCAGAGGCTGAGCGATAGCGTGAGTCCACCTTGTGAAAGCCAGGATACACGAATCCTTGCTTTTGCTTCTCGCCATCGCCATCCTCGACAACGCCATGTTGATCGTGTCCTCAAGTTAAAGTGTGCGTCTGCGGGTGCTGGAGACTTCTTTCAAGGTTTAGGTTTGGCAATTGGTGAAAAGCTTGCAACCCATCAGGCTTTAATCTAGATTCTGTTATTTTAATCATTGTCGTGTGTGTTGTTTTTTAATCGAGCAAGAAGCTTAGTGAAACTATAACCAACTTTCTGTGTTTTGACTCTCGGTTAGGTACCCTTCGGCTTGGCTTGACGGGTCCTTCCTAATCTTTATAATAGATCACAGACAAAGAAGTGATCGAAATTGGATTTACCCCTTCTCGATTTCAATATTTTTGTGGACTCAAACTCGAGCTTTTCAAGTGAACCGGGTGAAAACGCAGCTCGATTATTGAGTTGGTTCAAGTTAAAATCCGATATCGATTGTGCATGAAAGAACTTACAGTTATTGTCATGTTTACAATACCCTTTACTGAAATAAAGGTAATTTTTGATGGGATTCCATCTCTTCTTCCTCTTAATCCAAAATTCCCATATAGGGTATAACAATCCTGAGAAAAACTTGTGATTTCTCGACTAAAAGGTTCGAATTGAGCTCCTAATCCTATAAAAAAAATCTTGATTTTGGTACCTACAATCATCGAAAACCATATTCGGATACGGTAACGGCACGAGATTACAAGGATAAGAAGGGTCGATTCGGAAGCAAAATTGGTTGAAATTGAAGCGATGGTGATACAGGCGAAGGAGCTTGTTTCGTGAATAAATTGAGCTCGATTTTGGCCTTTTGTATCAGGTTTTGGATCAGATTATCGGGGCCAAAAGCTAATCGAATCATTTCGCGATCGGCATGCTCTAGCTAGTATATGTAACCAATTATATTTCGAGTTAGCGTTTCTAGTTTGAACCTTTCTGTCTCTATATATACTAGTTGTGTACCCGCTGTAAATACAGCTAGACATGCATTTTATGGAAACCCGTATATAAACGGTGTAAAAATAATAAGTAGTTTAAAAATAGTTGTTCAAACGGGTTCTGGATTGGATTTACGATGTCCTTGTTGTATAAAATAAGTCGAAGTAGTTTACCTGAGTGGGGATAAGAGACCAGCCATCTTTGGCTAGATCAATGTTTAAAACGTACCCATATCGCTTAAATCAAACAAACATCACATTAGAAAACCATTTCATTGTTGTGTATATGTTAGTAATGTTACTAAACAAAGAAGGCATACTTGGCATTCCAAACGTCATTTTGAACCTTGTTCTCTTGGGTATTTATTTAATTAATATTCGTCTTGGAGGTAGATGCTTCATGTGGAGTCCATTCAAAGGATGTTTATGGTTCTCCAAACGTCATTTTGAACCAACCTTGTTGGACAAAAATAAATTACTACTCAAAGAAATGGTTGACAATATCATGTGGAAAATAAATGTCTAACCATGCGCCATCATCCCTAGGAGATTGAACTTATACTCTTATCTACAACCCTCCTCTGCACTTTGAACATGTGATAAAAAGTAGTACAATAGGATAACCAAACTTAAGATGTGTTTTTACATGATGTAAGAAAGTCAAATGATGCCTGTTTGCTATGCATGGAGATGGAGGAGGATTACATCCAAATAATTTAGACTTGTAAAATTGAAGAAATTAAGACTTCCATCAACCATATCTAAATCTCGATTTTGAAGGTGACATGTAATCGAATTACAAAGGGTAAGGAGGGAGCAACCCTCTACCACAAGCACGATAATTAGTTTGCACAAATAGAAAATATAAGAGATGAAAAAATGGCAAAGAAAAAGAAAAGAATATTCAAGGCATGCCATTTCTTAAACGGACAAGATTTAATCTTGAGTTTGGAAGACGGTTTCTCACTCACCTGGGTAGAGTTTCCGAACGTTTTGTCTTCGGATAGATCTATCACCTTTTTGAAGGGGATGCCCATTCGTTGATGATAAACAGTTGGTGGCGTCAAAATTACCGGAAAAATCAGACTATCATATGTCTGCAAATTAAGAATTAATGAAGCTCAATATGAAAGTGCAAGTATTACAAAGTCCACATGTCAAGTTTGTATTTCGAAAATAATAGCCAATAGTCAAATTAATTGTGCATCTTTAATTACTTATTGACAAATAATAGGTTAGCTAACCTTTAGGATTTCATCTAGGATGAGTTCTTCAGCAGTTTTAACTTCCTCCACGGTACCCACCAAGCGCAGATATGCATGATGGTGAAGATTGGTTTACAAATCGGCTAATATCCCAATCGTAGCTTTAGAGATGCGGTGAATATTTTGTAAACCTATCTTTCCCAAAAACCTTCACAAGCTGCGAATAGAAAAAGAACAGGACACAAGTAATCAGGAAAAACGGCAATGAAAATTGTGCGTTGCAGTGAAGTGATTTACAGAGCGTTTCAACTCAAAACAAAAAAGCGGAGGCGGGAGAAAATTCAGGGGATATGGATCGTGGGAGGTGGAAGGGGGTTCATCTTGTGAATCTAACCAAAACTGAATCATTAATAACAAAAAAAATTAGAAGACCAGCTAGCATTTATAAAAATAAAAATAAAAAGCAAAAACCCATAAACAATCTCCCAAGCTCTATTTCGATCCATCATCTTGCTTGTACGATGGATCCCTACGGCTGTTATCAACAGTCGTGAAAATTCCTCTGGTCCCTTCTGCTGCAGTTGCTGTAAAACTTAGTAAACAACCTGCTTTCACCGAATAGTTTATCCCGTTTTGAATCCTTGACCACGACTCTATATATGAAATAAATTATCGTATATTGCAGGGTCATAGATAGAAAGAAATGATAATTCATAAAAGATGGGTTACGAAATTGAGAGCAACAGGTGGGTAATAACGAAGAACACTGCTGCCATTACCTCTCCAAAGTGATAAAACCCCTTCTTCTTTGACCGTGTAAACATTGAACAATGCAATCAATCATACCATTAACAATTACCTTCTTCTTTGACCGTATGACCGTATAAAACAACCTGCCTTTCCTCATAGACTTGTCAATTATCCGGCCTCTCTATATGACTGCAAACACACAAGTACAAAAACAATACAAAGTATCACCAAGACATTGCAGATCTAAATAATCACTTTCATAAACAAAGATAAGATTTACCTGGAAAGATTGGAGATTGTCTTCAAGGCGAAGAACATACAGGAGTTAGATGGAGAAATTTGAGATTCACCAAAGGAGTGATGGCCACAAAAGCAGTTTGAATAAGCCATTTTCGGACTGTAAATCGTCAGGGAGCAGAGGCCTGGGAGAAGATGAAGAGGTTGGATAATCGAACGAGTTGGGTTTAGATTTTTCAAACCGACATAATTGGATTGGGTTGTAAAATGTCAAAAATCGCCCAACCCAGCCCCTACTAAAACGAAGTCAATCCCACTTCTCAATCATGGCATTCGTGTTTAAGCTATGACCAAAATGTTAAGCTGCGACTTTGAAGAACCAAATTTCACTGAATTGAATGAACCTCATGTAGGGGCATGGTTCCATTGGTTTGCACCATTTCAAGTCATCTGGCATAGACCCATGCTCATATACAACGAACCGAGCTTGCTATAAATCAACTCTTCATCAGGATGGGTTCGATCACCAGTCCCAAAAACGTGCATCCCATCTCCAAACTCGATCCAACTGCAACCCGGCGTTTTCTTTACCTTCTGTTGCCTCATATTATGTCTCACATCCGACACCTCCTCATACCGACCCATTGTCCCATAGACGTTAGACATCAACACATAACTCCCACAATGCTCGGGTTCAAGATCAATCACTTTTCTTGCAGCAATTTTAGCAAGATTTGCATCGCCATGGAGGTGGCACGCCGCCAACAACGCCCGCCAGACCACCGAGTTGGTTTTGACGGGCATTTCTGATAGCAAGCCGTAGGCTTGCTCAAGAAGCCCAGCTCGGCCAAGCATGTCAATTACACAAGTATAATGTTCGACTGTTGGTGCTATATCGTATCTTGACTCCATTTGGCTCAAAAAATCTTGCCCTTCCTTCACTAGACCTCCATGGTTGCAAGCCGATAAAACACCAACGAATGTCACCTCATCGGGCATCAAATTTGCTTCAAGCATTTTGCGAAATACGTTCAATGCCTCGTGGCCAAACCCGTGCATTGCATAACCCATGATCATGATGTTCCATGAAGCCGAATCTTTGATGGTCATGTGGTCAAAAACCAATTGAGCTTCTCGCATGCTTCCACATTTGCCGTACATGTCCATAACAGCGTTGTTGATGTATGTATCATCATCATCTTTCCCTAATCCCTTTGTGATCATGTACCCATGAATCTCTTTGCCATGCCTCAATGCTGCTAAATGGGAACAAGCAGGGAGAACAGTGGTGACCGTGACTAAATCTGGACGAAAAACTCCATCACGCAACATTCCATCAAAAAGCTTTAGAGTTCCCTCATGATCACCAGATTGTTGGTGAACACCAATGACCGAATTCCATGAATATATATCCTTCATCGCCATTACTTCAAAGATATCCAAAGCATCGAGAAAGGACTTGCATTTTCCATACATGTCGATTAATGCATTGCAAACTGCAATGCCTGAAAGGTAGCCCATTTTCGTCACAAGTCCATGGATGGCCTTTCCGTTGTGAAGGTCCCCTTTCATGGTAAGGACCGAAAAGATGCCGGTCACTGTGAACCTGCTCGGCACATTCCCTTCTGCACGTAGCCTCTGTAAGCACTCCAAGGCGTTATGGAATTCCCCAATTTGCGTGTAGCCGTTAATCATGGCGTTCCATAGGACAACATCTCGGTCAGGCATTTCATCAAACACTTTCTGCGCATCTGCCATCAACCCAAATTTCAAATACCCATGAACTACAGCACTACCAACGAACAAATCATGATCAACACCAAATTTAAAAACCAACCCATGAACAATCTTGAAACCCACGACATTCCCACTACCTGAAAACGCCTTGACCACACAAGGGAAGGTGAATTTGTCCATGGCAACACCCACCACGAGCATCTTTTGGTAGACCCGTAGTGCAGGTTTCGGCATGTCATTAAAGATGAAGCCAGCAATGATTGCGTTGTAAGCGAAAACGTTGAGTTGACAGTTTGAGGAGGAAGTAAAAACCAAAAAGGCATTGGAGATGGCGTTGCACTTGGAGTACATGTTGATGAGGCTGGTGATGGAGATCGGGGAGGTAAGGAAGCCATTAATGAGCATGTAAGAATGGAGTTCCTTGCCTTGCTGTAGGTTGGTGTTAGTGGCAGATGATTGAAGGGCTGTTATGCATGATGTGAGGTTTGGGAGAGAATAGAAACTGCAAAAGAAAGGGAATTTGGTGATTATGATGATCCTTTTGTACATTTCAGAATCTGTACACAGCTTTATAAAAATCTGCGAGCCTAAAGCTCACCTTAATTTCATTCTATTGCTGCTATTGCTAAGATTAGTGAATCTGTATGAAACTAATCGAAAGTTGCCTCAGACTATTGTTGTAATACAAATATACAATACCAAGTTTTGTTCAATAATTCTGAGTTCCATATTCCAGAATACGTATAACATAATCAAATATCGTAAAGAAGAAATCAAGGTTGAGGTACTAGAATCAGTTTATTGTAATCAACAGGACTATTGATTACACTGTTAGAAACCGGAATCAATCTTATCTGATTTATTGCATTTTGAAACATGGGTTAATCGATGCAAATCCTTTGGTAGTCCAATCATGAATATTAGGTTTCAAATCAGAACTAGAAATATATTTTTCAAAATAGTGCTCTACCTCGAGCTCGGTTTTTTTTTTCAATTCGAGTTTAATGCTTGTATATCAATCTTAATTAAACATTATAACCTAAAAATTAAGCTTTATATGCTTGTTTATGAACTCTAACTCAAGATCAATTAACTCGTTTATTAGGTCGAGCTTATCCCTCGTTTAAAAATTCGAGTTCGAAAAATTTGTTTGTGTAAGAGACCAAAATATGTTTTAATAGCTTTTACATTGGAGCCTAGTTTTAATCAGGGTTCTAAAAGGTGCACGATGGTGTAAGATGCATATCAACTGTTACGATAAAGCTTATGGCATTTGTGTGAGACACCAAGCCATGGCACCTTTGAGGCGCATCATGGCGCACTGCGGCGTTTTCTATAAGGCGTGATGTAACACCCGTAATTTCGGTATATAATACTTTCTTTCCTTCATAGTAGTTTTCTGTATTTGGTCAATTATTTAGAAGCATAACCTTTAGAGGAGTTATATATTATGTCGGGGGATTTCTGGGTCGATTTTGGAAGTATAGCCGGTCAAAGTCGCGGCCTCCTAGCACCTCTCGGTACATTCGGCGCGTGGTGACCGCGACAATGACAATGGGCATTATCGCCCTGTCGCACGCTGGGGAGAGCTCTCGGTACACCGAGGGCGACTATGCCTCGCGAGAATGAAACAGGGCATTGTCGCCTATCATTCTCGCCAACGGGCTCCAGTGCCATTTAAGTCCCATTTTCCTCACTTCTCTCATTCATGTTCTCATCCACTTTCAAAATGCAGATGAGAGGGAGGGAGGCCTTACTTGCAACGGATGATGACTGGAATATGTTTCAGAGCCTTTGGACCATTTCTTATCCCACGTTTGTGAGGAGAAGTCTGCATAATTAACGAAACATAAGAAAGAAAGCACATTACAACAATAATAAACAAACAAATAAATGCTACATACATACAGAAAATTAAAGAGAAAAGAAGTTGAGGAACTCAGGAGGACTCGGGTCAAAGGATTACAATCAATCAAACGAGTAGACCATTTTCGTCGTCAACTCAATATCTGCCCCCATAAATAAATAGCAGCAGCTAGCAACGAATGAATATAAAGGGGGGCATGTCATCAACTAAAAATTCTAACAGAGAAAAACCATAACATACTGGGGTTAGTATAGTTCCTGTTTGCAATTAATTACCTCCATCTATTTCTCACTACCATTCATTCTAATCACAACATTTTGAATCTTAACCATCTGAGTGGCATGGAGAGAAATACATCTTGCAATTGCACCACAATCTGCCAACAACATATCTCCTCAAGTTTTTATGCTTTTATATTTCTTCAGAATATGTATCTAATTTGCCATAATCAATCAATCCGAATGTAGCATGGAGTTAGAAGAAACAATTTAACAGTATAGCAGCTAATCTTCATGCTCCAATCCAATAGGTATAGGGATCACACACACACACTCATGTCCTAGATTGGGCCTACTTGAACAAATTTCCATTCAAATTCAAAATTAATTGGAGCACAATACTCTAAGATACGTGATACAATCAATATCAATAGAAGCTATATTTCCACTTGTTGAACCCTAAACCCTAAAGCTTTACATCAAACTTGACGGTGATAAAATCTAGCATGTAAAACATACAAATGAATTAAAAATCTACGGAAAAAGGAAAGAAGTAAAAGATAGAGTGAATGATATCAGATTCAAAATATGCACCTTCTTCTTAGGTACGGGCATGAGCTCCATGGATCCGCTGATGTCATTATTGATGCTTCTTTCGAATTCAGGCGGTGGTAATATGGCGGCTGATTGGCTTATCGCATTGTCCAGTGGCAGAGGCTGCGCTATAGCGTGACTCCACCTTGTGAAGGCCAGGATACACGAATCCTTGCTTCTCGCCATCGCCATCCACGACAGCGCCATTCTTAAAGTGTGCCTCTGCGGGTGTTGGAGACTCCTTTCAAGGCTTAGACCAACTCCTGGCTCCAGGGCCGGTCCTGAGATTTTGGATGCCCATGGCCCTAAAATATGTATATAAAGAACAAAATAAACTATTTGAAGGGGTTTGGAACCAAATTAAGCTAGACGGCTTATCCCTATGCCGATTTTTATCAAAGATAACAAATTAAAATGATTCAACAGGGGAGTGTAACTGTTTATTATCCACTTATGGAAGGGTATCCAAGTGATGATGATAGGGAAGCCATCTTTAAGCATATATTAAGGAACTAAACAAGGATCCACAACACTACATGTATGGGTTCTATTAACATGCAGGTTATGGAGGTACTGGTTCTAGGTTCTATTAAACCTTCAGGAACTGTTCAAACCGGTTGGACTTTTCATCGTTATAGCCTGATCCTACTCGACAAAAGTTGGCACTTAGAAATAGGGCGTGGCATATACAAGAACAACAACCAAGATCCCATAATTTCATTGTACCATGTAAACTTGTCAAACTAAAAATTACATGCTGTACATGACAACAACAAGCCTTGTGAGTTAGAACCAGTTTAACAGGGTGAAGTTTTCATGGTTATAACCTAATCCTAGTCAGGAAGAAGTAGCACTTTATAAGAGGATAAGCTAATACAGAAACAACAGCCAAAATCCCATATTACACCATACAATGTAAACTTGTCAAACCAAATACTAGATGTTTTACATAGCAAAAGGCCTACTCGATTTAGGCTAGCAAACTGACAAGAAAAATAGGCATTTTTCACGACCAAACAAGCTAGCACATTTATAAACCCTAACGAAAATTATCATGTATGTAATAAGCATGTACACATGAAATTGATATGAAAGGGTTATAAATCGTAACAGATCATCAAATCACATGTAAGTATGTCGAAACCCTATCGTGTAACAAAATCAACGATTCATATTATACACACGTTGAAAAATAAATCGAACCTTCCGAGATCAAATAGGCTTAGGGTTTTGTTGGAGGAGAGTAGAAAGATTAATCGAACTCTGGTGAAGTTAGAAAGAAAACACCTTCGTGGTCGATTTAGGGCTTCATCCTCAACACGATTCAAGTCTTCAAGTCTTCAAGTCTTCAACCGATGGGGATGGATGATGATGGAAGGAAACCGAATCGTGATTGGATTTGGAGTAGCCTCTGCCTCTTAGCTCTATTGAGGGGGTGTCTGGATTGCTTATATTTTTTACTTATTCCCACAGCAAATAAGCTATTTGAAGTGTTTCGATAGAAAAAATCAAAAATATTTATTTGCTTCTCCTCACCCACAAATAAATTGTTTTTGATAAGTCATTTTATACCTACTTATTTACTTCTCCTTATTTTCTTATCTATCCGAATTACCTTTTTACCCTCAATTTTTAACAAACACTTTTTAAAAACTGTTTTTCCTCACCACGTAAGCAAATAAGCATAAGTTAAAAATATAAGCACTCCCAAACACCCCCACAGTGTGCGTCCACGTTCAAATGGTAAAAATAAAATTGTTTGGGCCCAAAATTAACCTATATAGCAGAAGCCCTATCAGAAGTCTGATGCCTTTGTGGGCCTAAGCTACATTTGCCATGGGTCAGGGTCGGGTCTGTCTGGCTCACTAAATCTTACACAAAATACTAAATTTGATGTAAATCTCACTATTAACATCTTCAATGGGGTCACTATTTTCCACACTAAATTTAATGTGATGAATAGTATTACACTATATTTTGTGTAACACTATTCATTTACACTACTTTTTCATTTACATTTTTGGTCCCTCAAATTTGAGATTTATTATTTTTATCTTTTAAATTGTTAAATTTTAAATAGGTTTATTTTATATATATATATATATATATATTGTTTAATATAACTTTTATTGTTTAATAAAAAGTTTTGTTTTATGCATTAAAGTAATTTAGTTCATAATTAATAAAAAAATAATAAGTTATGATCTAAATAAAAAATATGGGTATAAATTGTAAAGTTAATAAATATAAGGATATTAATGAAAGTTCAATAAATTAATATAAAAATGATTTGGTGTAAAAAAATAGTGTTACCCATTGAAGAAGATTTAATATTAACACTAAATTTTACACTATTTTGATGTTTAGTGTAAAATATAGTGTGACCCATTGGAGATGCCCTTAGGTTTGGCATTCGGTGAAAAGCTAGCCACTATCTCCTAAAACCCGATAGATAAATTAGAAAGTTAATCTAGATTCAATTATTTGATACGTCATTTTTTATTATTATTGTCCAATGTTGTTTTTCAATCAGCTTAATCAAACTATAACCGATTTTCTGTGCTTAGACTCTCGATTAGGTACCCTTTGGCTTGAAGGGTTCTTCCGTATCTTTTATAATAGATCACAGGCAAATAAGCGATCTAAATCGGATTACCCCTTATCGATTTCAAGATTTTCGTAATCTCAAACTCGATTTTTTCAAATGAAAATGCAACTTGATTCTTGAGTTCCTTCGTTCGTTTGGGTGCCTTCATATCAGGTCTCGTCTCCCCTTGCAACTTCCTCCCATCCATTAGAGAGGGTGAAATCATCGTTATTCGTGAAGCACTCCGTTAGATGTACAGCCAATACGATAGTCATATCATTATTGAAAACTGGCCGCCAAGGTTCTTGTGGATGTGATCTATGTCACGAATGTCGACAGCTCGGAGCTTGGTGATATCGTCAAGGTTATTAGACGCATTCTAAACTCGAATATTACATATCCGTTCATTGGATCAACCGTCTTGCGAACGACCCGACTCATTTAATAGCTAGGCATGTGTGTAATCTAAATTGTAATGTCTCTTTTGATAGCATGCTCCCGTTTCTCATGGATGCTATTTACAACGATTGTAACAACATTTTCGTTAATGATATAAACGAGGCTCGGCCAGGTGATGGCAATGTCGAAGCCCGGTAGTGGTCCATTCCTCTTCAAATAAAAAGTTTTAACTAATAAAACAATATAATATATTTCAACCATTATCATCCCTTCATACAACCCAATGGTTTTAATAAAATCAAACTTTTAAGACCATCTTGAATAACTATGTTATATTTTTCTAAAATAACGAATCGAAAGTTAAATTCTTTAAAAAAGATTATATTCAACTCTAATAGCTAGTATATTTGTAATATTCCGTATTTTTTTAAGGAAATTAATATTCAAAATATTGGTTAAAGTTTGAAACCTTATGAAATTAGAGGGACTATTTTTGTCAACAAGCAAAACTTGGAAATTAAGGATAACCTCTTGGATGAAAAACGGCCCATTAGATATATAGTCAAATTAGGGTTTTAATTTTTATTTATCCTGGTATTTGAGAAGTTAAATTATATAGGCAACTTTGAAATTTTGTGGATAACCTACTTTGTGATGGCGGCAGTAGCTTCACATCAATTAGAATTTTAGGTTTATGGGTATGAGTAGGGTTGTAAACGAACCGAACGTTCACCGAACCGTTCGTGAACCGTTCGACGGGAAGTTCGTTTATGTTCGTTCGTTTATGTTCGTTCATTTAATAAACGAACGAACACGAACAAACTTTTTTGTTCGTTTAGTTAAACGAACGAACATGAACAAATGTCTCGTTCGTTCATTTACGTTCGTGAACGTTCGTTCATTTACGTTCGTTTATGTTCGTTTATTTTATAGTTTTACATTAATATATTCTATAATCTATATATATATATAATATATAAGTATAAGTATAACTAGTCCATCATAAAATTATGGGCCTTATTCCTTTAATCCAATGTAATTACTAAGTAGTCTTCTAAAGCCCTAGTTTTTTTTACTGAGTCATCCCCAATTCCCCACCATTTGTAAATCAGTAAAGAGTCAAAGACTAAAGAATGCAAGCCGATGCGTGAAGAAACAAAAAAACCCTAAAGTGGACAAGTGGTCGCTCACTCAATCAATCGCTCTCGAATCTCATCTACTACTTCATCGTCCTTCGCCAACAGGTTTTATGCCTAAATTTTGTTTATCTGGTTGTAATTTTCTGTAATTTTGGTGGGATTTCGTTTCTTGAAATGGGTTTAATATGGATATGGCATTCGTTTATGTATCTGTTTCTTGTTGTTGAGAAATGGGTTTACAAACATCAGATACACCCTCTGTTTTGCACGATTTTTTGTTGCTGTATTTGCTCGACCTAAACCCTAAACTCTTCGATTTTACTTCATGTATTTGCTGCTGTTTTGCACGATTTTTTGCTGCTGCTTTGCACCATTTTTGATGTTGTTTTACACGATTTTTTGCTGCTGTTTTGCACCATTTTTTATGTTGTTTTACACGATTTTTTGGTGTTGTTTTGCACCATTTTTTGTTGTTGTATATTACTTCATGGGACAGATTTTACTTCATGTATTTTTTGCTGTTGTATCTGATGTATTAATTCATGGAACATATTTTACTTCATGTATTTCATGTTGTATCTGCTGTGATGGATTTGTTGTTGTGAATTTCTCGATTTTCTCTTGTTATTTGTTGCTGTGATGTTGAAAACGTTTAAATATGTATTATTATGTTAAATCAAGTTGTTGATGTGATGTTAATGTGATGTTGAAAACGTTTAAATTGGTATTATTATGTTAAATCAAGTTGTTGAAAACGTTTAAATTGGTATTATTACGTTTAAACCAGTTTCAACTACATTGCAAATCAGTTGTTTATAATTCAATGGACTTGATTGTATAATTCAATGTCTGACTTTTAACAATTATTTTGCATTTTAGATGTCTGATGGCTCTTGTAGCGGACCATATTTCTTTCATGACGATTATTATTTAGATCACCTAACGCCTCAAGAAATTGAATCGACCGAAGTTGAATCAAGTACGAACACATCAAGAATGGAAAATACTCCTGACGTGGTTGTTATTGAAGGAGAAGATGTTGCAGCAGATGTTACAGGTGCAGAAGAGGGCAATGCGGTCAATAATGAAGAAACTACTCCGTATGCTAAAAGGAAAAGAAAGAAGACTTCGGGAGTTTGGGAACATTTTCGTTTGGTAAAGTTGGCTGATGGAACTGAAGTGTGTGAGTGCATCCATTGCGGTGAGAAGATAAAGAAGCTTAAAGATGGAACCACGACACCATTGCATAGGCATATTAGTTATTGCCCAAAGTTAAGAGCAGTCAACACCGTTCATCCAGGTCAGTTAAAGTTAAAGGTTGTTCCCGGGAAATTAGATTCTTCTATGGTCCAAAACTGGAAATATGACAATAGTAGGATTAGAGAGGTTATTTCTCACATGATTATGGTTCACGAGTTGCCATTTAATTTTGTTGAGTATGATCTGTTTAATGTGCTTATGATGTAATCTAACCCCGGGTTTAACAAGATTTCACGTGCATCGGCTAAACAAGATTGTGTTTCTAGTTATGAAATTGGTAAGAAAAGAGTCAAGAAGATGTTAAGTGCTGTTAATCGTGTGCTGGTGGGAGAGTTATAGATGCACATTGGGCCTCTTTAGGAACGAAGACGGTAGATATGCACATTTGCGGAGCTGATTGGTATCGTCATCATTATGGACTACACAAGAAGAAAACCAAGGTAATTTCTTAATATTATCGATTCTAATACCTTTTTTTTACAATAAGTCAATTACTAATAATTATTTTGTTTGTTTTTTTGTAGGAAATTGATGATATGATATATGTTCATCTTCCATGAGGATTGAAAATAGATGCCGTTTTGTTACCAAGGCAATTTCTTAATATGATCGATTCTAATACTTTTTTTACAATAAGTCAATTACTAATAATTTTTTTGTTTGTTTTTTGTAGGAAATTGATGATATGAAGATAGATGGCGTTTTTGTTACGTTTTCCTCGTGTAGTCGTGTAATGAAGATAGACAAATTGATGATGTTTTTTTTGTTCAAAATGGTTGATGAATGGTGATTGTTTTGTGTACGTTTAAACTATGGATAATTGGTGTGTAATAGTTAACAGAATGACCGAATGACAACTAATGGTGTTAGTTTATGTTCGTTTAGGGTTGTTCGTTTATGTTCGTTCGTTTATGTTCATTTAGGGTTGTTCGTTTATGTTCGTTCGTTTATGTTCATTTAGGGTTGTTCGTTTATGTTCGTTTAGGGTTGTTCGTTTATGTTCGTTTAGCTTGTTCGTTTATGTTCATTTAGTCTGTTCGTTTATGTTCGTTCGTTTGCGTTCGTTCGTTCGTTTATGTTCGTTTAACTCTTAAGCGAACGGACATGAACGAACACGAACACACCTGAATTCTAAACGAACGAACACGAACACAAAAAATTTTGTTCGCTTACTGTTCGTGTTCGTTCGTTTGTTCGGTTAACTTAAACGAACGAACATGAACAGACCTCCGTTCGTGTTCGTTCGGTTCGTTTACAGCCCTAGGTATGAGGAGTTAAGTTCATAGAGGAAATCAAAGGGGAAAAAACCGATGCCTACTTGGAAATCGTTGGACTTCCAAACATAAATATTAGGGTTTGAGGTTGGGTTCATGTTTGAAGTTTTGATCGTGATTTTAGAGATTCGTTGAAGAAATTTGATGGAGTTTTTGTTAGCGATTTTCAGATATTAATTAAAGGTACCGATTCCTTACTCTCCCTCTCGTTAAATTGTGTTTATTTGAGTTGTTTTACACGTGTACAGATTCTTTATATTCCTCCTTCTTTGTGTTTATTCGACTCGTTGTATATGTGATAATTCTGTTTATATTTATTTGATTCGCTATATATTTGTACGGATTCTATATTTTTTCCCTCATTAAGCTGTGTCTATTTGAGTCATGGTATATGTGTATGGATTCCTTATTTTTTCCCTCTTTGCGTTTATTCGATCCATTATATATGTGTTAATTCGTTTACGTATATTTGATTCGTTGTATGTATGTACTATTTTCTTGTTTTTCTTTCGATTGTTTCCGTTCGAATTGGTGTACGATGTGTTATTCCTTCCATCAAGTTGGTTTGTGTCCCCGTCCGATTAGTGGATCGTGTTAAGACACAAATTGTCCTAATTATATGATAGTTTTGTAAAGGTTTATAAGTGTAATATGGGCTTGGGCTTAAGTGTGTAACAAGGGAGTATATATAGGATTTGTGTGTGTAATTATGAAAAGAGATCATTTTATAATGTAATTCATGGTGTAGTGTGTGTGTTCTAGAGAGATAATCATTCTCTCTCTAGGTAGTCCTCTTCATATGAATAAAATACACATACTTCCTTACATCTCATCTTGTTACTCTATCTATTGATTAATTGGATTGTTGCTTGTTAATAATGGGACTAACAGATCGTTTGATAATGTCTATCCTAAGGTGGGTTCTCTTTTGGTTTTGCAAGCGATAAATTGAGTTACGAATATGTTAAAAACGTCAAAATCTATTTTTAAGTCTACTGGATTTCTCTCTGAAAATTTCGTGTTGTTTATAAAAATCATAACAAATCGCTCGTTTACGGATTAAGGCATAAAATATGTTTCTGAAAAGCTGGAGATGTCTACTACGATTTACTGTCACACGAACGAATTGTGATTTTTATGCTAAAGTGCCTAAAATCTGGGTTTTCCGAAACTGGTCTTGTTTTAGACCCGAACAACGCAATGTTTTTCGAAAATTCATATTAAATCCATTTTAAATCCGATTCAGTTCGTTCTTGATTATTTGGAATTACAAGACTTCTATGTAAAACTTTTATTTAGATATAGTTTTCAAAACCTTCTTGAAGTATGAGAAAATATTGGAGTTCTAAATGTGTAAAGTGCTGAAATAAATATGTCTTGATTTAGAAAAGTCGGTAGTGCGAAATTCTTAGTCTAAGTTCGGATTTTATTCGCCATATGTTTTTGGTTTTAAATATTTTGCAAGAGTTCGTATACGGAGTTGTGTCAATGGTTTACCACATTCGTGCCATTTAATTTCCTTTTCAATTCGTAAGTCGTTGAATAGAATGTGTTTTGGAATTATAAAGCTTTTAAGGTGAGTGGTCAATCTTTTTGTACATTCAAATACATTTTTGATTTGTTTTGTAATGAGTATGATTGGTTATTCATCTAGTGTGATCACATGTGTTGTGACATACTTTTGAAGTTCATGTGTTATGGTATACCGAGCTACTAACCACCTATGGGGGTACCATAGGCACGTCATTGTGGCACTGATGGCGTGACACCACTGTGGCGGTATGATTAGTCCACGGCGTCTCCTTTCGATTTATTTTTGTGCTCTATTGAGAGCTGACCATGGTGTGATGGGTGATTTTATCCAGGAGGCGAATGGGTCGGGCCTATCTTATGTGATTTGTTTGTAGGGTGAGTGTCGGTGTAGTGCCCAACGTCGTATCTCACATTTAGTACATGTGGAGGTGCATATCCAACGTACGGGCTTGTGTGGCCAAATGTCTGACACTTGTCACGTCGATTGTGTAACATCCTGAATTTTCAGAAGTAGTATTTTAATGAGAATTGGGATATATTTGTATTTTAGTTTTAACCATGAATTATGTTGTATTTTTATAATTCAAAATGGGGTTAAAATGTTAGTGATCAAAGTTAAGTGTCATTGTTGGAAAGTTGAAACTTGGAGGTGTGTTTGGTCACAATTGGAAAGTGTGTATAGATAAGGTAGCTGAAATCAGATTTTATCTGATTTCTTATGTTGGGTCGGTTGGAGAATCAAGAGAGAAAGAAAGATAAAGAAGAAAAGAGGAAGAAAGGAAAGAAAACAAGTCTTGGCTTCAAATTGGTAAGAAATTGGTTATGATTTCTGATAAAACTTGTGTAGATGTATATTTGTAAACGAGTCTGTGTATTGAAATGGATTTCAAAATCATTATCAACATATTGGAATCAGATTTGTGCAGGAAGTGGGTTTTGCAAGTTTAAAGGTGACTTCATTTGTTGTTTGCTTAAATCAGTGTTTATATGTTAAATTAAACCTTGAAATAGTTGTATAAACTGTTTGTGGACTGTATGGGATGGTCTGGAATGAACTGAATCGAACAGACATCGAATTAGGTCGATTTTTAAGCTGCAGGTCGAAGGTTTCTGGATAAAACCATGTATCCGGAAACCGTGGTGTTGAAGGTCTCCGGACGCGATTAAGTATCCGGTAAGTTTAGTTTTATTGTAGTTTCCGGATAAAATAGTTACCGGATAGTATCCGGGTTGCTTTAGTTTCCGGGTGTGGTCCGGATTAGACGGTATCCGGAAAGTATGATTTAACCGGTAAGTTGTAGTTATCCGAAAACCCCTGTTGTCCGGATAGTATAAGGTATCCGGAAACCCCTATTGTCCGGACACTTTGGAGGAATTGAGAATGTTAGGTTCTGATGGCTGGATGCAGTTTTTGAATGTTTTGTCTAGTTAAGTTTCTAAAAAAAATCTAGGGGCGCTGCCCCCAGACCCCGCAAGGGCGTTACCCCTTGACCCCATCCGCTAACCGGGTAGCGGAACCCCCGTGCTAAGTGGCCGAAGGGGGGGGGGGGGGGCATTTGAGGATGAAGATACGATAGGTTATCTAGTATTCTTAGATTTGAGAATACTGTAATATGTTGTTATGCATATGCGTTAGTAAAGTGTAATGGATCCATAGGCACTAGTGTTTGGTAATCACATGGAATAGGCGTGTGGTAATAATCGTTATTCCAGTGATGTGTGTAGTACTAATGGTTATGTGCACGTGGAATAGATGAAGTTAATCATTATTCTGATGTGTGTGAGAAACCCTGGAATAGGCGTGTGGTAATAATAGTTATTCCAGTGTGTGTGTGGAAATTGTGGAATAGGCGTGTGGTAATAATTGTTATTCCCAATTTCTAAGGAAGAAAATGGGATTGACATAAGTGCTTGTAATCTCTACTTCCTTTCCGATAAATGGGCATGTGTAATTGCGATTTATTGGATGTAACATCTCGAATTTTCGTTGTATTATTTTTGTAAATTACAAGTTTTAACTTAGGGTTAAGTTGGTATTTGTTTAAAGTTATTGGTTGAAGTGGATTTCCAATTTGAGGGTTTGTTGTGTCATTCCTTTAAAGTTAGGGGTGTATTTGGTATTTTGAGATATGACTCACTATGTTTAAGTAGGAGGTGTCACACAATTAGTCTTAAGTGACTAATTGTGTGTGTGTGTGTGGTTATTTCGGTAACGAGAGAGAGAGATAGAGCCGAGAGTTAGAGATAGAAGGAACGAAAAGAAGAAAAGCAAGTGAAGCAAGGATTTCAGCTGGGTTCGAAGATTAATTGAAGAAACAAAGGTAAACTATCCTTACTTTCATGTCCATAAGTTGTTAGATAAGTTTAGAGATGGGTTTTTATGAAATATGGATGTTTTGGGAAATCTGAGTATATGAGTAGGTTCAGTTCATAGCCTTAATCATATCTGCATAATATCATAAAGATTTATGGTGTAAAAACTGCAAAATTTGGGTTTTAGGATGAACATAGTGGACTGAGATATGGATGAACATCATGGATATCGCAACCTTGAGTTGCGACATTCATGCATGTCGCAATAGAAGGTTGCGACTTGATAGCGAAGTCGCAATAGAATGTTGCGATTTGGTAGTGAAGTCGCAATAGAAGGTTGCGACTTGGTGTTGAAGTCGCAATAGAAGGTTGCGACTTGGGGTTGAAGTCGCAATAGAAGGTTGCGACATGGCGACCATGTCGCAGTAGTTGATTGCGACTTGCACTGTGCATTGCGACAAGAGATTTTAATTTTAGTTGGTTGCGACTTAAGACGAAGATTTTTAGATGATAAGGATTCTTAGTTTTAGAGAGTTCTGTTCTGTAATTTAATATCAGTATATTTGTATATTGGATATTACAGTAAATTGTGGTGGTGAAGACAGAAGTTCCCACGTCTTTAAAAGAAATAAAAGAAGTGTGACTTCATACCAAGTGAGTTTATTCAACTCTCTTTAAAATCCAGCAATTAATATTGAAATAGATATGTATTATGTATGTCTGAGCATGTTAATAAAGGACTCGTCTTAATCAATAATGAGTCCAAATAGATGGCTAAAAGTTATGATATGTTGATCCCCGTGCTAAATGGCAATGAGGGAATAGTTAAGAAGTCGAGGTGTCAAAACTATTAATATTCGTTATAAATGTTTATATATATAGAATATGCTTTGAAGACGAATATATTGTATGTTATGCTCATATAATAGTAAGGGTAATAATACTTATGTATTGTATGGCGATTGCTAGAGATAGGCATCCGGTCATAGTAGGGCACCTGGGTACGGTCTAATGGGAACCGAAATACTTGTCATTTGACCAAAGGATGTAATTTCTAGTGAACGAGCGTATCTTGAATCATCGTGAGGGCCCCGGTTGTGTATCGCGATATATTAATCCGAGGACGTGAAATGTGGAATAGGCAAATTTTGATTTGTAATTCCCATTTCGAATGGAAGATCGGAGATTTCCATTTTATAGGGAAGATCGGAGATTTCCCGTTGTGAAAGGAAGATTAGAGATAGGCATAAAGTAATTTGTAATCTCTACTTCCGGATTAAGAAATAGACAGGTTTTGACTTGTAATTTCTTATATAAGAGTATTAACTTTGAATCTGGGATGATTCATAGTAAACTCTTGATAGTGATATTATGGCTATACGAATTAGTCATAAGTATGGGAGTGGGGTAGATTCCCAGTATTGAAAGGAGTTGTTGTACGGTAAGATGGGTGATAACAGGTTTGTTTTATCTGTTGAGATTTTAATTGTTTAACTTTAATTTGATTTGAATATTCTCACTAGGCGAAAGCCTAATGTTTCAAGTTGAATTTTCTTACCAGGTACAAGCTCCGGGAAGTAAGCGGGAAAGTGTGATGAGAATCTTTTGGAAAGACTTAAACTTAGAGATAACAGAGGATCTAGCTGTTCTTTTGATGCTTTTGGGACAAAGGATTTGATAACTTAATTAATCTGATTGTGATGTATGATTAGATTAATAGGTTATTTGAATTAGTTGTGTTGTATATAAAACCTTTACATTTGATCCTCATGTTATAGAAGTTTAAAGTTTTATGATCATAACTGGTAGCAATTTTTAAGGTTTAAATTGGCCCTGTTTTTAGGGTGTTACAATATGGTATCAGAGCTGTAGTTTAAGCGAACTAGGTATGATTTTGAGATACCTAGACTTAAGCTGTGATGAATTAAGTTATGATCCGCGAGTTATGGGTAGAAGTACTAAGGCTGGGTAGTCTTAGAGTCGACAGAAATACGCGAAGTTAGTACTGTAACAATGGTAATGAGAATTCTCATGTATGATATGTTCGCAATTCCAATTAGCTACTGTTATTATGAATATATTGTTACACAAGCATACTTGTTTCTAAATTGTTACAGGGACTGATTAGCGGTAAAGTACGTATTGTATGTCTAGTTGTATAAACCGTTACTGATAAGTATTCTGTTGTGCTCATTTAGATCAATGGTGAATACACCTCCGAGGTCTCCAAATTCTTCTATGAATAGGAATTGGTTAGATGATACGGGAGAAAGGCAAACTAGAGTAAGCGGAACTCAGGAGACGCCACCAGATTTTCTTTCTCTAGGAGGAATGCGAAATCGGGTACATCGAGGGGGGGCCAGTACTGCCGATCAAACACCATCGGATTCAAGTATGGAAGGCCGCATAATGGATAATGTAACCAGATTGATGAATGCATCAATGGAAAGGCAAGCTGAAATGATGAACATCAATATGGGAAGACAAGCAGAAATGTTTATGAAAATGTTCAATGATCGAAATACGAAACCAAGACGAACAGTAGTTGATACTAGTGTGATAAATCCAACTGGTAACCCAGGGTCGGAGACGGAAAGAAGGGTTGAACGAATCTGCTCCTACAAAACTTTTCTGAGCTGTAAACCGCCGGAATTCAAATGAGATGATAGTCCAGTGGCTTGCATGAACTGGATAAGAGAAATAGAACAAGCCTTCCGGGCTTGTGAGTGTTATGATGAAAAGTCTAAAGTTAGATTTGGGTCACAAATGTTACGCGGTAACGCGTTATCCTGGTGGAACGTACTGTCATCTTCTGTGACGGAGGCAGTTCTGAATGCCGTGACTTGGGAACAGTTCAAAGCAAAGATTTTGGAAGAGTACTGTAAAGAAACTGAAATGGACCGAATCGAGGAAGAGTTCAGGAATCTCAAGAAAGGCAACATGACAGTGAGAAAGTATACCGAAACCTTTATGGAAAAGCTGAACCTGGTGGGGCATGTGGCTCCAGCTGAGAAAGACAAAATTAAAGCTTATCTGAAGGGTTTACCAGCGGATATGATGACCAGGGTCCGAAGTTCAAAAGTTACTACTTTAAGGGAGACGATTGAGGAAGCGAAAGTGATAGAAGAGATGTACGCCAAAGATAAAGAAGAGAAAGCGCATGTGGGAGAAAAGAGAAAGTGGGAAGGTCGTTCAGAATCTTCTCAGAAAACCAGATTGTTTGGCAAGAATATCCGTTATGACTCTCGTAGGGAACCAAGCTGGTGTTCTAAATGTAGAAGCAAACATTTTGGTCTGTGTCGAGTGGGTGGAAATGAATGTTATAAGTGCGGGAAGGCTGGGCATATAGCGGTGAACTGCACAATGCCGGGATCAGTTTGTTTTGAATGTAAGCAACCGGGCCACTTTCGGAAAGATTGTCCGAAGCTAAAGAAGGAGGGAGATCAGGGAAGGAAGTTGGTTATCCCTAAATCAACTGAACGTGCTTTCCAAATGACTGTTGAAGAAGCGAAAGGATCGAAAGATGTTGTCTCGGGTACATTCCTTATAAACTTCATTCCTGCACATGTGCTATTTGATAGTGGCACAAACTATTCTTTTGTATCCAAGTTGTTCTACCGTAAGCTAGCTATGCCTGTCACTACGTTAGGAGATGCCTTAGTAGTTGAGATAGCTAATGGGGTTCGATCTTTGGTTAGCGAAAGTTTGGTCGAGTGTAAAATTTTGATAGAGGGAACAGAATTTCCGATTGACTTATTGTTAATGGAAATTGGGGGATTTGATGTTATTATGGGGATGGACTGGTTGAGCAATAACCAGGCAGAAATAATGTGTGCAAAGAAGCTGATCCGAATTCCGATGACCGATATAGATGACGTATTCATATTTGGAGAAAAGCAGAAAGGAGATATTCCGTTGATTTCAGTGGCAAAGGCGCGTAAATGTTTATCAAAGGGATGTTGGTCCTATCTAGCTTATGTTATAGATACGAAGTTAGAAAAGAAACAAGTGCAAGATATCAAAGTGGTGCGTGAATTTCCGGATGTATTTCCGGATGATCTTCCAGGTCTACCAGCGGAAAGACAAGTAGAATTTCGCATCGATCTTATTCCTGGAGCAGCACCGATAGCTCGTGCACCTTACCGCCTAGCGCCAGCTGAGATGACAGAAATGATGTCTCAATTGCAAGAACTGCTAGACAAAGGTTTTGTTAGACCGAGTTGTTCACCTTGGGGAGCTCCGATATTGTTTGTTAAGAAAAAAGATGGCACTATGAGAATGTGCATAGATTATCGGGAGCTGAATAAGGTGACAATTAAGAATAAGTATCCGCTTCCAAGGATTGATGATCTGTTTGATCAACTCCACGGTGCGGGATGCTTTTCCAAAATTGATCTAAGGTCGGGGTATCACCAAGTGCGGGTAAGAGAGGAAGACGTTCCAAAGACGGCGTTTAGAACGAGATACGGGCATTATGAATTTCTTGTGATGCCGTTTGGGTTGACTAACGCTCCAGCTATATTCATGGATTTGATGAATAGAGTATGTCGACCGTTTTTAGACAAGTCTGTTATCGTTTTCATTGATGACATACTTGTTTATTCGAAGAATGAGAACGACCATGAACGCCATCTTCGGGAAGTTTTAGAAGTGTTACGAAAAGAGAAATAGTACGCAAAGTTCTCTAAATGTGAATTTTGGTTGAAAGAAGTTCAATTTCTGGGACACGTGATTTCTGTGGAAGGCGTGAAAGTAGATCCAGCAAAGATAGAAGCAATGATGAATTGGGAGACTCCGAAAAGCGCGTCTGAAATATGAAAGTTTCTTGGGGTTAGCAGGTTATTACTGGAGATTTATTAAAGACTTCTCAAAGATTGCTTCTACTCTGACGATGTTGATTCGTAAGAATATGAAGTTTGTTTGGACCGAAAAGCAGGAAGTAGCTTTCAGAACCTTACGGCAGAAGTTGTGTGAAGCTCCTATTCTTGCACTGCCAGAAGGAACTGAAGATTTGGTAGTCTATAGTGACGCATCGAAAATGGGTTTGGGATGTGTGTTGATGCAACGAGGTAAGGTGATTGCCTATGCGTCAAGACAGTTGAAAGAACACGAAAAGAACTATCCTACCCACGATTTAGAATTAGCAGCCGTTGTGTTTGCTTTAAAGCTGTGGCGTCATTATCTCTATGGAACGAAGTGTACACTCTTCACTGATCATAAAAGTTTACAGCATGTTTTTGATCAGAAGGAGTTGAACATGAGGCAAAGGCGATGGCTTGAATTGTTGAAGGACTACGATTGTGAATTGCATTACCACCCAGGTAAAGCAAATGTTGTAGCCGATGCCTTGAGTAGAAAAGAGTATAATGGGTGCTTGAAATCGACAAACGCCAGAATTGATGTAATGTCAAGTCTGATTGAAAGAATAAAAGCTGCTCAAGTGGAGGCTTTGTTAGAAAGCAACTTGAAAGAAGAAGTAATGACCAAGCAACATCTTCAATTGATTGAAGATAGCTGTGGGATTAAATTGTTCCAAGGCCGTGTTTGGGTACCAAAGATAGGTTGAAATCGGGAGTTGATTTTGGAGGATGCGCATAGATCGAAGTATTCTATACATCCGGGGAGCACCAAGATGTATAGAGATTTGAAGTTGCATTATTGGTGGCCGGCTATGAAAGTGGATGTGGCACGAATAGTAGAGAAATGCGCAACTTGTTTGTTAGTAAAAGCAGAACACCAAAGACCATACGGAAGTTTTCAATCTTTGGAAATTCCGGAGTGGAAATGGGATAAGATTACCATGGATTTTGTGACAAAGTTACCAAAGACGCAAAGAGGTAACGATACCATTTGGGTAATCGTCGATCGATTGACAAAGAGTGCTCATTTCTTAGCTATGAAAGAAGCATCACCAATAGAAAAATTGGCGAAGCTATATATTGATGAAGTGGTGTCACGGCACGGTATACCGGTGTCTATTGTGTCCGATCGTGACAGTCGGTTTACTTCCAGGTTTTGGCAGTCGCTTCAAGAAGAGTTGGGTACGAGGGTTAATCTAAGTACTGCTTATCACCCATAGACTGACGACCAAAGTGAAAGAACCATACAAACCTTGGAAGACATGCTCAGGTCTTGTGTACTGGATTTTGGAGGTAACTGGGATTCTCATTTGCCGTTAGTAGAATTTGCTTACAATAACAGCTACCATTCCAGTATTGGAAGAGCACCTTTCGAGGCATTGTATGGTAGGAAATGCAGAACTCCGGTGTGCTGGTTAGAAGCCGGAGAGAAACAGTTAGCTGGCCCGGAACTTGTGCAACAAACCGCGGACAAGGTAAAGGAAATTCGGAAGCATATGAAAGCGGCTCAAGATAGACAGAAAAGCTATGCTGATCCGAAAAGAAGACCAAAAGAATTTCAAGTTGGGGAGCGTGTAATGCTTAAAGTATCCCCATAGAAAGGTGTGATACGGTTTGGAAAGCGTGGGAAGTTGAGTCCTCGTTTTCTAGGACCTTTCACTATTACCAAAAGAGTTGGTCTTCAAGCGTATCAATTGGACCTTCCACCTGAGATGGAAGGAATCCATAATACTTTTTCATGTGTGTTATCTTCGGAAATGCTTAGCCGAAGAACGAGATGTGATTCCACTTACTGATGTAAGGGTGGATGAAGGGAGTCGATGTGTAGAAGAACCGGAAGCGATTTTGGAAAGGTCAGTTAAGAGGTTACGAAGTGGTAAAGATATGGTAATGTTAAAAGTCCAATGGAAGCATCATCGAGGTGCTAATGTGACCTTAGAGTCAGAGGAAGATATGAAAGTTAGATATCCTCATTTGTTTAGCTAGATTTGATTTCGGGGACGAAATCATTTTCAAGTTGGGGAGTATTGTAACATCTCGAATTTTCGTTGTATTATTTTTGTAAATTACAAGTTTTAGCTTAGGGTTAAGTTGGTATTTGTTTAAAGTTATTGGTTGAAGTGGATTTCAAATTTGAGGGTTTGTTGTGTCATTCCTTTAAAGTTAGGGGTGTATTTGGTATTTTGAGATATGACTCACTATGTTTAAGTAGGAGGTGTCACACAATTAGTCTTAAGTGACTAATTGTGTGTGTGTGTGGTTATTTCGGTAACGAGAGAGAGAGATAGAGCCGAGAGTTAGAGATAGAAGGAACGAAAAGAAGAAGAGCAAGTGAAGCAAGGATTTCAGCTGGGTTCGGAGATTAATTGAAGAAACAAAGGTAAACTATCCTTACTTTCATGTTCATAAGTTGTTAGATAAGTTTAGAGATGGGTTTTTATGAAATATGGATGTTTTGGGAAATCTGAGTATATGAGTAGGTTCAGTTCATAGCCTTAATCATATCTGCATAATATCAGAAAGATTTATGGTGTAAAAACTGCAAAATCTGGGTTTTAGGATGAACATAGTGGACTGAGATATGGATGAACATCATGGATATCGCAACCTTGAGTTGCGACATTCATGCATGTCGCAATAGAAGGTTGCGACTTGATAGCGAAGTCGCAATAGAAGGTTGCGATTTGGTAGTGAAGTCGCAATAGAAGGTTGCGACATGGCGACCATGTCGCAATAGTTGATTGCGACTTGCACTGTGCATTGCGACAAGAGATTTTAATTTTAGTTGGTCGCGACTTAAGACGAAGATTTTTAGATGATAAGGATTCTTAGTTTTAGAGAGTTCTGTTCTGTAATTTAATATCAGTATATTTGTATATTGGATATTACAGTAAATTGTGGTGGTGAAGACAGAAGTTCCCACGTCTTTAAAAGAAATAAAAGAAGTGTGACTTCATACCAAGTGAGTTTATTCAACTCTTTTTAAAATTCAGCAATTAATATTGAAATAGATATGTATTATGTATGTCTGAGCATGTTAATAAAGGACTCGTCTTAATCAATAATGGGTCCAAATAGATGGCTAAAAGTTATGATATGTTGATCCCCGTGCTAAATGGCAATGAGGGAATAGTTAAGAAGTCGAGGTGTCAAAACTATTAATATTCGTTATAAATGTTTATATATATAGAATATGCTTTGAAGACGAATATATTGTATGTTATGCTCATATAATAGTAAGGGTAATAATACTTATGTATTGTATGGCGATTGCTAGAGATAGGCATCCGGTCATAGTAGGGCACCTGGGTACGGTCTAATGGGAACCGAAATACTTGCCATTTGACCAAGGGATGTAATTTCTAGTGAACGAGCGTATCTTGAATCATCGTGAGGGCCCCGGTTGTGTATCGCGATATATTAATCCCATTGGGGTCAGTGATTCTGAGATGGTGAGGACGTGAAATGTGGAATAGGCAAATTTTGATTTGTAATTCCCATTTCGAATGGAAGATCGGAGATTTCCATTTTATAGGGAAGATCGGAGATTTCCCGTTGTGAAAGGAAGATTAGAGATAGGCATAAAGTAATTTGTAATCTTTACTTCCAGATTAAGAAATAGGCAGGTTTTGACTTGTAATTTCTTAGATAAGAGTATTAACTTTGAATCTGGGATGATTCATAGTAAACTCTTGATAGTTATATTATGGTTATACGAATTAGTCATAAGTATGGGAGTGGGGTAGATTCCCAGTATTGAAAGGAGTTGTTGTACGGTAAGATGGGTGAGAACATGTTTGTTTTATCTGTTGAGATTTTAATTGTTTAACTTTAATTTGATTTGAATATTCTCACTAGGCGAAAGCCTAATGTTTCAAGTTGAATTTTCTTACCAGGTACAAGCTCCGGGAAGTAAGCGGGAAAGTGTGATGAGAATCTTTTGGAAAGACTTAAACTTAGAGATAACATAGGATCTAGCTGTTCTTTTGATGCTTTTGGGACAAAGGATTTGATAACTTAATTAATCTGATTGTGATGTATGATTAGATTAATAGGTTATTTGAATTAGTTGTGTTGTATATAAAACCTTTACATTTGATCCTCAGGTTATAGAAGTTTAAAGTTTTATGATCATAACTGGTAGCAATTTTTTAAGGTTTAAATTGACCCTGTTTTTAGGGTGTTACATTGGATAAGAGCATTAATCTAGAATATGAGAAAGATTCGTAGTGTGGCTCTGGAATAGGATATGAATGGAAATGGGCATGTGTATATTGCGATTTCTGAAATAAAAGTATTAATCTAGAATCAGTGAAGATTCGTAGTGTGGCTCTAAGACATGATATGATGATGGAATGTGTGTCAGTCATATTCATGGGATTGGATGAAGATCGTGTTAACGGAATAGAGTTACACGTATGGTAAGAAAAAGGGTAATCAGGTTTGATATAACTTGTTTACATTGATTTTGCAAATATTATTATGGAAACGAATGTTCTCACTAGGCGTTGGCCTAATCGTTTCAAATGATGTTTTCTTACCAGGTACTAGCTCGGGAAGGTAAAAGGGATGTGGGACGAGGATTTTGGATTAGCGGAAAAGTCAATTAACAGAAGGAGTTTTAGAAGGATTGCTTAGATAACTTAGTTAATCTGATTATAGTGGCATAATTAGATTAATAGGTTATTTGGAGAATTCTGTACTTGTAAATATACTCCTAGTGGTTAATTCACATGATATATATATATGAAAATGGAAGTTTATTTTATCATAACTTGTTGAAATTTAAGGTTCAAATTAGCCCGGATTTTGGGGTGTTACAGATTGATATGCAAGTGTATGCGTTTTCCGACTCGGTATGCAATCCTATGGTATGATTTTGATTTAAGTTTCTTAGATTCGCTGGGTATTTAGTTGACATTTGTTTTGATTTGACATTTTTGATCTTCCACAAGATTTGTTGTTTTATTGTTTGGATACGTTGTGTTGAAATTAGATATGGAATGTGTTTACTCGATCTAGCTTTCATGAACACTCGGAAATTCGAGTCTTGTGTTCAAACTTCAGATTTTTATTATATTCGGTATTGGGTTCGATTATTTGTTTGTTATCTATTGTATCTGTGCACTGAGCGTTTGGCTCAGCCGCATTTCTTTCTTCGCGGCAGGTATTCGAGGGAATCCAAGGAGTAAGGGATCGGAAGTATTCTCAGATCTATGAGGTTTGTTGGTAAGAAATTGTAGGTTAGTTGATGTTGTAAAACAAGTTTTGGAAGAAAGAAAATGTATCATTCAAGGCAATTATTATATTTGATGGTGTTTATTTTAAATAAGGTTAATAGTGCTCTGTATTTTTTTTATTATTCGGTTTGTTTTAAGTTTGAATGTAACCTTCTTTTCCATCTCGGGACGGGGGTGTTACAATATTATTACAATTTTAATATTAATTATATTTTTTAAATATTTAATATATTTAATAAAATATTATGTTTATCTACAAAACATTTATTTTTAATAACTCAAATTGATGGGAAGTATTAAAATAATAATTGTTCTCTCTCTTTCTCTCTCTCTCTCTAGAGCCGTAGAGGTTTATCTAAATTTAAAAATATCTAAATTTAGAGATTTTTACAATTTTTTTTCTATTTTTCTTTATTTTAATATACAAGATGACATAATTATTAGAGATTTTTGTTGTTGTTAAATAACCGTTTTCTCCATTTTAACATAGTTGTTGGAGATGTTCTAATAAATTCTTAAGGGTGTGTTTGGTATCAATGGATGATATAATAGACTAACAAAACATGACATAACATAATCGAACATGATTGAACAACTATTCAGCATTTGGTAAAATAGACAGAAATGATAAAACAAATAAAATGACAAATTTACTTCTAATGAATTGTTTATATATTTTAATTAAGTTATGTAATTTTATTAAGTTATGATGAAATAAATATTTTTTATAACAAAATATTTCATTAAAAAGTTTTTTGCCATGACACCAAAATAAAAAGTTTATATAATTTCCAAATTTTATTTTATACCTTTTCTATATTACTTTGTTTAATTATTAATCTTTAATAAATTACACAAATTAATCAAAATATAGAAACCATATACAAATAATATTTTGAGGAAAATAAAGCGAAGTTTTTAAAAACATAAATACAATAAATAAAATTTAAAGAAAGAGTAAAATGTAAAGAGGAAGACGTACTTTATGTTTTAGAAGAAAAATAAATTTTATTTTAAAGTTATAATGGTAAATTATAAATCTGTTCCACCCCTTTCCAGGAGTGAAACATGTCTGTTCTACTCAGAGACGGACCTATAAATGTTTTCAACTTGTTGCACCATTAGATTATAAGAAACAAATATATGGATGTTTTTTTGTTAGTTCCTTGCTTTTCAAATGTGAGATTATGTGTTCAAGTCTTTTATTGCATGTTTTTCTAAAATATAATAAATTTGAAATTAAAACTTAAAGAAAAAAAAAGACTAACAAGACTCGAACTCTGGTATTAGGTAAAAGAAAAGCCATACAAACCAACTCTACCAAGAATATTTTTTATCCACATTGTAGTTTGAAAATGTATATGGTGGTAAACGACAAATTGATACGGTAGCACTTTTTCATAACCCTATAGTTTTTTACATTACGATTGATGAACGAAACGGGGCACGTGCCATCGTGTGCCCTACATTGATTTCGTCTCTTGTTTCACTTTGCTTCACTCTATTTCTTTCTATTTTACATAAAAAATGTAACAATCCAACTCAAGAAATACAACATAAACAACAATGATTGTAATAACCCAAAATGTGCACTTTTGTTCTAATTGGGAAGTTAGGTGTCAAACTTATTTATTTTGGAAAGTATGGGGGAAAGAAGTGTAAATTGGGAAATTAATTCCCTTATGTGGGTGCGCCACTTTTGGCTGATAAAGTAGGAATTCATTTTTAGGGTTTTTGTGGTTGTGTACTGCAAGTCGAGAGAGAGAGAGAAAGACATAATGAGAGAAAAGCCATGGAAGGCTCCTTGTGCTTGTTTTCGTGAGGAGAAAGCAGAAGAGAAAGAAATCGAATAAAGAGGTGTAGGTGTGTGTGTGTGTAACCTGCACCTGTGTGTGTGTGTGCGTGCTTGGTGTGTGTGTCGAGAGAAAGAGAGGGCGAGAGTGAAAGAGAGAGAGAGAGCCGAGAAAGAGAGATAGACGACGAGAGAGAAAGAGACAGCAAGATGGAGACGAAGGAGGAGACCGGTGGTCATCGTCGGCGGTGGCTGTCGGTGGTGGTCGCCGGCGGTGGCCGTCAGTGGTGGTTGCCGGCGGTGGTGAGGGTTGGCAGCAGTTCTCCGTTTCGTGAAGTCGTAATCTGGTAAGAAACCTTTTCCTTGTGTTTTTCTCTTGTGCAAGTGATGTTAGAATTGTGGGTTCTTGATAAGGGTAGTGTGGGATTATAACACTAAAATTAGTATGTTGCCATGGTTTAATTATATGTCTCGATTAATTAATTTTAGATTTAAAATGGAAGGTATGAGGTCGGGTTTATTGGTTGCTCTTGATGGTAGATTAAAGTTCATGTTCAAAACAGTTGATTTTTTACAAAAAGTCAAACTGTTTTGGGTATCGTTAAATTAAGTCGTTTTGTGCAAAATCTAAGGATTTAAATGATGGGGATATAGTTATGAAAGGTACATGAAGGGTTACAATGATCAAATCAGTATTTTTCTTATGGGTTTTAATGAATTTACAAAGTTAAGAAATGTTTAAGTTTGGTTCGATCTAAAATATGAATATATATATATATATATATATATATATATATATATATAGGGGAGGTATCCGTTGCAAACCAGTCAGTTTGTGCAAACCCCGTACAAACCAATCTACCAATCACGTAACTTTGTTTTTTTATCCATAAGGGTATTTTAGGGCTTTTAGCATATTGTTTCATCTCCACCAATCACGTAACTTATTTTTTATATCCATAACTTCTTTTTTATATCCATAAGGGTATTTTAGGGCTCTATCGGAAAATATAGATTCATGAAGCCAAATTATATATTAATGAAGCCAAAATATAGATTCATGAAACATCAACAAAAAAAATTGCAGATTCATGATTGTAGATTGGTTTGTACGGGGTTTGCACAAACTGACTGGTTTGCAATTGATATTTCCCCTATATATATATATATATATATTTGCTTGGGATCATGTGAGAAACTGTTCGAGACCGCTTGGTTGCGGAACTCGGCTACCTAAGTGTGAGCCGAATGGTGGTTGGGCCGAATAGCTTGATGGACCGAAAGTTTTGTTGGGTCGAGAGACTCTTAATTTTCCCTTTTGGGCTTAGTTATTTTAATTTGGGCCCTAGATATTATTAAAGTCTACAATCATATATTAAGGACTAGTACGTAATTGATAATCTATTTATTTAATTTGAGTTATAATATTAGTAACATGATCCAGTGTTATATTATTAAGAGGAGAATCTAGAGTTGGGTAAATTAACGGATCCGGTGTAGCATTTCAAATGATTGGGTAAGCAAAGACCATTAATTATGATTTTGGACTAGAAGTGTAGTCTACCAACTTAGATAAGTTTGGGTTGAGTTCAGGATCTAACTCGAGTAATAAAGGAACAAATTATGACGTGCGTTATTAATATAATAGGTGTTCCACCTAGAGATCGGAAGTGTAAAGTGATGAGCTTTGGAGCAAGCCAGCCATGTGAGTTTTCTAACTAAAATACGTGTTATTTTAACATGTTTTTCTAAAGCGTGTACATGATGAGAAATGCCATGTTTTATTTTATGCTTTGACTGCATGAAAGTTGTTTACAGTTTTAAATGAGATTTGTAAATGATTTATGGGACGGACCTATTCCGTGAAAAATATATGTGGGATGTATGCATACATAGATTGTGGTGTAAATTGGCTAAGTCGGGAAGTGTGACCCGCCAGATCATGCCGGGGGGTGTGTCCCGTTTATGCCAGGGGAGTACTACTCTATACGGCAGCATGAGACTGACTCGTTGTCATCCACGGGTGACTTCAGGGTGCCGATTTACGAAGGGCGGATTTTATTATGGGAATAATTTTGGATGAACAGTGTTATGAATGATTTTGGATGAACAGTGTTATGAATGATTTTGGATGAACAATGTTATGAATGATTTATGCTGAAATTGGTAAACTGTTTTAAATGCTTCAATAACTGTTAGGAGGGACTCACTAGACCTCATGGTCTAACCCTCACATTTTTCAAATAAAACCTTTTTCAGATAAGCAGGTACAAAAAGGCTCTAGCAAGTAAGCAGAGCGTTAGCACGAGAAAGATGGGTAGTGTAGCGACACTACAACTTATCTTAGTTTACTTCTCAGTTGTGTAGGTTGTTTCCGCCAACCATTTTTGGATATTATGTAAGAAATTTTAGAGATGCGATTTTGGGATATTTAATTTAGATGAAACGAATTGTATAAAAATGTTGGGTTGTTACAGTTGGTATCAGAGCCATAGTTTAAGGGATTTAGGTGACCGGACGGGCCTAAACTTAAACTTTCGAGTAGAAATTACAACTGAGAATCAGGAAATGCGTTAGAAAGACACTATTATTGACATAAGAAATGTGTTAGAAGAACACTATAGTGAAAATAGGACTAATAGGGTACCGAGGACGGTCATGTAAGGTAAGTTTGGAATTGCACCTGGCCAGTGTAATTGTGAATTTACAGGTACATGTATGTGCTTGACCTGCCTTATTATTCTGAAGTTGTAGCCTGAAGCTAGTCAGGTGTCGTGTTCCAGTACTCTGGAATGTTAGCAAGATCCCTGAGGGGTGGATTGAGACCCATTGTTGGGAAAGTTTCATGAGAAGCCACTTATGAGGTGATGTATGTATACATCATAGAGAAGAAATGTTGTATAGAGTGTAATGAATTGTCTAGAGGTAGGTCTGCGTGAATTCAGAGAGGATGAATGTTTAAGTTGAGTAAGACTCCTGTCGCGGGAGAGTCCCAGTTCTAGAAATCATGGGATAGGTCCGTTGGGATGGTCAGAAAGGGCGGTGTCAAAATCTTGAAAGTGGTAGTGGAGCTCTAATTTATTAATCGAGCTTTTCAATGGCAGGGTTAATGAAATAAGATACCTATAGTGAAAAGGAAGCATGTAGAAGTAGAAAATGAAATAGCTGGTCAGAACGAAATAGTATGAAAGGGTTGAGTAAGTGAGATGTGGAAAGCGTGTTCAGCAAGTTGTTGCATGACCGAGAGGGCGACCGTTGGTCGTAGGTAGAATGTCAAGGATAAGCTAAACGAGTAAAGCAGTTGACCTTGTTAGAGCGAGTAGCCTTCAAATGCAAGTAGAGTCTCATGCATGGTGTCCTTTTATGTAACATGCAATTTTCACGATTGAAGTTAAATGTGTAAAGATAAATTTTGATCGAAAATGAGTCAGAATGTGCACGCATATGTTTAAAGAAAAAGGTGATTTCATTCACATGGCACAGTGAAGTTTCGAGTTTTATGACTTGTAAAGTGTTTCGCTCATTTTTATGATAAGTTAAATTGTTACAAAAAGGTCGGAAAAATGTTTGCCAACCAAAACTTTTACAATCAAATACCTATTGATTTATTGATATCATACAAATGAGTGTGAGAACCGACTGGTTTACTCTTTGTCGGTAATTCTTTCAGAATTGTATCATATGAAGATATTTTCATGCAAAGTAATAATGTTGTAATAACATCGTTCGGAGTGAGCAAGATTGAGATGCACGGGAAAATGCATGCGAGCGATTCTCGAATCGTTGTGCAGGGTATTGAAATTATATTGGTAAGGGGGACATGTGTACCCAAGTGGTGCCCAAATGTTGTTTATTTAAAAAGGAGAAAATGTGCGAAATGAGTTATTTACTGCGTCGTCATGCATGAAGGCTATGAACTCACTAGGTCATATAGTATTACATGTTAAGCTAAGGAAGGACTGCAAGAGTGGAGAAGTGTCGGACAAATCAGGAATGAATGTTGTAACCTTAGTATTTGTATGCAAGAGAAAAAGTGAAACAGTGGAAGAGTCAGAAGTGAATTATAGTGTCGATTGTGTGAGGGCATGTACCCTTGTTCGGTGACGGGAAGTACGGTTGTCGAGAGACGGTTTGGTCCAGGGGAAAGAGTAGTAGTCGTCGAGGTGTTAGTATTATAAACTCGTTATGAGTAGTGTTGAGATGCATAAGCGAAATGCCCACGGTGTTGGGAATGAGTTTGAGGTGAGCTGGTAATATTGATGTTACAAGAGTAAGTCCAGAAAAGATAGAGACGTATTATGAGGTGATTATGATATGATGGTAGGATTAGGTTCCGTAAGGGAACCCATGTTTAAGAATAAGTTAAGAAAGTAGTTACATGTTGTCTGTTGTTGTAGAAGTCGATAACTGTGTAAGATGGCCGAGGCCGAAAACGTGAACCAGAAGGTTGAAAAATTGATGGAACACCTTGTAGGAGTGTTAAGAGGATGAGAAGTGATCATTTTGAATGAGCGATCTATTTACGAGGTATGGAGGGATTCGTAGAATGAGGAGGCATGTAGCACAAGTGAAGCGAGGGTGTAAATCTTATCGTTCAGGGAGGGGTTGTGCCCTGTTTTGTAAGGGCACAGATCGCGAAGAGCTAGCTATAATGTTTGCGTGTGAGCTAATGGAGAACTCGTGAGTTATAGTTCAGCAAGTTGGGAAGGGACGACGCAGCGAGATAGACTCGATTGTAGTATTCGGGAGAATATCAAGGAAAGTGTGAATTGTGTATGAATGACCATGAGAGGTTTGGTCTGCAGTGTGATGTTATGAGTGAGGAATGTACAGTTATGTAATAGCATTAGTTGCCAAGTTAATGTACCAGCTAGTGTTATAGTAGTGTGATGTTAGCGGGAGAGAAAACACCAGATAGAAGCTTTTGGGGTTTTCAGATGAGGTGTACAATTTATTAATCAAGTTGATGGAGCACGTGGTGTATAAGTGGGCGTTGTGATTTGGCTTTTGTCATATGGGGAAACCAAGTGTTTTTGGTTGTGTGAGTCGCTAAGTAAGTATAATTTTGGAATCATTGGAAGTTTAAAGAAGATGAGGGGTGTGTTAGTCAAAATGTGATGTAGTGGATGCGAAATCCTTAAAGAATGTAAGTTGCTTTTCAAGTGTGAAAGAATTGTCCGAGAAAGTATTAATTGGAGATCAAAGAATGTGTAGTAACTTCGAACTAGTGTCGTTTCAAGATGACTTGGTTGAATGCCTTAAGTTAGAATTTTGGTGCAACTGGTTGGTTATGTATATTTTAATGATAAAATGATGTCAACATGTGGAAAGGTCGGGAGAGAGAGGCAAGTAATATTGGAGGGTGGTGCTCCACGCTAGCGTGGGGAGGCAAAGATAGTATGTCGAACTAGTAAGCTTGGCAGTAACACCGAAAAGGTGGATTAGTGTGTGAGCATGATTACTCCTCCTTGGCGAATGAGGGTAACCGAAGTTATGCTACATATGTCTAAACGCTTGTAACAAGCAGTGGGAAATATATGTGTTTTCAGGATGTGTTACAATCCTATCGAGATCCTTACTAAAAATTTATAGGGGGAAAATCGATATGTTTAAGTGAGAAATAGATAAGTAGTATGATGGATTAAGCTATTTTCAATTTACCTTGAGAATTGTGGATTGTTGGGTTACGCGGTGAGAGTTTTAGTTAAAGAATCAGTTTTGACTGATGGTTGTCGTGCGTAACTAGATGTTGATGCTAAGTTATTAGTATATATGATAATTTATGGTTGATAGAAGGAAATGAACTGCATCTCAATTGGAGTTCATCTTTTGAAACAAGTTGACATTTATAATTGAAATGAGTTGATCAAGTTAAAGTTGCTTGTGATAAAGAGAGGGAATGGTATTGTTTTGTGCGGTGAGGATCGGTGGTATCTTGCACTAGCCAAGTAAGGCGGTTGAGTTCGGAAATTGATAATGTGGTCGTGAATCAGGTAAGGATAATTAGGGAGTGGTGAGTATTGAGATGTTTTCAACCTTTGCTCACATGTTATGATTTATAAGATGGATTACGAGAGTTCGTGAGAAAGTGTTATTGAGATTTAAAACTCGGATTGTTAAAGTATTATTTAAAGTAAATCTAAATAAGAAAGCTGGGATGACTTATATATAGCTAATTGATTTTATGGTCATTGTGGTTAATCGAAAGAATTTTGGAAACCGCGTTACGTGGTTCCTGAAATAATAGTTCTGATTGGAAGATGAAAAATAATACGATTGTATGTTACTGTTGTAAGCAGAGATTTTGAGTTTAATATGTGTTGCGTAGCTAAGGCGTGAAGGTATGTTGTCATTGTTTTGATGTTAGAAAGATTTATTCCGAGTGTTGAAATTAAGCCTTGATAATCAATTTCGCCGGCTATTTTTGGAGTGAATTCCGGGACGGAATTCTGTTAAGGAGGGGAGATTGTAATAACCCAAAATGTGCACTTTTGTTCTAATTGGGAAGTTAGGTGACAAACTTATTTATTTTGGAAAGTGTGGGGGAAAGAAGTGTAAATTGGGAAATTAATTCCCTTATGTGGGTGCGCCACTTTTGGCTGATAAAGTAGGAATTCATTTTTAGGGTTTTTGTGGTTGTGTATTGCAAGTCGAGAGAGAGAGAGAAAGACATAATGAGAGAAAAGCCATGGAAGGCTCCTTGTGCTTGTTTTCGTGAGGAGAAAGCAGAAGAGAAAGAAATCGAATAAAGAGGTGTAGGTGTGTGTGTGTAACCTGCACCTGTGTGTGTGTGTGTGCGTGCTTGGTGTGTGTGTCGAGAGAAAGAGAGGGCGAGAGTGAAAGAGAGAGAGAAAGAGCCGAGAAAGAGAGATAGACGACGAGAGAGAAAGAGACAGCAAGATGGAGACGAAGGAGGAGACCGGTGGTCATCGTCGGCGGTGGCTGTCGGTGGTGGTCGCCGGCGGTGGCCGTCAGTGGTGGTTGCCGGCGGTGGTGAGGGTTGGCAGCAGTTCTCCGTTTCGTGAAGTCGTAATCTGGTAAGAAACCTTTTCCTTGTGTTTTTCTCTTGTGCAAGTGATGTTAGAATTGTGGGTTCTTGATAAGGGTAGTGTGGGATTATAACACTAAAATTAGTATGTTGCCATGGTTTAATTATATGTCTCGATTAATTAATTTTAGATTTAAAATGGAAGGTATGAGGTCGGGTTTATTGGTTGCTCTTGATGGTAGATTAAAGTTCATGTTCAAAACAGTTGATTTTTTACAAAAAGTCAAACTGTTTTGGGTATCGTTAAATTAAGTCGTTTTGTGCAAAATCTAAGGATTTAAATGATGGGGATATAGTTATGAAAGGTACATGAAGGGTTACAATGATCAAATCAGTATTTTTCTTATGGGTTTTAATGAATTTACAAAGTTAAGAAATGTTTAAGTTTGGTTCGATCTAAAATATGAATATATATATATATATATATATATATTTGCTTGGGATCATGTGAGAAACTGTTCGAGACCGCTTGGTTGCGGAACTCGGCTACCTAAGTGTGAGCCGAATGGTGGTTGGGCCGAATAGCTTGATGGACCGAAAGTTTTGTTGGGTCGAGAGACTCTTAATTTTCCCTTTTGGGCTTAGTTATTTTAATTTGGGTCCTAGTTATTATTAAAGTCTACAATCATATATTAAGGGCTAGTACGTAATTGATAATCTATTTATTTAATTTGAGTTATAATATTAGTAACATGATCCAGTGTTATATTATTAAGAGGAGAATCTAGAGTTGGGTAAATTAACGGATCCGGTGTAGCATTTCAAATGATTGGGTAAGCAAAGACCATTAATTATGATTTTGGACTAGAAGTGTAGTCTACCAACTTAGATAAGTTTGGGTTGAGTTCAGGATCTAACTCGAGTAATAAAGGAACAAATTATGACATACGTTATTAATAAAATAGGTGTTCCACCTAGAGATCGGAAGTGTAAAGTGATGAGCTTTGGAGCAAGCCAGCCAGGTGAGTTTTCTAACTAAAATACGTGTTATTTTAACATGTTTTTCTAAAGCGTGTACATGATGAGAAATGCCATGTTTTATTTTATGCTTTGACTGCATGAAAGTTGTTTACAGTTTTAAATGAGATTTGTAAATGATTTATGGGACGGACCTATTCCGTGAAAAATATATGTGGGATGTATGCATACATAGATTGTGGTGTAAATTGGCTAAGTCGGGAAGTGTGACCCGCCAGATCATGCCGGGGGGTGTGTCCCATTTATGCCATGGGAGTACTACCTTATACGGCAGCATGAGACTGACTCGTTGTCATCCACGGGTGACTTCAGGGTGCCGATTTACGAAGGGCGGATTTTATTCTGGGAATAATTTTGGATGAACAGTGTTATGAATGATTTTGGATGAACAGTGTTATGAATGATTTTGGATGAACAATGTTATGAATGATTTATGCTGAAATTGGTAAACTGTTTTAAATGCTTCAATAACTGTTAGGAGGGACTCACTAGACCTCATGGTCTAACCCTCGCATTTTTCAAATAAAACCTTTTTCAGGTAAGCAGGTACAAAAAGGCTCTAGAAAGTAAGCAGAGCGTTAGCACGAGAAAGATGGGTAGTGTAGCGACACTACAACTTATCTTAGTTTACTTCTCAGTTGTGTAGGTTGTTTCCGCCAACCATTTTTGGATATTATGTAAGAAATTTTAGAGATGCGATTTTGGGATATTTAATTTAGATGAAACAAATTGTATAAAAATGTTGGGTTGTTACAATGATTATATAATTCGCCGGAACGGCCTCATAATTTCGTCTTTATACAATTTTTACAACATAAGGTTGACGGAAACAATCTATTACACAACTGAGATTTCTAAAGACTATGTTTGACATACTAAGTAAAATTGCTTATTTCTAGTCCAACGCTTCACGCTCACGCTTTCTCTTTGCCCTTACTAGAGCCTTCTACTAAGTGCTTACCTGAAAAGATTTAGTTTGAAAAATGCGAGGGTTAGACCATGAGGTCTAGTGAGCTCCCTCAATACCACAGTTCTCAAAAACATATTTAAAACAGTTCATAACTTTCAAAAACAATTTTGAATAAAACTTTCAAATAACTTCACACTCGTAAATGGCACACTGAAGTCACTCGGAAGTGACAACGTGTCAGTCTCACACTGCCTTACTGGGTCACTCCTCCCATGGCATAAATGGGTCACTCCCCCCGATATGAGCACTGGCGGGGCACACCCCCCGACTTAGCCAATTTACGTCTAACCACAATGTATGCATACATCTCAAATAACTTTCACACATGCAAATCATGTAAATAAAACATCGTATTTCTTCTCATTTACTTACTTTAGAAAACATGTTTTAAACACGTATTTTTAGTTAGAAAAACTCACCTGGTGTTCTTACTCGGTGTACTCACTTTTACTTCAAATCCTTGCCGAAACCTATGTAAAAGGAATTGCAAGTTCGGTAAGTTATTGAACCTCTCAAATATTTATATACACTTCCTGACAACTGAACTAACCCAACTACTCTTCCGGAACATTCCAGATTATACTATTCCGGATCAAATGTCCCGGATCTCTCATTCCGGATTCCGATAATGATTCCGGAGTCCACACCCAAACCGGACCCATTCCGGATCTAGACCAACACCGGGTCCGTTCCGGATCCTAAGCGGTCCATTCCGGATCCTAAGCCAACACCGGGTCCATTCCGGATCCTAAGCCAACACCGGGTCCATTCCGGATCCTATGCCAACACCGGATCCCGGTTCCCCTTCCGAAATCTCCATACCGGATTCCGGTTCCGGTTTATCACTTCCGGATTCTTCCGAAAAACTCGCCAAAAATGCGATTCCGGAACCTCGGGGTTTTCTATCGCGAAATCGCTAATCGACGATTGTCAACAAAATAATTATGCAGAGAGTTTTGGGGCAACAACTTAACAAGATTTACTCAATAACAAACATAGGGAAATCAGTTTACAAGACTGCTTCATATTTCTCTAAATTCTTGGTCAATATGCTTATTCACAAGAACAAAAGTTCCCAAATCACAGCTTTAGATTTCCCACATAGACTAATAATCATTCCAGAGTCCAGACATCAAAGATTAAAATCACCGATTACCTGCAATAGCTTGGTGATGGAATTTCTCTCCTCTTCTCCAAAGACGCAAGTAGCTATTTGCTCCCCTTCTCTCTGTTTCTCCACACACACAGCCGACACCAAGGAAGAATAGCATTCACCTAGGGTTTTGAGCCTGAAATGGGATTTATATACCTTTCCACAATCTTTACATTAAGGTCCCTCAACTTATAAAATTTTACACTTTACTCCCACATCCTTGGGTTTTCTTAACCCTGACACTTGGGGCATTACAAAAAACATGCCAAATATAAAACAGTAATTAATGGTTTATTTTGTTCTATTCAATGTAACAAATTCACCATTAATGAAATCTTACCAAACAATCATAAGCTTTGATAAGATTATTCCAATTTTCTGGTTGAAGATGGTTGTGGGTACGGAGGAGTTAAATGTTTTTATTTTAAACACTATTTTCTGATTTTTTTAATTATTGTAATTATGGAATCAAAAGCCATTTTGCTTTGGTAGTTGATGGACCACCAGTACTCTGTCACCTCTTGTGACTATTTTGTCGTCAAATAAAAAAAATGTGTAATTTGGTTTTTGGAAAAAAGGAAAAAAAAACTGATGTTCTAAAACATGAAATATTTTTCTTAGTTTATTCATGGGATTTTTGAATTTCTATCATTTTAGTATTTAAAGAGTTGAAGGTTTGATCCATATTTCGATTCAAAAAAGTTTTATACTAAGAAAACTTTAAATATCTCTATTAGTTTTCCGCCCCATTTGCGATGCGGCGCAAAACATTCCGAATCTAAAACTGAAAACTTGAAAAAATAATTTTGTTCCATGTTTAGTTTTATTATCCATTACACAGTGCCTAGAATAACCATATTTTTTTTAAAAGGAGTACAATGTAAAATGTACAAGTTTAAAAAATCTCGATACATAATTCTTGAAAAGTCTCCATACGGATTTATGACATTTTAGCTTAGATAATTGTGAATGTGTTTTTAATACGATAAAGGTGCAAAATGAAAAATAAAAATATAAGAAATATAAAATAAATTAATTCGTATATATTCATGATATTTAATAATATGATTAATTCAAACTTATTGAATATTGAACTAATTTCGAATGTATTGACGAGACGATTACAATGATATAGTTTGTAAAAAAAGAAAATATATATATATATATATATATATATATATATATATTTTAATACATTTTAGTTCATATATGATTATTTATGTTAAAATGATAAGGATCTAAAACAAAAAAAATGAAAAAGTAAGGGATTAAGATTAAACTGAATAACTAATTATAAGAGTATTAAATGTAAGTTATATATTTAAAAAGATTTTGTTGGGAGAGATATACGAGGATGAGTGATAGTGGATACTATTATCTTAAACAAGCGTTTTAGAATTTTAATAAGATGGTATAGATAACGTTTTGAACCGTATCATTCCGAAACTGCACAAATTTATTGTGATTTATACAATAGAATTTCGTAACAATCTTATCCTAGTAGGATTGGTTTGAAGATTCGATTAAGAAACTGAGAAAAATATAATGACATATATGGTCATAAATATCAAATTTCATAAGAATAATCACACTCGTATGGTTTGTTTGATTCAATTCTCTGTTTTTGTAATTAAAAAAAATAAGGAAATAACATATTTTAGTTTTAAAAATAAATTTGTTCAAGTTGTAACATCAAACTTAACAGGCCGAAAAGTGATTTTGGCCCAAAGTTTATCGGCCCATTACTTATTCTTGCCTAGTTCTAGCCGAGTAGCCCCATTATACAAGACCAAAAACTTGGGTCAATTTGGTTTAATACAATATTTTCGAGGAATTTTGATTTCGTGAAATGATTATATTTTGAAGGACTTGAAATTGAGAGATTTTTTTTAATGTGTTTTGTTTGTAGAATTCGGAATTTCATTTTTTATTAATAGTTTATAAAAACAATTTAATTACCTTTCTATTAATTGATCATTTCAAAATAAGTATTTATAATATGTTTTAAAAAACTATTAAAAACAAGTTGCATGAAGTCTTGCGAAATGTTAACTAATCCACAAGATTTTTAAATCCTGTATTGTGGGATTTTAAATTCCAACTTTTCTTTAAACCAAAATAGAATTGAATGTAATCCAATTTCAAATTTCGCAAACCTAACGGGGAATAAATTCTTTATATTAGTGTTGTACACATGTAACACAATATTCATTACATTTTTTTAACATTGATGAGTCGTCTCATTATCACTATACATCAATTCAATGTTTATTAGAAAACTAGTATGTTTTTATACAAGACGCGCGCTGTAACAACTCAAACTAAAATAAAGCATAACATTCAATAATTATCAAAAATATCCCAAAATCGGTCTCAAAATCTCAACATCTGTAACACCCCAAAAATTTCACGTAAGTAAGAAAACTTTTCGTTTCACTAATTGTTAAGTCTCACGTTTGGGCCTCGTTACTTAATTATCGTGCGCTCTAGAAAACAAAACCCCCTTAGATTCATACGTTGCACACGTGCACGTTAATGTAGAAAAGATGGCCATGCATAGATTATCTAGGCTCGACCTGCATCTCAACGTATGGAAATCATGTGGGTCACTTGGAAACTTTCCCGCTCGAAACTGTAGGCCGAAACAGCAGCTGCAACCATAGCAGCGACTATGCCCGGCGACTATGTCCGGGGCATAGTCGCATGTCCAATATCGCGATAAGGGTACCAGGTATCGAAACCAAACAGAAAGTGGGTTGGGGGTAACGACATTGCCTCGCGACTATGCCCTGGGCAAAGTCACAAGGGCATAGTCGCGGATGGGTGACGGGGTTCTGTTTTAATGCCCGATTTTGAGACTGAGACTCCATTCTGCTCATTTCTCAATTCCAGGTCGATTCTCTCTCTCTTTGGGCGATTTCTCTTGCTTTTCTTCCCCTCTCTCTTCACTTAATACTTCTAGGGTTTCACCTACCATCTCACCCACTTGGATCAAGAGTTAATGCTAAGGAAGAAGACCTTAAAGTATAAAAACTTGAAGTAGTCACACTCCTCCTCCTTGAAAGTCCATCAAAGCTAGGGTTTTTCAAAAGTATAGGTTTTCACTTGACAAACCTCTTAAGGTGAGTTTTCTTGACTCACTTAGCTCATGAATGCTTGTGTACCTTCATTTCTTTGTATAATTACTTGTCTAACGATTTCTTTCTTAATTACATGGAATGTGACCTAACTTTCCCTTTTGGTAAAATAAGGGATTGTCTATGATGATATTATGATTTAGAGGTATAAATGGAATGGATGGGTGATGTAGGGGTACTCTTGGGTATATGCACACCCCTCTCTCCCTTTCTAACTCCAAAGTGGAAATAGACCAAAACAAGGGTTTGGTACTAATGATTCTTGAAATAAATGTGACTAACAATTCTTTTATAATGGTGACTACTATCAGATGATGTTATTATGCATATGAGGACATGTATATTGTAATGACACTAAGATGTCTTAATGGACTAAAGACCTAGTATGGTTGATGTCTTAATGGACTAAAGACCTAATATGGTTGATGTCTTAATGGACTAAAGACCTAGTATGGTTGATGTCTTAATGGACTAAAGACCTAGTATGGTTGATGTCTTAATGTACTAAAGACCTAGTATGGTTGATGTCTTAATGGACTATAGACCTAGTATGGTTGATGTCTTATTGGGCTAAAGACCTAGTTTGGGTTGATGCCTTATGATGCAATGATGTAACGTACGACTAATCGGTAATGTATGAGATGACACCTTATGTATTGTACGAATGATCTTTATTATGAAATTACAATATGTCTAGGCTCTTGGCTAACACTTCTTTTGTATATTTGTGTTTTAAGCAGGCCTTCCTAGGGGTGATACTCCCCGGGGTTGAGGGAAGAGTGGAGAAGAGAGAGATAGCATTTTTGGATGGACATAGAGGCGAACTTTTGGTGTATAGATTGACTTACTTTTGAGAGCGAAATAGCAACACCCGCATATAATCTGAACTTTTCTAAATCTAGATTAGTAGGTTGTTGAACTTATTCCGTTCGATTAATTGTAATGTAAACGCCACAATATTACTTACCCTTTTGGGTGAATTGTCTATGTCATTTAGCTCATTTCCGCAAATTATTCAGGTTTAAATTTACCCTAAATTTTAGGGTGTTACAAGTTGGTATCAGAGCAATGGTTTAAGCGAACTAGGTATTAACGTGAGATGCCTAGACTTAAACTAGATTGATTTAAGCGGTGAGCTGTGAGATGGGTAGAATGCGTAAGATAAGACGGTCTTAGAGTCTTTGGTAATGCGCTAATTGAGAATTTCGATCGTGGTAATGAAGATTCTTATGTGTAACTTGTTCATAATTTCAATTAGCTACTGCTATTATGAATTTGTTGTTACGTAAGCATGCTTGGATTGCTATAGTTGCGATAATTGATGAATGTATTGGTAAATCCGGTTGTGTGAATTTTATACCGTGATACTTACCTCTAATTGAAATGTGTGGCAGACGACTAATGGTTAACACTCGTAGTAGGTTGGAGGGCCATGATGCTACGCTATCCACGACCGATCAACCGAGGGTGACGGCGGCGGAGGGACCTCCATTTAACACTAACTTGTTGGGTGGTGGAGTTGAGCACATACCTCGACGAAACTTGGAAACGTCTGATCCTATCATAGAGGAGGCAACGACGAAAACCAGAATGATGGACCGAATGATGACAGCCATGAACCGAGCCATGTCACAACAACAGGAACAATTTCTGAAACTGTTCGAAGACCGAGACACCAATAACCGTAGGCATGAAACGGTTGTCGAGAACATAATAGTGGCTGGTTCCGGGGGTATCGGGAATGAGATCCCTACTGACGGCTTGGGCACCAATGATGGGAGGCAGGACGGGAAGGGATGCTCTTTCAAAACCTTTCTTAGTTGACGACCGCCTGAGTTTAAAGGCACAGATGATCCGGTTGTGTGCATGAACTGGATAAGAGAAATGGAACAAGCCTTCCGAACTAGTGAGTGTGGGGAGAATCAAAAGGCTAAATTTGGTTCGCAGATGTTAAGAGGGGCGACCCTCACTTGGTGGAACGTTTACTCCACTTCTATTGAGGCATCCGTACTGGCCAAACTAAGTTGGTCTATGTTCAAAAAGAAAGTACTGGAAGAATACTGTAATGAGAGGGCCATGGACCGAATTGAAGAGAGCTTCTGAAACTTAAAGAAAGGAAATATGCCGGTGAAAGAGTACAACCGATTATTCATGGATAAGCTGGGGTTGGTGGGGCATCTGGTCCCAAATGAGAAAGAGAAAATAAAGGCTTACATCAAAGGCCTACCTTCGGACATGATGACAATGGTCCGAGTATCTAAGGCCTCCACTCTTCGTGAGGCAATCGAGGAAGCTCAGTTGGTTGAAGATGCGTACAGTCGGGACCGAGAGGTGACGAATCGGATCCCGGAAAAGAGGAAGTGGGAGGGTAGTTCGGCACCCTCCAAGAAACCGAGATCCTTTAGTGATAACTACCGAAGGGCCGACCCTAGGCACGAAGCTAGGTGGTGCCCCAAATGCCGAAGCAAGCATCATGGTCAGTGTAAATCAAGCGGGATGACTTGCTACAAGTGTGGAAAGCCGGGGCATGTCCGCAACGATTGCCCGACCAAGGAAATCACCTGCTTCGAATGCAAAGAGCCGGGCCACATTAGAAGTGAGTGCTCAAAAATGAAGACTGGGGGAAACGGAGGGAAGAAGGTGGACCCTCCTAGGGTGACGGGACGAGCATTCCAGATGACGAGTGATGAGGCGAAGGCCTCAACAGATGTGGTGTCGGGTACGTTTCTCCTAAACTCCGTGCCTACGCGTGTGTTATTTGATTTGGGTGCGAGCTTTTCTTTTGTGTCGAACTCTTTTCTTTCAAGATTGTCTATGCCCACTAGTAGTCTAGAAGATGCTATAGTGGTAGAAATAGCGGACGACGGACAAGTGATAGTTCGTGAGGTCTTGAAGGGTTGCAAGTTAGAAATTGACGGAAGGGAATTTCTAATTGATTTGATGCCTATGGTAATTGGAGGATTTGATGTAGTAGTCGGGATGGATTGGTTAGCCACGAACCAAGCCGAAATTGTTTGCGTAAAGAAGTTAATACGTATCCCTAAGTTGGACGGGGGTGTGGTAACCGTTTTTGGTGAGCGTAGGAAAGGGGATGTAGCGATCATCTCCATGTTAATAGCACACAAATGTTTGTTGAAGGGATGTTCGTTGTTTTTAGCTTATGTGATCGATGCCAAGTTAGAGAAGAAGAAACTTGAAGACGTGAAGGTAGTGCGCGAGTTTCCCGACGTATTTCCAGAGGACTTGCCGGGTTTGCCACCGGACCGGCAAGTGGAGTTCAAAATAGACTTGATCCCGGGAGCGGCCCCGATAGCAAGAGCTCCTTATCGGTTGGCTCCATCCGAGATGCAAGAAATGATGGCTCAACTACAAGAGTTCTTAGAGAAGGGGTTTGTGAGGCCAAGCTCATCCCCTTGGGGAACACCGGTCTTGTTCGTGAAGAAGAAAGACGGGACGATGAGGATGTACATCGATTATAGAGAACTAAATAAGGTGACCGTAAAGAATAAATATCCACTTCCTAGGATCGACGATTTGTTTGACCAACTCCAAGGAGCGGGGTGTTTTTCAAAGATTGACTTACGGTCGGGTTACCAACAAGTGAAGGTAAAAGAAGACGATGTTCCAAAGACGGCCTTTAGGACGCGGTACGGTCATTACGAGTTCTTGGTGATGCCTTTCGGGTTGAAAAATGCACCGACGGTGTTCATGGACTTGATGAACCGGGTGTGTCGACCGTTCCTCGACAAGTCGGTCATCGTGTTCATTGACGACATCTTGATATATTCTAGAGACGAGACGGATCACAAGCAACATCTTCGGGAAGTGTTGGAAGTCCTAAGAAAGGAAAAGTTGTACACAAAGTTCTCCAAGTGTGACTTTTGGTTGGAAGAAGTCCAATTTTTGGGTCATGTAGTCACACGGGATGGCGTGAAAGTAGATCCTTCCAAGGTAGAAGCAATGATGAACTGGGAACCTCCTAAGAGTCCATCGGAAATACGAAGCTTCTTGGGTCTAGCGGGATATTACCGAAGGTTTATCCAAGATTTCTCCAAGATTGCTTCTTCCTTGACGCGCTTGACGGGAAAGAATGTAAAATTTGTTTGGACGGAAGATCAAGAAAAGGCGTTTCGGACTCTACAAAAGAAGTTGTGTGAGGCTCCAATTCTGTCACTACCCGAGGGATCAGAGGATTTTGTGGTATATAGTGACGCGTCAAAGATGGGTTTGGGTTGTGTGTTGATGCAAAGGGGAAAAGTGATCGCCTACGCGTCAAGACAACTTAAGGAACACGAGAAGAATTACCCCACACACGATTTGGAACTTGCAGCGGTAGTGTTCGCGTTGAAGTTATGGCGACCTTATCTCTATGGCACGAAGTGTACGTTGTACACGGATCATAAGAGTTTGAAGTATGTCTTCGACCAAAAAGAATTGAACATGAGGCAACGAAGGTGGTTGGAACTACTAAAGGACTACGACTGTGAGCTACTTTATCACCCGGGTAAGGCCAATGTGGTTGCCGATGCTTTAAGCCGGAAGGAGTATAGTGGAAGTCTCTGGGCGAGTCTCTCAAGGATTGAACTGATGTCAAGTCTTATGGAGCAGATTAAGACGGCACAAGCCGAGGCGTTGTTGGAGGAAAACCTCAAAGAAGAAGGGATGATTAAGCAAAAGCTACTCTTGACGGAGGATAGTCGTGGTATCAAACTATTCAATAGGAGGGCCTGTGTGCCTAAAATTGGAGGGAGCCGAAGACTACTCATGGACGAAGCTCATAAATCCAAATACTCCATACATCCGGGAAGCACAAAAATGTATAGAGACCTAAAGTTACACTATTGGTGGCCGGTCATGAAGCTAGACGTGGCTCGTTATGTGGAAACATGTGGGACTTGTTCGTTGGTAAAGGCCGAGCATCAACGATCGTATGGGAGCTTACAATCACTGGAGATTCCTGAGTGGAAATGGGAGAAGATCACCATGGATTTCGTGACCAAGCTACCAAAGACGGCTAGAGGCAACGACACCATTTGGGTGATAGTAGACCGTCTAACGAAGAGTGCTCATTTCTTAGCTATGCGGGAAGCTTCACCAATAGACAAACTGGCGAAATTGTACATCGACGAGGTTGTGTCAAGACATGGCGTACCCGTGTCAATAGTCTCCGACCGTGATAGCCGGTTCACCTCTAGATTTTGGCAGTCCTTGCAAGAGGAATTTGGTACGAGAGTGAATTTGAGCACGACATACCATCTGCAAACGGATGGGCGAAGTGAAACAACAATACAAACCTTGGAGGACATGCTAAGGTCGCGCGTGATCGATTTCAGTGGAAATTGGGATACACACTTACCTCTAGTGGAGTTTGCTTACAACAACAGCTACCACTCGAACATCGGTAGGGCACCATTTGAGGCATTGTATGGTCGGAAGTGTCAGACTCCGGTATGTTGGTTGGAAGCGGGAGAAAAACAATTTGCGGGTCCGAAAATTGTTCAACACACGGCGAATAAGGTTAAGGAAATTCGAGAGCGCTTGAAGGCGGCTCAAGACCGTCAAAAGAGTTACGCCGACAAGAAGCGAAGACCGGTAGAATTCCAAGTTGGGGAGCGAGTAATGCTAAAGGTATCCCCTTGGAAAGGCCTGATACGTTTTGGAAAGTGCAGGAAGTTGAGTCCCTGTTTCCTAGGGCCGTTCACCATTTTGGAGCGAGTTGGACTACAAGCTTATAAATTGGATTTACCGCCGGAAATGGACGCAATCCACCCTACCTTCCACGTGTTTTATCTGCGCAAGTGTTTGGCGGAAGAAGAAGAAAGCGTTATACCGTTGTCGGAAATTCGGGTTGATGACAACCGATGCATCGAAGAACCCGAGGCTATCCTAGAGAGAGAGAGACCAAGAGACTCCGACATAAGACCATTGACATGGTCAAGGTACAATGGAAACACCACCGTGGAGCCAGCGTGACTTGGGAACCGGAAGAAGTCATGAAGTGCCGATACCCTCATTTGTTTTCGTAACGTAAGATTTCGAGGACGAAATCTTTTCTAAGTTGGGGAGGATTGTAACACCCCAAAAATTTCACGTAAGTAAGAAAACCTTTCGTTTCACTAATTGTTAAGTCTCACGTTTGGGCCTCGTTACTTAATTATCGTGCGCTCTAGAAAACAAAACCCCCTTAGATTCATACGTTGCACACGTGCATGTTAATGTAGAAAAGATGGCCATGCATAGATTATCTAGGCTCGACCCACATCTCAACGTATGGAAATCATGTGGGTCACTTGGAAACTTTCCCGCTCGAAACTGTAGGCCGAAACAGCAGTTGCAACCATAGCAGCGACTATGCCCGACGACTATGCCCGGGGCATAGTCGCATGTCCAATATCGCGATAAAGGTACCAAGTCTCGAAACCAAACAGAAAGTGGGTTGGGGGTAGCAACATTGCCTCGTGACAATGCCCTGGGCAAAGTCGCGAGGGCATAGTCGCGAGGGCATAGTCGCGGAGGGGTGACGGGGTTCTGTTTTAATGCCCGATTTTGAGACTCAGACTCCATTATGCTCATTTCTCAGTTCCAGGTCAATTCTCTCTCTCTTTGGGCGATTTTTCTTGCTTTTCTACCCCTCTCTCTTCACTTAATACTTCTAGGATTTCACCTACCATCTCACCCACTTGGATCAAGAGTTAATGCTAAGGAAGAAGACCTTAAAGTATAAAAACTTGAAGTAGTCACACTCCTCCTCCTTGAAAGTCCATCAATGCTAGGGTTTTTCAAAAGTATAGGTTTTCACTTGACAAACCTCTTAAGGTGAGTTTTCTTGACTCACTTATCTCTTGAATGCTTGTGTACCTTCATTTCTTTGTATAATTACTTGTCTAACGATTTCTTTCTTAATTACATGGAATGTGACCTAACTTTCCCTTTTGGTAAAATAAGGGATTGTCTATGATGATATTATGATTTAGAGGTATAAATGGAATGGATGGGTGATGTAGGGGTACTCTTGGGTATATGCACACCCCTCTCTCCCTTTCTAACTCCAAAGTGGAAATAGACCAAAACAAGGGTTTGGTACTAATGATTCTTGAAATAAATGTGACTAATAATTCTTTTATATGGTTGATGTCTTAATGGACTAAAGACCTAGTATGGTTGATGTCTTAATGGACTAAAGACCTAGTATGGTTGATGTCTTAATGGACTAAAGACCTAGTATGGTTGATGTCTTAATGGACTATAGACCTAGTATGGTTGATGTCTAATTGGGCTAAAGACCTAGTTTGGGTTAATGCCTTATGATGCAATGATGTAACGAGCGGCTAATCGGTAATGTATGAGATGACACCTTATGTATTGTACGAATGATCTTTATTATGAAATTACAATATGGCTAGGCTCTTGGCTAACACTTCTTTTGTATATTTGTGTTTTAAGCAGGCCTTCCTAGCGGTGATACTCCCCGGGGTTGAGGGAAGAGTGGAGAAGAGAGAGATAACATTTTTGGATGGACATAGAGGCGAATTTTTGGTGTATAGATTGAGTTACTTTTGAGAGCGAAATAGCAACACCCGCATATAATCTGAACTTTTCTAAGTCTAGATTAGTAGGTTGTTGAACTTATTCCGTTCGATTAATTGTAATGTAAACGCCACAATATTACTTACCCTTTTGGGTGAATTGTCTATGTCATTTAGCTCATTTCCGCAAATTATTCAGGTTTAAATTTACCCCAAATGCTAGGGTGTTACAACATCTGTATCAAAATCTAGGTTGGCGGAAACAACCTATACACAACTGAGAATAATACTAAATTCTAAAATAACTGCAGCATTGTCTCCAACTACGTCTGTACTCAAATCCTGCTCTGCTCACTTACTAGAGCCTCCTACTGCTTGCTTACCTAAAAAGATTTAGTTTGGAAAATGCGAGGGTTAGACCGTGAGGTCTAGTGAGTCCCCTCAATTTTACAGTTCTCAAAACATTTAAAACAATTTATAAATGTCAAAGCAACTTTACATAAAACTTTTGCGGAAATCCCGCTCCCGTAAATGGCACCCTGAAGTCACTCGAAAGTGACAACGAGTCAATCTCACGTTGCCCTACTGGGTCACTCCCTCCCATGGCATAAACGGAACATCCCTCCGGCATGAGCATTGGCGGGTCTACCTCCCGACTTGGCCAATTTACGTCTATCACAATGTATGCATACATCTCATATCAACTTTCAAACAAGTAAAATCATGTAAATAAACATGGCAATTCTACTCATTTACTTTCTTTGGAAAACACGTTTAAAACACGTATTTTTAGTTAGAAAAACTCACCTGACTTTCTCGCTTCAAGGCTTCTTACTTAAGCTTCCGATCTCTAGGTGGAACACCTATAATTTTAGGAAACGTATATCATAAATCTAACGATTGATACTCAAGTTTACTTCCGAACATAACCCAAAAATTATCTAAGTTCGTTAAAATACACTTCTCGGTCCAGACATCAAAATTATCGGACTCTGCTTACTGGCCCAAACCGATTCAAACAAATTTTCGGCCCAATAAGTTAATTCCGGATCCGATTATAAAAGGCCAACTTCCAGATTTCATTTACTTAAGACCAAACATCCGGATCTTGCTTTTTTTTAAGCCCAAAATCATACCGGATCTAATTAATGGATTCTGGATCCATAAAATGTCAAGCCCACTTCCGGTTTTCATTAAAAAATTCCGGACCCACAAAGGCTTAATTCCGGATCGGCCCAACTGGTTTCAATTCCGGATCCACACACATTAAACTTCCGGATCGGCCTAACCGGATTCAATTCCGGATCCACACACATTAAACTTCCGGATCTTCTTAAATCAATACCGGATCATGTGTCCAAAACAAATTCCGGGTCTTTTGGTTTTAGCCCATTCCGGATCTATTGTTAATAAAGCCCAATTCCGGTTCCTTTTATTAAAACCAAATTTCGGATCTAAGTTACTTAATTCCGGGTCTTCTTTATTTAGGCCCAGATTCCGGATCCACTTTGAGTTAATACCGGATCCATCGAGTTCCTATTCCGGGTCACAAGAAATTCCGGAACACCGCAATAAGCTATAGCGATTGCGATACTGATTAACATTAGGACCGAAGATTAGTCCATTTCAATCGATTACCAAGTCTCTTTTCCAACAAAGTGATTACTCTAACTCTATTAATATTCTTATTGAGATTATTAAACTGTAAACAGTACTCTTATGAGTCAATCGCTTATCAGACATTACAATTTCTGCTCAAACCCTCTAGTACTAGAATTCTATGATTACTAAGAGATGGTAGGGATTACCTTTAGTTTGATGATGAAGAAAGCTTTCTCTTCTCCTTCCAACTTGACGATTGCTGATGAGTCCCTCTTCTCTCTCTGCTCTCTCTTTCTCAGCCGTCACCAGGGAAAATTAATGATTGTTTCTAGGGTTTTGTGCAACAAAATGGGTTTTTATACTCTTTTCTCAATTTACAAAACTGACCCCAAACTAAAAGAAAATATGCAATCCTTTCCACAAAACTTATTCCATTTAAATGAAAGTCTCGGTTATTACAACACTCCCCCCTCAAAAGAATTCCGTCCCCGGAGTTCCATTTTCGAAAAGTTTAGGGTTCGTGGACCTCATGTCCGCTTCTACCTCCCAGGTTGCCTCTTGTCCTTTGTGATACCGCCACTGGATCTTTACTAGTCGTACCTCTTTGTTTCTCGTTTTGCGAATCTTGCTGTCTACGATTTCTATTGGTTCCTCTTCGTACGTCAATTTCTCGTCAATGCTGACATCCTCCAATGGATTTGCTACGTCGGCCTCGACCAAACCTTTCTTCAGGTTCGACACATGAAACGTCGGATAAACACCCTTTAACTCCTCTGGAAAGTCGAGCTTGTAAGCTACTGCTCCAACTCGTTCAATAATAACGAAAGGCCCCACATACCTCAGCCTCAACTTTCCTTTCTTCCCGAAGCGTACTACTCCCTTCCAAGGCGATACTTTCAGCATTACCTTGTCACCTACTTGGAACTCGATAGGCTTCCTTCTTCTGTTTGCATACTTCCTCTGTCGATCTTGTGCGATCCTCATCCTTTCACGGATTAACTCTATCTTATCCGCTGTCAGTTGTACAATTTCTGGACCTGCTAACTATCTTTCTCCCACCTCGTTCCAACACAACGACGTACGGCACTTCCGCCCGTACAATGCTTCGAATGGTGCTGCCTGGATACTCGCATGGTAACTATTATTATATGAGAACTCTATCAACGGTAGATGTACTTCCCACGACCCTTTGAAATCGATAACACACGCTCGAAGCATATCCTCCAATGTCTGAATAGTTCTTTCGCTCTGACCATCCGTTTGAGGATGATAGGCCATGCTTAACTTCAGTTGTGAACCCAACTCTCGTTGAAGGCTTCTCCAAAATGCTGACGCGAACCGACTATCACGGTCAGACACGATGGATTGCGGCACCCCGTGCCTAGATACAATCTCGTTGATGTATAATCTGGTTAGCTTTTCTAACGAATCCGACTCCTTGATTGGTAGGAAATGCGCGAATTTAGTGAGAATATCCACAATCACCCATATCGCATCGTTACCCTTCGGAGTCCTTGGTAACTTTGTGACAAAATCCATGGTGATGTTGTCCCACTTCCACACTGTATCACCGTAGACTGAAGTTCCCCATAAGGTCGTTGATGTTCTGCTTTAACCTTCAAACACGTCACACATCGCTCTACAAAGTGAGCGATATCCTTCTTCATCCCTGGCCACCAATAGAACTGTCTCAAGTCCCGGGTGCATAGAGTATCGCGACTTATGCGCTTCTTCCAGAATACTTACTCTCAAATTCCCTAACTTGGGAACCCACACCCGGTCCTTCATACACTTTAACCCACCACTGTTGACACTGAACAAAGATGAAATCCCAACGACCCTCTCACTCTTTACATTCTCTTCTAACAATGCCTCTTCTTGAAACTTCTTAACTTCGTCCAGGAGGTTCGAAGTTGCCTCGACTCTGAAAGCCACTACTTTGGTCGATTCTCCTCGCTCCTTCCGACTTAACGCGTCCGCTACTACATTTGCTTTACCCGGGTGGTAAAGGATCTCGCAGTCATAGTCGTTCAATATCTCCATCTATCTCATCTGTCTCATATTCAATTCCTTCTGATCAAACAGGTGTTTTAGACTCTTGTGATCGGTGTAAATCTGGCACTTAACTCCATACAGTTAATGTCGCCATATTTTCAAAGCGAACACCACCGCCGCTAGCTCCATGTCGTGCGTAGGGTAATTCTTCTCGTGATCTTTCAACTATCGGGAAGCGTAGACAATCACCTTCCCGTTTTGCATCAAAACACACCCTAGCCCAAGCTTAGAAGCATCGCTGTAAATTACAAAACCTTCTGATCCATCGGGTAACGACAAAATCGGTGCGCTACTTAAACTCTCTTTCAATTTCTCAAATGCGGCTTCTTGCGCTTCGGTCCAAACGAACTTGACGTTCTTCCTTGTCAAAGCAGTCAACGATGAGGCTATACGAGAGAAGTCCTGAATGAACTTCCGTTAATAGCCCGCTAACCCAAGAAAACTTCTCACTTCCAATGGCGACCTTGGCGGCTCCCAATTCTTAATAGATTCGATCTTAGCGGGGTCCACCTTAATGCCATCCGCTGACACTACGTGACCCAAAAACTGAACTTCTCTCAACCAGAATTCGCACTTCGAAAAATTAGCGTACAGCTTCTCGCATTTCAAGAATTCTAACGCTGCCCGAAGATGTTCCTCGTGATCCTCACGGGTACGTGAGTAGATCAGAATATCGTCAATGAAGACGATCACACACTTGTCTAACAACAAGCTACATACCCTGTTCATCAAATCCATGAACACCGCTGGGGCGTTGGTCAGGCCGAAGGGCATGACTAAGAACTAGTAGTGCCCGTACTTCATACGAAAGGCTGTCTTGGACACGTCTTCCTCTCTCACCTTTAGCTGATGGTAACCCGACCTCAAATCTATCTTCGAAAAGTAGCTCGCACCTTGCAACTGGTCGAAGGGGTCATCAATCCTTGGAAGTGGGTACTTGTTCTTGACTGTTACCTTATTGAGCTCACGGTAATCTATGCACATCCGCATAGATCTGTCCTTCTACTTCACAAAAAGTATTGGCGCTCCCCAAGGCGACGAGCTCGGACGAATGAAACCCTTGTCTAAAAGTTCTTGCAGTTGCGTCATCATCTCCTTCATTTCCGCCGGTGCCAGGCGATAGGGCGCACGCGCAATCGGTGTCGCCCCCGGCATCAAATCTATTCTGAACTCTACTTACGATCTGGAGGCAGACTCGTCAAGTCATCCGGAAACACTTTCGGGTACTCGCTGACTATCGGCACATCACTTACTTCCTTCTTCTCTTTCTTAGCATCTAGCACATAAGCTAAATACCCTAGACATCCCTTTCCTAGACACCGCCTAGCTTTCAACATCGAAATCATACATGACTTCCTATCTCGACGATCCCCATAAATCACTACTTCCTTCTTATCAGGCAAGGCGATACGTATCAACTTCTTATTACACACTATGCTCGCGTCATTCTCCGCTAACTAGGCATGTCAACGGGGCGGGGTTCCCCATCCCCGGCCCGGCCCCGGTTTGTAAGTATGACCCCGGCCCCGGGCGGGTACGGGGATTCCCAACCCGGCCCCGGTCAACTTTTGGTCAACACCCGGTCAAAGACCCGTACCCGGTTTGGACCCGGTTCCCCGACCCGTTTGTGTTTTTTTTGGCTTTTTAACAGCTATTTTGCTGCTGTTTTTGTTGCTAAATTTTTTTGAACGACAAAAATTGATATATATATATATATATATATATAATAACCACCCACTTACAACAAATACCAAAACAAAGGGCCACCACTACTTGCACAGCCCATGGAGAAATCACAAAGAGAACAACCATCATTATGGCACCAAAAACACACAGCACAACAGCAAAAACAAACATAACCGTGAGTTTCACAAGGTGCAGACCACGATTGAACCAGGGGCTAACTTGGTTTTGAGAGGGTCAAAACATGCCCCAATCGTCCACCTTTTACCTGCAGCACTTGGTTATATATTTAATAAATATAATTTTTTTTATTAATATATATACCGAGGCCGGGGCGGGTCGGGGGTGGTCAACCCGGCCCCGTCCCCGGTTTTTAACTAACGGGTTTCCCCGGCCCCGGTACCCGGTTTGGCGGGGAATCCCCGGCCCCGCTCGGGTCGGGTGAACCGGGTTCCCCACCGGGTCAGGTCAAATTGCCATGCCTACCACTAACCAATCCATTCCTAGTACCACATCAAACTCTCCCATTCCCATAGGGTACAAACGCAAAGGAAACGAGTGACCGTCTACGTCTATGCTACACCCCTCATAGACCTCTTTCACCCAGACTCGACTATCATCAGCCACTTCTACCTCAAACCCAAAGTTCAACCTCTTGGGGTTCACTTGCAATTTTCGAATAAAGTTAGGCGACACAAACGAGCGATTGGCGCCCGAATCAGACAATACTTTAGCATAATTCGAGTCAATTGGGAATGTACCTGTCACCACATCAGGCATATTCACCGCCTCTTCTGCTGACATGTGGAAAGCCCTCGCCCTCGTGCGAGCCGACTCCACCTTTCTCTCCCCGCCTCTTCCTCCGCTACTACTGCCGTCACCCCCAGTAAACCCTTTCTTTAACTGCGGACAGTCCCACTTGACGTGATCTGGCGAACCACACTGATAACATGACTTCGAGCTGCGGCAGTCTCGATCCATGTGTCCTATTTTCCTGCACTTGAAACATCCGCCCCTATCTGCCAAACACTCTCCCTTATGCATTCTATTACACTTACTATATGGTTTCTCTCCTGCTCTTGGTCCCACCCGCAGCTCGGGTCTGGGCGCACTCGACCTCTTTCCATCTCTGGTTGGTCCTTCCCATTTCCGCTTATCTCCGACTCTCTCTGTCATCTGCCTGTTCTTTTCTTTCTCAGTAAGTTCCGTAGTATCTACCGCGGCTTGGAAGGTAGCCGGACCCTTCACTTGTACCAGTTCTCTCACACTACTCTTTAATCCCCAAATATATCTCTCAATGCGCCTCTCCTCAGTAGGCACATACAGTTCCGCAAACCTAGCCTTCTCAATAAACTTTGACGTGTATTCTTGAACCGACATCGACCCCTGTTCCAACCCCAGAAATTCTTCCTCCAGTTTCTTAACCGCCGCTACAGGGCAAAACTGTGCCTTAAATCTCTTAGTGAACATCTCCCATGAAGTTGCCTTCGCAATCTCAGAACCTTTACCGCCAGTCTCGACGTCCCACCAGAATATGGTGTCTGCTTTCAGCATAGACATTGCAAACAACACTTTGTCTTCTTCGGCGCACTTGCTTGTATCAAAAGCTAGCTCCATCTCGCGTATCCACCTCAAAGCTAAGACCGGATTGCGTTCCCTTTGAAAGACGGAGGTTTGCACGACCCAAAGGTCTTAAAGGTGCATCATTTCACTGCTTTCGATTCAGTAGCCATAATTGAAGTTGCCATAGAGTGATCTCCCACCACGGTCGGAGGTAGGCTAGACGCCTCAGTCCTCGTCTCGTTCCTACTTCTGGTCCGCCCCTCGGACGTAGTCTTAATCTGATTCTCTAACAATGCTTGCAAGGTCTCCTGCAGTTTACCCATCTCTGCCGTGAACTTCTCTTCAGTAACAAACGTCTGATTCTGGTTTCTTATCGGGTTGTCTGATTGACTTCCCCCACCCGCTGAAGTGGTACTCTCTTGATGTAGGGGTTCACGCACTTCCGGTGTTCCCACACTTTTAGCCCGATGAGTGGTTGGCTTCTTTTTCCCTCCGCGGGTTGCCACACCAGTCCCAACTGCCTGAGAGGCAGCTCGCAGCGGTGCTCTGCCTCGCCCCCTTCCTCGGCCTCTGCCCCTTCCACGGGTTGCCGCTTGTCGCGGAGGATCCACCAGTTCCTCCTCAAAGATTTCCTCTATACGAATCTCTTCTACCTCAGGATTTGTACCCACCATAGGCACATATCTACTTCTCAAACTTCTTTCAGACATTCTTGATTACTGAAAAACGACAAAGTAACTTACTTAAGACTACTGCTCAAGAACAATAAGGCATTTTAAGCACATACATGTACCTGTAAATTCCCAATTACACTGGCCAGGTGTAATCCCGAATCTACCTTACATGACTGTCCTCTCCACCCTATTAGTCTTAATCAAGTCATAGTGTCCTCCTAGCGCATTCCTGATTCTCAGTTGTGATTTCTACTCCCACAGTTTAAGTCTAGGCCCGTCCGATCACCTAAATCCCTTAAACTATGGCTCTGATACCAATTGTAACAACCCAAACTAAAATAAAGCATAACATTCAATAATTATCAAAAATATCCCAAAATCGGTCTCAAAATCTCAACATCTGTATCAAAATCTAGGTTGGCGGAAACAACCTATACACAACTGAGAATAATACTAAATTCTAAAATAACTGCAACATTGTCTCTAACTGCGTCTGTACTCAAATCCTGCTCTGCTCACTTACTAGAGCCTCCATCTTCTTGCTTACCTGAAAAGGTTTAGTTTGGAAAATGCGAGGGTTAGACCGTGAGGTCTAGTGAGTCCCCTCAATTTAACAGTTCTCAAAACATTTAAAACAATTTATAACTGTCAAATCAACTTTACATAAAACTTTTGCGGAAATCCCGCTCCCGTAAATGGCACCCTGAAGTCACTCGTAAGTGACAACGAGTCAGTCTCACGCTGCCTTACTGAGTCACTCCCTCCCATGGCATAACCGGAACATCCCTCCGGCATAAGCACTGGCGGGTCTACCTCCCGACTTAGCCAATTTACGTCTATCACAATGTATGCATACATCTCATATCAACTTTCAAACAAGTAAAATCATGTAAATAAACATGGAAATTCTACTCATTTACTTTCTTTGGAAAACACGTTTAAAACACGTATTTTTAGTTAGAAAAACTCACCTGACTTTCTCGCTTCAAGGCTTCTTACTTAAGCTTCCGATCTCTAGGTGGAACACCTATAATTTTAGGAAACGTATATCATAAATCTAACGATTGATACTCGAGTTTACTTCCGAACATAACCCAAAAATTATCTAAGTTCGTTAAAATACACTTCTCAGTCCAGACATCAAAATTATCGGACTCTGCTTACTGGCCCAAACCGAATCAAACAAAATTTCGGCCCAATAAGTTAATTCCGGATCCGATTATAAAAGGCCAACTTCCAGATTTCATTTACTTAAGACCAAACATCCGGATCTTGCTTTTTTTTAAGCCCAAAATCATACCGGATCTAATTAATGGATTCCGGATCCATAAAATGTCAAGCCCACTTCCGGTTTTCATTAAAAAAATCCGGACCCACAAAGGCTTAATTCCGGATCGGCCCAACTGGTTTCAATTCCGGATCCACACACATTAAACTTCCGGATCGGCCTAACCGGATTCAATTCCGGATCCACACACATTAAACTTCCGGATCTTCTTAAATCAATACCAGATCATGTGTCCAAAACAAATTCTGGGTCTTTTGGTTTTAGCCCATTCCGGATCTATTGTTAATAAAGCCCAATTCCGGTTCCTTTTATTAAAACCAAATTCCGGATCTAAGTTACTTAATTCCGGGTCTTCTTTATTTAGGCCCAGATTCCGGATCCACTTTGAGTTAATACCGGATCCATCGAGTTCCTATTCCGGATCACAAGAAATTCCGGAACCCCGCAATAAGCTATAGCGATTGCGATACTGATTAACATTAGGACCGAAGATTAGTCCATTTCAATTGATTACCAAGTCTCTTTTCCAACAAAGTGATTACTCTAACTCTATTAATCTTCTTATTGAGATTATTAAACTGTAAACAGTACTCTTATGAGTCAATCGCTTATCAGACATTACAATTTCTGCTCAAACCCTCTAGTACTAGAATTCGATGATTACTAAGAGATGGTAGGGATTACCTTGAGTTTGATGATGAAGAAAGCTTTCTCTTCTCCTTCCAACTTGACGATTGCTGATGAGTCCCTCTTCTCTCTCTGCTCTCTCTTTCTCAGCCGTCACCAGGGAAAATTAATGATTGTTTCTAGGGTTTTGTGCAACAAAATGGGTTTTTATACTCTTTTCTCAATTTACAAAACTGACCCCAAACTAAAAGAAAATATGCAATCCTTTCCACAAAACTTATTCCATTTAAATGAAAGTCTCGGTTATTACACGCACATGATTATTAGACGGGGAGCCAAATGGTAAACTTCAAACGTTAAGAGTGATTGTTGAGTACTTGAGGTTATGTTTGTTAGTTGGGATGTTGATTGATATTTAATGGGGAAATTAATTAAAATACCCCAAGTTTGACCAACTATTACCGAAATACCCTAAAAATTTTCCATTTTGCAAAAATGCCCTAAATACCCGCGATGGATCCCGCGATCGCGGGCTAGGGCTGACGTGGCACGTACTTTGGGTACAAATGCCCCGCGAAGCCCTTCAACTTTGGCCGCGGTGCACTTTTGGTCCCTGCCCGCGATCGCAGCCCGCGATGGCCCGCGATGGACCAAAATTTACAGTTTTGGTCCCTGAAAATTTACACTTTTGGTCCCTGTACTTAGACGAATCTTGCATGCTTTTACTGTTTTTTTCCACAATTATTGTACTTTGAATACCGATTTGTGGTTGAAATTCATTTGCATGTTTGAGATTTCATCCATAAATATCAGTAATATGCAATTCACAATTCACACTTGTTCTTGCTTTCTTTCTTGATTTCTCTCTTGCTTTCTTTCTTTGAATTGCTTTCTCTCTTGATTTCTCTTCTCTCATTTCATCCACAAATGGCATCGTCATCAAACCCTAAGTCTACTCCTGAAAAAATGCCACCTCAAATCGAGGTCGCCATAGCAAAAAAGGAAAAGGAGATAGATGAACTAACAGAAGAGTGGAAAAAAATTATGGACAGGAAGGCAGTCCATTTGAGAAAGATCGAAGAGGAAGACAGGGAGATCAAAAGGATGAAAGGGGATATAAAAGCTAGGGAGGCTCGTGTTCGTCGAGAACAAGAAGCAATTCACCATATTCTGCAAGACTTTGCAATTATTCAAGCGAAGGTAAACGAGAAGCAAGCTTGGATTGATGAAACTAAATCAATTTTTAAGTAGGTGGTGGTTGTTTGAGTTGTTTTGTATTTTTTTTCTTGTTTTGTATTTTTTACTGTGTTGTTGTTTTGTATTTTTTGTTGTTGTTAATTTCTCTGAAAAGTAGTTTTTAAGCCGCTAAACCACGGTTAGGTTGGATACATCATGCAAGGTCAAGTCAGAGGTTACCTCATTCGTGGGCCTACTCCTCTTGTAGAATATATGACAACCCTCAACTTATTTGCTAAAGTGTGTGCGGGTTGTGGTACACAATGGCCATACGTGGTTGCAAAAGCAGAAGCCGTTGAAGAAGGGTCAGAAAGATTGAAGATGAAGAGCATGTTGGATGAAATACAAACTAGCTGTGTTATCAATGTTTATTTAAAAGCATATGTATGTGTGTATATATCTAATATGAATATATTTATCATTTACAAACTAGCTGTGTTATCAATGTTCATTTAGAAGCATATGTATGTGTGTATATATATCATTTACAAATCAGTGTTTAGATCAACAGTATCATATGTGTTTGTTCCAACAAAAATGTCAAGAAATGATCATTTCCAGATCTTACAGATAAAGGTCTCCTTTTTTAAGTCTTTTTCTTCTTCATATATACATATAATATATATATATATATATATATATATCTAAAAAGCTAGAAACCTGCTTCCATTCTTGCTACTAATCTTTCTTGCTATATAAACAGACATGTGTACTTAGAGTTAACATTCACTGCCATGGTAACAATCAACCTTTCTTCTTTCTTTCGCTTATCATATCAAACTCCTATTTTCTTTATGTGTGTAAATATATAATACGAATATATATATATCATTTACAAACTAGCTGTGTTATCAATGTTCATTTAGAAGCATATATATGTGTGTATATATATCATTTACAAATCAGTGTTTAGATCAACAGTATCATATGGGTTTGTTCCATATGGTTCAAGCTGTGACGGGCCCGGGGTGTAACTGACAGAATGTCTCCTTGGCACGGTTGAAGGGGCGGGATTTGGACACTCTCCACGAGTGTGTCCTACGCATTGGCACCGAGTACATCTTCGTTGTATCGAACTTTCACCACGTGATGGACGTCGGTCGTTCTTTCTTGGTCTCCCGGCCCTGTTCTTATCCATTAAAGGTGGATAGCATGGTGGAAGCGGGTCGGGTGGATACACCCATGCTGCAGGGGGTCCAGCTGGGTTTATTACCTCCACGTATGTTTTCCGGTAATATTCGGACGTGAAGAAAGGTATAGCCAAGTCGCTGCAATCTGTACGACCCATATATGTTGCTGCAACGATGGCATGGCCGCACGGTAACCCAGATTTATCCCATTCGCGACACGAACAAAGGTGGTCTTTCATATTCACAATCGCGTGAATATAGTCATCATGCACCTCGTACTTCTCATACCCGATTGCTCTTACCGGCCATGTCGCCGCACGACGCGCCCTGTACTGAACGATATTCTCCGTCGTTGGTGTGAGTGCATTTTGCATCTCAGCTCCTTTTAGGCGTCGAATTTGGTACCACTCTTGTTGAAAGGCCCGAAAGTAGTCCATAAGATTAACAATCGGACATCTACGCGCAAAACGGGAGAGTGCATTCACAGACTCTGCACTATTCGAGGTCAGAATGTCATACCGTTGTCCAGGAAAATGGGCCGCGGACCACCTCTCCGGTCCAGCATCGTCAAAGACTTTGGCTGCTTCCTTGACACTGTATCGTAGCATATTCATGTACTTGTTAAACTCCCGATCCGTATATGCTCTGCATGCCGCCCAATAGACATCCTTGTAGGTGGTAATACGTTTGTCCTTGGATTTGGCGTTCATCTCCAAATGTCGACAGCATATGGCGTGAGGGGCGTTTGGGTACATGGCAGAGATTGCGGCGCTTATGGAAGGAGCCCTGTCAGACATAAACACCAACCCTTGCGGGTCTCCGATAGCTTGTCTCAACATGGACATAAACCAAGTCCACTCGTCCCCGGTTTCAGACTTGCCTACGCCGAAAGCTACTGGAACGATGGAGTTATCCCCGTCCATGGCAACCGCCAGGAACATCATACCCAAGTAACGACCCTTTAAATGGGCTGCGTCTATTATCAGGACACGACGTAGATTTGCCAGAAATGTGCGGATCTGCAAAAACATAGGTTAAAATGTTATAGTTTATAATGTGTAAATGTTATAGTTTATAATGTGTAAACATATGACGTGTTAAAATACGTACCGCGGGTCCAAGGGCCACGAAGCACATCTCAAACCGTCCACGTGAATCGGTCCGTAGCTGCGTGACAGTACCAGGGTTCTGCAGCTGCAAATTATATAAATATGTCGGGAGTCGTTCATACGACTCCTCGAACGTGCCTCTCACCATAAACAGTGCATGGCAGCGCGCACGCCACGCTTGGTGGTAATCAATCGTGACGCCGAACTGCCGGTGAACGTCGTGGACGATGTCCTTTGGACGCAATGACCTGCTAACATCAAGAAATTTGTTTTTCAGGATCGCACCCAAAGTCTTTTTGCCGGCTTGTTTGTGGTGGGGATTAAGTTGCGTCCTCGTACAAGTGTGTACGTCGTGCAACTTTCTAATCATTATCGCCCCTCCTTTGGGACCCGTGTGAATCGCGTACAACCTCCACTCACACTTTTCTCTAGCACATTCAACTACGTATTTGCTTTTGTCAGATGCCCGCACGCGACTTTGGAAACCCTCTTCCAAGAACTTGAGTCCGATCTGACTTGCTAAGAGATCATTCGAATCGAATATCTGACCTGCTGTTAAACTTTCACTGCGAATATAAGGTGTAGGTTCGTAGCTTTGTGTCTGGGTATGGGAGTCTGGAAGAATAGGGGGCATATCAAAAAAGTCATTTATCTGACTACATGATTTTCTACTAGGGGTATATTCTTCGTGATCATCATTATCGGTGTCTGATCTGTCTATTTCAGAATTACCCGTTCTGAAAACGTGGGTTTCGTCATCAGCAACTCCAGCAGTACGCCATTCGTGTGGTTGTGGTGGTTGTTGTTGTTGAGAATCAGGCTGCTCTATTTGGAGGTCTTCGTCGTCGTCACCCTCATCGTCACCGTCGTCGTCACCGTCGGATACGCCGGGATACACAAAGAGTAATGGGGGTCTTTCTGAATCGACTGCAAGGTGCAGAAAAGTAGAGATATCCCCATCGTTGGATAAATCCACAAATGACCCATCGCCATTTTTAAACACTAACTTGCAAACATCAGAAGAGTTGATTCCACATTTTTGCATGGCGTATGCAACAAACTTCTGATAAGTATAGTTTACTGACACTTTTACACCATGCTTAAATTTATAAGCAAAATTCCACTCATTGTTATCTTGCACCCATTCACCATCAAAACAGAAATATAACTTAGCTTTTGCAACAGATGAACTCATTTTTTCAGTAGTATCTCAAACACAAAATATTGCAGAAAGAAATATTGCAACAATGAAATCGTTGTGTGGGGATTATGGCTTGCATTTTACGTCTATTTATCAATGAAACAACCAACATATCAGAAAACCAATCTCTCATTTCATCCACAAACTGGTATTCCAAAAACATTGATTCAAACATGCAAATGAATTTCAACCACAAATCGGTCTTTAAAGTGCAATAATTGTGGAAAAAATTAGTAAAAACATGCAAAATTCGTCTAAGTTTAGGGGCTGAAAGTGTAAATTTTCAGGGGCTGAAAGTGTAAATTTCAGGGACCAAAAGTGTAAAATTCGGGCCATCGCGGGCTGCGATCGCGGGCAGGGACCAAAAGTGCACCGCAGCCAAAATTGAGGGGCTTCGCGGGGCATTTGGGGCCAAAGTACGTGCCACGTCACCGTATCCCGCGATCGCGGGACCTCATCGCGGGTAATTTGGGTATTTTTGCAAAATTGAAAAAATTTAGGGTATTTTGGTAACTCAATGTTTGACTTAGGGTATTTTAATTAATTTCCCTATTTAATGGGCTGAAGATGAAACTAATAAAAAATGGTAAGAAATTAAGTATGCATGGTGGTTATCCAAAGATTTAAATGGATGCTAACCAAATTGAAAGGACAAAGCATCAACACTTTTTACTCACAACTAATTATGTTTAAACTTCAACTATAAATATCACAACCACAAAAAGTTGCCATAGTAATAGAGTATAAATGCATTGTTAATATCATGTAATATTCCTACCAAAAAAAAATAAAAAAAAATACATATATTATAACAAAATCTAGTTTATAGGACGTAAAAAATGACCGAGTGCGATAATATTATAGAACTTAAGTTTATATGACCAAACACTTATGTGTCATATTTAGAGATGTAGTAATAAGTTTATAGAACGCTTTTAGACGTCTTAGCAATATATTTAGAACACTTTTAAAACAAAATGTTTTATTAGCCCTTTTATAAGACACTTTGTAGAAGTGTCTTATAAATACATCTTTTTATTGAACATTTTTCAAATAGTGTGCTATAAAAAAACTGACATGACATTTTGTTTTAAAAGTGTATTAAAAAACTTTTTAAAACGTCCAAAAGCATCATGTAACTTATTACAACTATAACAACTTGTCTCACATGGAAATGGAATGACATTTGTAGGCTCCTTATAAGCCTCATGTTATGACTATCAGTAACTTTAACCATGATTTTAAGTTTGATTCAAAGTTATTGAGCTAGTATGTTGCTTTGGGCTTGGGGTGCAGGGCATATAAATGAGGGTCCTATAAACTGAAGTCCTATAAAATAATATATTTGAATATTCGAAACATTTTTGATGTCCTATTAATCCGATTATGTTGTAGTGGTATTTTGTTTTGATTTATAGTTTTGTGAAACTAATCTTAAAAACTTTATTTTGAAGAACATATTATATATTTGATGTGATTAATGCATTGGTTGGCAATAAGCTTACTTATAAGTAAACTTATTTTTTAAGTTCATATTTGAATAGATATAGAGTATATTGAAACATTAGTTATAGTAGCATTTTAGAAGTTTATTGGCGCTTTTTCTACTATAACACTGCTTAATATTAATTGTTATTTATTATTATTAATTATAAGTAAATATTAATCATTACTAATATTAATAAATATTACTTTAGTAATTGATAATTATTAGTTAATTTTAATTATACATTACATAATAATAATAATTATTTGTAATTATTTATTAATGATATTAATTATTTGTAATTATTTATTAATGATATTAATTATTTGTATATTATTATCAATATATTTTGTTATAAAAAACAAAGAGTGAAATATATTGATGGTCATGTGGTTTGTTAAATTTTTTGATTTGATCCCTAAAATAAACTATATATATACTTATGGTTTTAACTTTTCAATTTCATAACATATAGGTCCCTTGAATTAACACCGTCGGTTAACAAACCGTTAAAAAGGATATCATTATTTGAAGAAAGTATAGGGACTAAACATAAAATTAATTCTAAAATTAATTCTAAAATTAATTACAATCATATATTTTAATTAAAATATTACTTAACTAAATTTTGTTTAATACGATTAACAAAAAATATTTTAATTATTATATATGAATAATTTCTTTTAAATAAATATATAATAATCTTTTAAATGAACGTGTGAATGATTTTATTAATATATATATATATATATATATATATGAATAATTTTTTTATATAAAACTATTTTTACATAAATACGTCAATAAATAATCTTTAATAAAAAATTGTTTTAGTAAAACAAATTAGGTTAGTTTTTATTATTATACGTAAATAATTTTTTGAATAAATATTGTTAATAATTTTTTTTAATTAAATATTTGAATCACAATTAATTTTAGTGAATTATACTTTTGGTCTATATTGTTTCCCAAATAATGATTTGTTCCTTCTAATGGTTGTTAACTAAGAGCATCTCCAACAATTTCCCATTTTGAAGAAAATAGAGAATATGAGGATTTTGGGTTGTCTTTTTGCTATCAATGTTCATTTAGAAGCATATGTATGTGTGTATATATATCATTTACAAATCAGTGTTTAGATCAACAGTATCATATGGGTTTGTTCCATATGGTTCAAGCTGTGACGGGCCCGGGGTGTGACTGACAGAATGTCTCCTTGGCACGGTTGAAGGGGCGGGATTTGGACACTCTCCACGAGTGTGTCCTACGCATTGGCACCGAGTACATCTTCGTTGTATCGAACTTTCACCACGTGATGGACGTCGGTCGTTCTTTCTCGGTCTCCCGGCCCTGTTCTTATCCATTAAAGGTGGATAGCATGGTGGAAGCGGGTCGGGTGGATACACCCATGCTGCAGGGGGTCCAGCTGGGTTTATTACCTCCACGTATGTTTTCCGGTAATATTCGGACGTGAAGAAAGGTATAGCCAAGTCGCTGCAATCTGTACGACCCATATATGTTGCTGCAACGATGGCATGGCCGCACGGTAACCCAGATTTATCCCATTCGCGACACGAACAAAGGTGGTCTTTCATATTCACAATCGCGTGAATATAGTCATCATGCACCTCGTACTTCCCATACCCGATTGCTCTTACCGGCCATGTCGCCGCACGACGCGCCCTGTACTGAACGATATTCTCCGTCGTTGGTGTGAGTGCATTTTGCATCTCAGCTCCTTTTAGGCGTCGAATTTGGTACCACTCTTGTTGAAAGGCCCGAAAGTAGTCCATAAGATTAACAATCGGACATCTACGCGCAAAACGGGAGAGTGCATTCACAGACTCTGCACTATTCGAGGTCAGAATGCCATACCGTTGTCCAGGAAAATGGGCCGCGGACCACCTCTCCGGTCCAGCATCGTCAAAGACTTTGGCTGCTTCCTTGACACTGTATCGTAGCATATTCATGTACTTGTTAAACTCCCGATCCGTATATGCTCTGCATGCCGCCCAATAGACATCCTTGTAGGTGGTAATACGTTTGTCCTTGGATTTGGCGTTCATCTCCAAATGTCGACAGCATATGGCGTGAGGGGCGTTTGGGTACATGGCAGAGATTGCGGCGCTTATGGAAGGAGCCCTGTCAGACATAAACACCAACCCTTGCGGGTCTCCGATAGCTTGTCTCAACATGGACATAAACCAAGTCCACTCGTCCCCGGTTTCAGACTTGCCTACGCCGAAAGCTACTGGAACGATGGAGTTATCCCCGTCCATGGCAACCGCCAGGAACATCATACCCAAGTAACGGCCCTTTAAATGGGCTGCGTCTATTATCAGGACACGACGTAGATTTGCCAGAAATGTGCGGATCTGCAAAAACATAGGTTAAAATGTTATAGTTTATAATGTGTAAATGTTATAGTTTATAATGTGTAAACATATGACGTGTTAAAATACGTACCGCGGGTCCAAGGGCCACGAAGCACATCTCAAACCGTCCACGTGAATCGGTCCGTAGCTGCGTGACAGTACCAGGGTTCTGCAGCTGCAAATTATATAAATATGTCGGGAGTCGTTCATACGACTCCTCGAACGTGCCTCTCACCATAAACAGTGCATGGCAGCGCGCACGCCACGCTTGGTGGTAATCAATCGTGACGCCGAACTGCCGGTGAACGTCGTGGACGATGTCCTTTGGACGCAATGACCTGCTAACATCAAGAAATTTGTTTTTCAGGATCGCACCCAAAGTCTTTTTGCCGGCTTGTTTGTGGTGGGGATTAAGTTGCGTCCTTGTACAAGTGTGTACGTCGTGCAACTTTCTAATCATTATCACCCCTCCTTTGGGACCCGTGTGAATCGCGTACAACCTCCACTCACACTTTTCTCTAGCACATTCAACTACGTATTTGCTTTTGTCAGATGCCCGCACGCGACTTTGGAAACCCTCTTCCAAGAACTTGAGTCCGATCTGACTTGCTAAGAGATCATTCGAATCGAATATCTGACCTGCTGTTAAACTTTCACTGCGAATATAAGGTGTAGGTTCGTAGCTTTGTGTCTGGGTATGGGAGTCTGGAAGAATAGGGGGCATATCAAAAAAGTCATTTATCTGACTACATGATTTTCTACTAGGGGTATATTCTTCGTGATCATCATTATCGGTGTCTGATCTGTCTATTTCAGAATTACCCGTTCTGAAAACGTGGGTTTCGTCATCAGCAACTCCAGCAGTACGCCATTCGTGTGGTTGTGGTGGTTGTTGTTGTTGAGAATCAGGCTGCTCTATTTGGAGGTCTTCGTCGTCGTCACCCTCCTCGTCACCGTCGTCGTCACTGTCGGATACGCCGGGATACACAAAGAGTAATGGGGGTCTTTCTGAATCGACTGCAAGGTGCAGAAAAGTAGAGATATCCCCATCGTTGGATAAATCCACAAATGACCCATCGCCATTTTTAAACACTAACTTGCAAACATCAGAAGAGTTGATTCCACATTTTTGCATGGCGTATGCAACAAACTTCTGATAAGTATAGTTTACTGACACTTTTACACCATGCTTAAATTTATAAGCAAAATTCCACTCATTGTTATCTTGCACCCATTCACCATCAAAACATAAATATAGCTTAGCTTTTGCAACAGATGAACTCATTTTTTCAGTAGTATCTCAAACACAAAATATTGCAGAAAGAAATATTGCAACAATGAAATCGTTGTGTGGGGATTATGGCTTGCATTTTACGTCTATTTATCAATGAAACAACCAACATATCAGAAAACCAATCTCTCATTTCATCCACAAACTGGTATTCCAAAAACATTGATTTAACATTGATTCAAACATGCAAATGAATTTCAACCACAAATCGGTCTTTAAAGTGCAATAATTGTGGAAAAAATTAGTAAAAACATGCAAAATTCGTCTAAGTTTAGGGGCTGAAAGTGTAAATTTTCAGGGACCAAAAGTGTAAAATTCGGGCCATCGCGGGCTGCGATCACGGGCAGGGACCAAAAGTGCACCGCAACCAAAATTGAGGGGCTTCGCGGGGCATTTGGGGCCAAAGTACGTGCCACGTCACCGTATCCCGCGATCGCGGGACCTCATCGCGGGTATTTTGGGTATTTTTGCAAAATTGAAAAAATTTAGGGTATTTTGGTAACTCATTGTTTGACTTAGGGTATTTTAATTAATTTCCCTATTTAATGGGCTGAACATGAAACTAATAAAAAATGGTAAGAAATTAAGTATGCATGGTGGTTATCCAAAGATTTAAATGGATGCTAACCAAATTGAAAGGACAAAGCATCAACACTTTTTACTCACAACTAATTATGTTTAAACTTCAACTATAAATATCACAACCACAAAAAGTTGCCATAGTAATAGAGTATAAATGCATTGTTAATATCATGTAATATTCCTACCAATAAAAAAGAAAAAAATACATATATTATAACAAAATCTAGTTTATAGGACGTAAAAAATGACCGAGTGCGGTAATATTATAGAACTTAAGTTTATATGACCAAACACTTATGTGTCATATTTAGAGATGTAGTAATAATTAAAAAATATTTTAATTATTATATATGAATAATTTCTTTTAAATAAATATATAATAATCTTTTAAATGAACGTGTGAATGATTTTATTAATATATATATACATATATATATATATATATATATATATATATATGAATAATTTTTTTATATAAAACTATTTTTACATAAATACGTCAATAAATAATCTTTAATAAAAAATTGTTTTAGTAAAACAAATTAGGTTAGTTTTTATTATTATACGTAAATAATTTTTTGAATAAATATTGTTAATAATTTTTTTTAATTAAATATTTGAATCACAATTAATTTTAGTGAATTATACTTTTGGTCTATATTGTTTCCCAAATAATGATTTGTTCCTTCTAATGGTTGTTAACTAAGAGCATCTCCAACAATTTCCCATTTTGGAGAAAATAGAGAATATGAGGATTTTGAGTTGTCTTTTTGCTCCAACAGCTTCTCCAAAATGGAGGAAGTAGGATAGATAATGAGTTTTTTTTCCAAATATAAAGTTAACCTCAAAAATTATTACTTAGATAGTTGCATCTCCAACAACTTTCCCATTTTGGAGAATATGGAGATTTTGAGTTGTTTTTTTTGCTCCAACAGCTTCTCCAAAACTATGTCCAAAATGGAGAAAGTAGGAGAGAGAAAGAGTTTTTATCCAAATATGAAGATAACCCCCAAAATGATTACTATAAATAAAAGCACCAACAAAATTTTTGAAAAAAAATATTTGGAGAGAAAAATAATATTTTAATAAATGAATGAAATATTTTAATATTATAATCAATGTTTTTTCCTCCAAAATGGGAAATCTGATGGAGATGCAACTATCTAAGTGGGAGCACCGATAGAAATCTTTGAAAAATAATATTTAGAGAGAGAAATAATATTTTAATATTATAATTATTATTTATTCTCCAAAATGAGGAATCTGTTGGAGATGAATGTATTTTTTTATTTTTTTTTGGAGATTTTGACTTTTGGTTCTCCATTTTAAGAAAATTTTGGGAAAGCTATTGAAGATGCTCTGACGGTGTTAACTCAAAGGATCTTGAGTGTTATGAAATTAAAAAGTTAGGAACCATCGGTATAGATATTTTGTTTTAAAGACCAAATCCAAAATTTAAGCAAACCACAAAGACCACCAATATAATTCACTCAAAACAAATATAAAATTTTTAATTTCTTTTATGTAAGTTACACAAAATTTAAAATTAATTTAGTTTGTTTTATAGATATAAAAGTGTACTAAATGATTAATAAAATATCTTAAAATTATTATTATTATATTTTTTAAAAATCCACAAATTAATTAAGATATGCGAGATTAACCAATTTTAATTTATTTATATTATATGTTATGTTATGGTTATTTAAAATACAAATTAATATAGATTTTCCTTAAATTTGTTTTACAAATCTATAATTTATATAATATTAATAATCATATTCAATTGGAACATTATTTTAGTTAACATATTATATTAATAATTTTTTTTACTATTTTATTTGTATTAATTAACATTATTTTTTTCTTTATTATCTTGTTTGTATTAATTAGCGTTGTGTATTATTAAGGATTTGCTTTAATCATATTATAAATATTGTAATTGACTAATTTTTCAAGATGTCTTTTTGAACATTTTACATTTTTCATCTAACTTATCAACTAGTTTTTGTCAAACATGATGTGTTCATCATTTAGCTTATCAACCACCAACTAGTTTATGAGCTATTTTGTCTAGCCTAAGCGAGACGCCTATCCAGTATATGACGTTTTTTTATAGTAAAATACAAACCTTGGTACAAAACATATGATCTTCTCTTGCTTTTGTTAGATGGAGGTATACAAAATAAAACACTCACAATAAGTAGAATATTGAAGGATAATCACACTAGAAGCTATAATAACTCTTGGATCATGCATTGAGTAAAAATAAAAGTTTTATGAGTGGTCTCTTGTTATTTTCCCTTGAATGTATGCAAATTAGTTTTAGATAATAAATACAAGGAAATAGTTAGAATACAACAATTGAACTGGGTTTTTGTTTGTTAGTCATTAAAACTGTGAGATTCACAAAGTGTATTAAAAATGAGGAGAGTAATTTTTGTACACTTGCAACAACACATACAATACAACTTCTTAGAAATCTAAATTTGAACTCTATAAAACTAATTGATAAACATGTTCAAGTATAAATAAACTTTGAGCCTTATCAATATAATAGAATACTATACTAATTTTGATATTTTAATGATAAATTACAATAACTTTCTTGTTATTAGTTAAAACAACACTTTATCTCCCACTGTTTTACAAGGGTAAAGAAACAGTAAACTATTATAAAATATTTAGATATTTTTCTTTAAATTGGTTGAGTTTAAAAAATATAACATTAAGTATAAACTAATAATATATTAAAAGTTATGGTTTATTGATTTTTTTTTGGATTGAAAGCATGTATCATATAGGTAGAAAAATAATAGATAGAGTGAACTTGATGCTCTTAATCAAAGACTTTTATTTTAAAGCATATCAACAAGACATTAAATTTGTAGTAATTTTTCATGTATTGAATTTTCTCTAAAGGTCCGTAACAATTCAAAGTATTTAGTTCCGTATTTATCGTTAATTTTTTTAACATAAGTTGTATATATATATATATATATATATATTGATCTTTTATTTTTGTTTTATAATAAATTATACATATTAATGCATTATATAGATATCATATTTGTAGTTGAGATTTTAATGATTCTTGTAAGCTTTTCCTATTTAACTATTAAAAGCATTGATTTAAGAGTAAATTACATTTTTGGTCCTTGTGGTTACCTCCCATTATCAAGCTTGGTCCCTATTTCAAACTAATTACAAACTTAGTCACCGTGGTTTCCATTTTGTTTCACTTTTGGTCCATTTACTTTTTCTTGTTCTTTTTCATTTTTTGTTTTATTAGACTATATAGTGAATTACATTTATAGTCCTTGTGGTTTGTCTTCTTTTTCTTCTTTTTCTTCTTTTTTTTCTTTTCTATGTTTTTTCATTTTTCATTTTTATACTTTTATTATATTAATTGATTAATGATAATTTTAACGAACAATATATTAAAAACCGTATTGCATTTTGTAAATTACACCATTAGAAAAATTGAGACCAAATTGAATGAGTTTCAAGTCTTGTGTCTTATTTTAATTAAGCTGAAAGTTGAAGGTGTAATTTGTAAATAAGGGATAGGGTGTAATAACCTAATGATTGGGACACAAAACGCTAGGAGAGCATTCCATTTGTGGTTGGCGGCTGAGTAGAGAAAGAAAGAGAGAAAGAGCAAAAGAAAGAAAGAGAGAAAAGGGGCAAGAAGGAAGAAGGAGAGAAAGAGCAAGAAGGAAGGAAGAGTTTCCAAGTTAATTGGGAGAAAAGGAAGGTGTTCATCATTTTCAATCAATCAGGTAATCTCTTCTCTTCATCTCTAATCTGTGAAAAGGTTGCTAAGTTAGGTATTTTTGTGGTTTTTGTTTAAAGGTTGAGCTTGAGACTTTATAGAAGAAATTAGGTGTCTCAAATGCGTTTTTGGCAACTAAGAGTTCAGTACTAATAGAGCTTAGTAATCAGAATATTGTTGCTAATCTAAATTCCATGGAATATGAGTTTATCTGTGAATTTCGGTCCCAAATAGGGTCATGAGTCGGCGTCCGGAAAGCCTGTAGGCGTCCGGACACGTCGTCCAAATTGAAGGTTTCCGGATGAGGAAACTGTCCGGATAAGAAGGCTATCCGGATGAGAAGTTGTCCGGTAAGTAGTTGTCCGGTAAGTGGTTGTCCAGTAAGTGAGGTTGTTCGGTAAGTGATTGTCTGGTAAGTGAGGTTGACCGGTAAGTGTGGTTGTCCGGTAAGAATGGTTGTCCGGAAAGTAGTATCCGGAAAGTAGTAGGTATCCGGTAAGTCGAATCCGGATGGTGTCTGGACTGTTGGATTAGGCATCTGAGTAGTTTATATCTCATTTGTTTCTCAGGTAGTCCGATCGTAAGCCGGAAGTAAGTAAGAAAAGATCTTATAAGCATCAGGTGAGTAAGCCGGAAGTAAGTAAGAAAAGATCTTATAAGCATCAGGTGAGTTTTCTAAACTAAAATACGTGAATCTTGACGTGTTTTCCTAAAGTGAGTACATGATGAGAAATGCCATGTTTTATTCTTATGCCGTAATTGCATGAAAGTTATTTAAAAGTTTATATGAGATTTATGCATACATTGTGTGAGGTGTAAATTGGCTAAGTCGGGGGGTGTGGCCCGCCAGCTCGTACCGGGAGGTGTGACCTGTTTATGCCATGGGAAGTGTGACCCTGTAAGGCAGCATGAGACTGACTCGTTGTCACCCTAGGGTGACTTCAGGGTGCCAATTTACGGGTGCGGACTTTATCCGTGAATGATTTTATATGAACAGATATGTGGATGTTTTATACTGAAATTTATAAACTGTTTTAAATGTTTTTGAGAACTGTTAAGAGGGACTCACTAGACCTCATGGTCTAACCCTCGCATTTTCAATTAAAACCTTTTCAGGAAAACAGGTAACGAAAGGCTCTGGCAAGTGAGCAGGGCGGTTAGCGAGGAAGCTCGGTAGTGTAGTGACACTATAGTTCAGTTTAGTATTATTCTCAGTTGTGTAGGTTGTTTTCGCCAACCAGATTTTGATATTATGTAAGAAATTTTGGGACCCGTTTTTGGGACATCTTATTTTATAAGAATTGCATGCTTTATTTTGTTTGGGTCGTTACAATTGGTATTAGAGCCATAGTTTAAGGGATTTAGGTGACCGAACGGGCCTAAACTTAAACTTTGAAGTAAAAATCACAACTGAGAATCAGGAAATGCGTTAGGAGGGCACTATTGTGAATATAGGAAATGCGTTAGGAGGGCACTATAGTAGATATAGGACTAATAGGGTATCGATGACAGTCATGTAAGGTAAGTTTGGGATTACACCTGGCCAGTGTAATTGTGAACTTACAGGTACATGTATGTGCTTAGTCTGCCTTATTATTCCAAAGTTGTAGTCTTATGCTAGCTTATATGTCGTATTCCAGTAATCTAGAATGTCAGCAAGATCCCTGAGGGGAAGATTGAGACCCATTGTTGGGAAGCGTCGTAAAAGATCATTTATGATGTGAGGTATGTATACCTCGTAAAGAAGAAATGTGGTATAGAATGTTATGAGTCGTCTAGAGGTAGATCTTCGTGGATTCGAAGGAGATGGATGATTGATTTTTCTTTAGTAAGACTTCTGTTTCTGGAGAATCCCAGTTCTAGAAATCGTGGGATAGATCAGTTCGGCGGTAAGGAAGGGTAGTCTCGAGATCTTGGAAGTATAAATTCAAGAGCGAGCAGAGGATTAGAACCCTGACTCTTTAGTCGAGTTGTTCAGTGGCAGGATCATTGAAGAGAGATTCTATAGAGGACTGAAAGCGTGTAGAGGCATAATATGAGATGAATTGGTCAAGACCAAAATAGTATGAAATGGTTGAGTAAGTGGACCGTTGGATGTATGTATAGCAAGTTATTGCAAGGCCGAGAGGGCGACCACTGGTCGGAAGTAGAGTGTCAATGATAAGTTGCGTGAGTAAAGCGATTAACCTTGTTTGAGTGAGTAGCCTTCAATTGCAAGTAGAGTTTCATGCATTGAGTTAGTATATGTGTACATGAGATTTTTCATAAGTAGAGTAAATGTGTAAATATCAAATTGATCAAATATGAGTTGGCGTGTGCAAGCGTACGTTTAAAGAAAAATGCAAATCCATTTACATCGCACCATGAAGTCTTGAGGGTTACGATTTGCAAAATATTCCACTCTTTTCATGATAAGTTAAATTGTTGCAAAAAGTCAAGAAAACGTTTGAATGCAAATCTTTTAGAACCAAAATGAGTATTGACATGTTGAAGTTATATAAATGAGTGTGAGAACCGACTGGTTTACTTCATGTCGGTAATTCCTTTCAGAATTTTGTCATATGAAAAGATTTTCATCCAATATATTTCTGTCGTAACGACATATTTTTGGTTGAGTAAGATTAAGTTTTACGGAAAGTTGCATGTAAACGATTCTCGAGATCGTTGTGCAGGGCATTGGAGTTATGAGAATGTTGGGGTCGTGTGTACCCAAGTTGTTTCCAAGTGTTGTTTCTTTAAAATGATAAAAGTGTGAAATGATTTATTTATCGCGTTGTCATGCATGAAGGCTATGAACTCACTAGGTCGTAGAGTACTACATTTTAAGCTAATGAAAACTTCTAGAATGGAGAGGTGTTGGACAAATCAGGGGAGAAGGTTTGTAGTTTTGGTATTTATGTTCAAGAGGAGAGGTGAGCAGTGGAAGACTCAGAAGTGGACTTTAGTGTCGGTTGTATGAGGGTCTGTACGCTTGTGCGATGACTGGAAATACAGTTGCCGAGGGACGGTTGTGTTTAGGGAGGGACTAGAAGTCATCAAGGTGTTGGTATTAGCAACTCGTTATGAGTGGTGTGGTAAAGTAGGAATGAAATATCCTCGACGTCGAATAAGAGTTTTAAAGAGATCTTGTGATAATGACGATGCACGAGTGAGTTTGAAATGGGGACGACGAGGTGTGAACTTGATTAGGATATGTTGGAGGGTTAGGTTCAGTAAGGGACCCTTGTTGAAGAATAAGTTAAGGAAGTATCAACAGGTCAACTATTGACGTTGAAGTCGACAATTATGTAAAGTATATGAGGCCGAAGACTTGAATCAGAAGGTTGAAAGTTGAAAGACCACCTTGTAGGGGTGATAAGTTAGTGAAAGACTGTTGTTTTAGATAAGCGTTTTACTTATGAGGTGGATGGTTCGTAAAGGATGAAGTATTTAGCACAAACTAAGTGAGTATATAGATTATGTCGATCTGTGAGGAATTGTGCTCTGTCGATGTAATGGGTTGAAATTGCAAAGAGCTAGCAAGAAACGAGTATGTTAGAGTTAATCAGAAGCTCGTGTGTTATGGTTCAACTAGAGTTGGGGAGAGACAATGTAGCGAGATAGACTCGGTTATTTATGCGGGAGGTCTTGAAGTTAAGTGTGAGTTGTGTACGAACGACCATGAGAGACCTGGTCTGCAGTAAGATGTTATGGGTAGAGAATGTACGGATGAGTAGTGGCATCAATTGCCAAGATAAATGTGCCAGCCTGTGTGTGAAGTGATGTTAGAAAGAGGAAGCATCAGATGGAAGGCTTTTCGGGGTTTCAGATGAGGTGTACAAAATGTTAATCAAGTTGTTGGAGCACGTAGTATGTAAGTTGGCGTTGTGTTACGACCATTATCAGAATAGAATGTCAGAGCGGCCGTGGGTGGTTACCCAAATGAGAAACCAAGTGTTTTTGGTTGTGTGAGTCGTTAAGTAAGTATATTTTTGGAAGTTTAAAGAAGAGTATGTGTGTGTTAGTCAAAATGAGGTGTAGTAGTTGCGAAATATTTAAAGAATGTGAATTGTTTCTTGTGTGTGAAGGAATTGTCCGAGAAGGTAATAGTTGGAGATCAAGACCGGGTAGTGACTTCGAACACCGGTGTCAGTTCAAGATAGCTTGGTTGAATACCTCAAGTTAGAATGTTGGGGCAACTGTTGGGTTGTGTATTTTATCGAGATAATGCTTTAGCATGTGGAAAGGTCGAAAGAGAGAGGCAAGTAATGTTTGAAAGACGGTGCTTCACGCTAATGTGGAGAGGTGAAGATAGTATGTCGGGACAAGTGAGTAGCAGTAAGCTTGGCAGTAACACCGAAAAGGTGGAGTAGTGTGTGTAGATCGTCATCAGTAAGTGTGCGAACCCCTGGAAAGAGTATAGAGGAAGAGGATTTGTGCATGTCTTTGTACGGGAAGGCAGTGGAAAAGGGCAGTTGAATGAGTTAAGTTGGTGATGCTGTGAGAAGCGTTCAAACGAACTGATCGTTCAGTGTAAGCTATTGAGAACAATAGGGTGTGATCATGGATACTCCTCCTAGTTGAGTGGGGGTAACCGAGGTTATGTTATATGACTAGACGCTTGTGGTAAGCAGTGGAGAGCTAGTGTGTTTTCAGGATAAGTTCAACTCGGATATGTGAACGCTTAAATGAGAGATCATGGGAGTTTCCTACTATTAGTCACGTTAAGTGTGAAGTGATGAAGTGGTGAGAACGTGCGAATTAGTTGTCGAGCTATAGCCGATGTGATTCGGGAAAGGAGTATGATCTGCATAGACGTATGTCGGTTGGAAGAAGTGATCTAGAATTACGTGTAACCCGAGGAGAGAACTCTTAGGTGTGAGTTCGTCGGGATGTGCAAGGGTGGCCTTGTGCCAAGTGGTCAAGTGCGTGATTGTTCATGGTTTTAGATTCTCGTTGTAGTGGCGAGGAATTTCTACCAAGTTCCTTCTTTTAAAGAAGTAAAGGGGTAAGAGAGACCGTAAGTAGACGTGTTGTAAAACCGTGAGTCCCGACGTGGGGACGGAAGCGAGCAAATGGAGGCACGGTTGGCCTTGGATTTTCTAGTGGTATTTGAGCGAGTATAGTATTCGGAGAGGTTGCAAGTAAATAGTACAAGATGGCACGAGATAGCTAAGTGGTGACTCACCGAGGGCGGTTCCAATGTATGGTGTACGGTTATGTTTCCCATCAGAACAGTTTGGAGTGACCGAGTAGAACTGAGCTGGTTGGGTTGAGGAACACAAGGCTTTTGAGCCTTGAAGTTTGAGAGAAATGTAAGGTGGACTAAGTCTGTAGATCCGTCGAAGTTTTGAAAGTTGAATAGATAATGCGCGATCTTGAGGTACTCAATGAGGTGTTTGTCAGATGCCGAGGTGGTTGTTCCTTTGGGGGACATCATTATAGATGAGAGGTTGACTAACATAGGAGAACATATCGAAATCGTGAGCAGTAAGGTTTGTGAAACGAGGAACAAAGAAGTTCGTTTAGTGAAAGTTCAGTGGAGGTATCATAAGGGGCGAGAGGCAACGTGGGAAGTAGAATCAGATATGAAGTCCATATACCCTCACCTTTTTGAGATTAGAATTTCGGGGACGGAATTCTTTTGAGGGGGGAGTGTTGTAATAACCGAGACCAAATTGAATGAGTTTCAAGTCTTGTGTCTTATTTTAATTAAGCTGAAAGTTGAAGGTGTAATTTGTAAATAAGGGATAGGGTGTAATAACCTAATGATTGGGACACAAAATCCTAGGAGAGCATTCTATTTGTGGTTGGCGGCTGAGTAGAGAAAGAAAGAGAGAAAGAGCAAAAGAAAGAAAGAGAGAAAAAGGGCAAGAAGGAAGAATGAGAGAAAGAGTAAGAAGGAAGGAAGAGTTTCCAAGTTAATTGGGAGAAAAGGAAGGTGTTCATCATTTTCAATCAATCAGGTAATCTCTTCTCTTCATCTCTAATCTGTGAAAGGTTGCTAAGTTAGGTATTTTTGGGGTTTTTGTTTAAAGGTTGAGCTTTAGACTTTATGGAAGAAATTAGGTGTCTCAAATGCGTTTTTGGCAACTAAGAGTTCGGTACTAATAGAGCTTAGTAATCAGAATATTGTTGCTAATCTAAATTCCATGGAATATGAGTTTATCTGTGAATTTCGGTCCCAAATAGGGTCCTGAGTCGGCGTCCGGAAAGCCTGTGGGCGTCCGGACACGTTGTCCAAATTGAAGGTTTCCGGCTGAGGAAACTGTCCGGATAAGAAGGCTATCCGGATGAGAAGTTGTCCAGTAAGTAGTTGTCCGGTAAGTGGTTGTCCAGTAAGTGAGGTTGTTCGGTAAGTGATTGTCCGGTAAGTGAGGTTGACCGGTAAGTGTGGTTGTCCGGTAAGAATGGTTGTCCGGAAAGTAGTATCCGGAAAGTAGTAGGTATCCGGTAAGTCGAATCCGGATGGTGTCTGGACTGTTGGATTAGGCATCTGAGTAGTTTATATCTCATCTGTTTCTCAGGTAGTCCGATCGTAAGCCGAAAGTAAGTAAGAAAAGATCTTATAAGCATCAGGTGAGTTTTCTAAACTAAAATACGTGAATCTTGACGTGTTTTCCTAAAGTGAGTACATGATGAGAAATGCCATGTTTTATTCTTATACCGTAATTGCATGAAAGTTATTTAAAAGTTTATGTTGGGAACTGAAGATATGCTAAGTATGGTTAGTACTGCCAAGACAATTTTACTACTGCCAGTTCTTCATTAATACTGCTTATGTGAAGTTACTACTGCTAGACACAGTTACTACTGCAAGTCAAGGTTACTACTGCTAGACGAAGTTACTACTGCTAGACAAGGTTACTACTGCTAGACAAAGTTACTACTGCAAGTCAAGGTTAGTACTACTGGTGCATAATTGAATATCTGTTAGTACTGCTGGTGCATAATTGATTATATGTTAGTACTGCTCATGATTAATACTGCTGGAGTGATGTTAATACTGCTGGAGATGAAATCGGTTAATACTGCTGAAGATTGTTAGTACTGCTCATGAAGAATGAAGGTTAATACTGCTGACTTGATAAGTTTGGTATGCGATACTTTTGCAGACAAAGAAGGAATTGAGCAAGATATGTTTAACGAAGATTTAGAAGATCAAGTTACTTTTTGATAGTTATCTTGTAATTATTCTTGTATAAATAGTATTGATAGATAGCTATTAGAATATACACAAGAGACGTGAGAGTTTCAATTTATACATTCTGCAAAAGATATTCTGTGAGAAGATATTGATTCAAGAGAGAATTAACCTCAAGGTGTAAGAACCCTATTTCTAGAGAAGTAGAAGTCGTCTTGTTGAGCCTGTTCAACAAGATTGAGGTTTGGTTGTTAATATTGTGATTCGAAACAGTGAATACAAAATTGTGAATTTTCTGTTACATTGTTCTTGATTGTGAGAATTAAAGTTCTTTTCCGCAGATTCTTTAATTCTGAATTCTAAGTGTTTATTGTCTTGTTAAGATTCGATCCTGACAAGTGGTATCAGAGCTAGTGTCTCTTAGAATTCTACAGTCATTATGGAAAATTCTTTTGAATCAAACAGTACTCTTGTATCTAAGGTTCCCATGCTCAGACCCAATGAATTTGACATGTGGAAAATTAGAATCAAGCAGTACATTCTGCTTACTGATTATTCCATCTGGGATATCATTGAGAATGGTCCATGTGCTGAAGGAAGAGTAGGAGCAGATGGCAAAAGACCCCCACCAAAGACAGATGCAGAAAGAAAGGTCAGACAGACAGAGATGAAAGCCTTAAGCACTCTGCTTTTGGCTATTCCCAATGAATATCAGCATCAATTCCATCACTGTTCTGATGCTCAAATCTTATGGAATGCCTTGGAGAAGAGATTCACTGGAACACAGAGCACAAAGAGAAATCAGAAGGCAATTCTCAAGCAACAGTATGAAAACTTTACTTCTACCAAGAATGAGTCTATGACTCAAACTTTTGATAGATTCAATAAGTTGATTGGAGAGTTGGCTACAGTTGGTGTTCATATGGAGCCTGATGATGTGAATAGGAAGTTTCTCAGATCCCTAGGTGAGGAATGGACCATGTACACTGTGTCCTTCAGACAGAATGACCAACTGGAAGATAAGGAACTTGATGATCTGTACAATGATCTTAGAGTCTTTGAATCAGAGGTTGAAGCCAAAAGGAAGCCCTCTGGATATGTTCATAATGCTGCACTTCTTTCAGCATCACCTGATTCTACTGCTAACCATGAATCAGTTAGTACTGCTGGTTCAGTTAGTGCTGCTGGTTCAATCAATCAGGAAAAATCAAAAGATTCAGTACTAGAAGCTTTCTTTTCTAGTCATGTAAATTCCTCTTTGATTAATGATGATTTAGAACAGGTTAATGCTGATGACCTTGAAGAGATGGACATCAAATGGCAGATGGCAATGCTGTCTATGAGGGTGAAGAGATTCATTAAGAGGACAGGGAGAAACAATTTTTCCCAAAGAAGAGAGGATGGTGCTGGATTTGACAAATCCAAAGTTGAATGCTACAAGTGTCACAAGATGGGACACTTTGCCAGGGAATGCAGAGGAGGAACATCTCACACCAGCCATCAACAAACTCAGGCTGGAAGTTCCAATCAAAACAGAAACTCCATTCAAGCTCTTGTTTCTCAACAAGGAATGGGATTTGACTGGAGTGACCAAGCAGATGAAGCCATCCAAAATCAAGCTCTTATGGCTGAAGTTTCAGATCTTCCCACTGAGGTAAAATCTAATCTCTGTACTCAAGCTTGTATAGACACTGTTAAAAGGTATAGAGATCACAATCAGGGTATGTGTGATGATCTTAAAAGGTTAGAAAAGGATAGAAGAGACTATGTGTTGATTGTTGAGAGGTTTGAAGAACAGATTAGGGCCTTTCAAGCCAATGAACTTCAACATTCATATGATACTAACTACTGGAAGTGGGAAAAAGGTGATCTTGAGTTCCAATTAAAAGAGTCTAGGGAAGAGTGTGGGAAATTAACAGAAGAACTTAAGAAAGTTAAAGCTGATGTTGAAAAGTTTTCAAAGGCATCTAAAGCCATGGACACAATAATAAATGCTCAAGTCCATGGTAAGGTGAAAACAGGCCTAGGGTATAATGCCACACCTCCACCCTATAACAACAACTACATCCCTCCTAAGTCAGACCTATTAGAAACCAAGGATAGGAAGGACTTACCTAAAGGAGCCATTGAAGTAGATCCATTAGATAAAGTAGTTGTTGAGGATGAGACTGACAAAGTAGAATCTGATGAGGAATGTGAAAGTCCATGTGTTAAGAACAATGAGATCAAAAGGACTGAAAAGGAAAAGGGAGTTCATTACACACAGACCACAGTTGTGAACTCTAATACTTGTGAACAGTGTTCTTGCAGGAAATCTAAAGAGAACAAGCCCCAAAAACATGATAATCAGAGAGGAAATCAAAGGAACTGGAATAACCAGTGGGCACTAAGGCAAGGAGTTGATCTGCAAAAGATTAACAGACCAAAACCTTGCTTTATTTGTGGCAAGTTGAACCATCTTGCCAAATACTGTTACTTTAATCCTATTAACCAAAAGAGAAGTTTACAAAGAAGTTTTCAAAAATCCTCCGGTTATAGGAAGCCTGCAAAGAAAAATGTGGCCAAGAAACAAGATAAACCCAAAAGCCACACAAAGAAAACGACTGAAAAGGAATGTGGTACTATGTGGGTTCCAAAAGGCACTAAAAACAATACTGCTGCTAGCAGTGTTAGTACTGCTAACACTGTTAGTACTGCTTCAAAAGTTGGTGTTGCTAGCAGTGTTAATACTGCTAGTAATCATTCCAAAGTTAGTGCTGCTAGCAGTGTTAATACTGCTAGTAATCATTCCAAAGTTAGTGCTGCTAGCAATGTTAGTGTTGCTAACACTTTTAGTGCTTCTTCTTCAGATAGTACTGCTGCTAGCAGTGTTAACTCTGTTAATACTGCTTCTAGCAGTGTTAACTCTGTTAATACTGCTACCTCTGTTAGTACTGCTGATACTGCTGCTAACAATACTGCTGCTCCCAGTATTAGTACTGCTAGCACTGTTAGTACTTCTGAGGTTAATACTGCTTCTAGTGCTGCTACACCAATAATTTTGACAAAGTACTCCAGTACTGCAGTACCTAAATTTGAAAATCTCATCAAAACCCAGTGTAAGTACTTTGATGAGCAAGGGAAACCCAAGACCACTTCGGCTTGGGTTCCCAATAAAACTAACTGATTTATCTTGATGTGCAGGGCAACCAACAGCTCAAGGGGAAGAGCATTTGGCATGTTGATAGTGGTTGCTCCAGGCACATGACAGGTAACATGGCCTGCCTCAAAAATTTCAAAAAGATTGATGGAGGACATGTTGCATTTGGGGATAATCCTGCTGGTGGAAAGATAAGTGGTAAGGGTGATGTTTCAAAGGGTAAGATGACCTTTGAAGATGTGTACTATGTTGAACAATTGAGATACAACCTGTTAAGTGTATCACAGGTTTGTGACAAGAAGCATAGCATATTGTTTACTGATTCTGAATGTATTATCCTTGCTCCTGGATACAAAGTGGTTGATGAAAACATGATACTTCTGAGAACTCCTAGGAAGGATAATGTTTATTGTTTAGATTTGGAAAGTGTATCACCTGATTCATCCCTAAATTGTTTAGTTTCAAAAGCTTCTTTGGATGAATCATCACTTTGGCACAGAAGGATGTGTCACATGAACTTTAAAACAATGAATAAACTTGTTAAGAATAACCTTGTAAGGGGTTTGCCATCCAAAGTCTATTCATGTGATGATCATTGTGTTGCTTGTCTCAAAGGCAAACAACACAAAACTTCTCATAAGTCCAAAGAGATAAACACTATCTCAAATCCTCTTCAACTGTTACATATGGATCTGTTTGGTCCTACTAATGTGATGAGTATTGGCAAGAAATCATACTGCTTAGTTATT